>HG992173.1:4205000-4677500 GCA_905220505.1 Laothoe populi
TATTTAAAATATTTGAAAAATCAAAGACACCAAAGTAGCATATAAAATATTAATAATAAAAACAAATAACGTAATAATATCGTGATAATACTGTGCAATCGCGCCATAGAACCTATGCACTGGTATTAACACAACGTTCCAGCCAGTGAGTCTATTGACTTTATCAATACATACTCAGATGTCTCAGTTTTCCGCACATATATTTTACCATTTTTAATCACACTATCCTAATGTAGGTTGGTATACTACACATTACTATGGAACAGTTTGCCAGCTACCGTGTTCCCTCCTTCCTATGATCCTGGGTCCTTTAGGCGTAGTGTGAAGAATCTACACAGCAGGCCGGCATTATTGTGTTGAGTAGCGAGGGATAGACTGTCTCTTGCTACTTGATACTCTATCTGGACGGCACTTCGCTTACCATCAGGTGCAGTGTGGTCACAATGCCGCGCAAGAATAAAAAAAAATGGACAAATCTCAGGGCATTACGTCAACTGCGAGAGACTGCGAGCGTGTACACATACGTCATAAGCGTGTTATGTGTTTGACGTTGGACAGTGGACGTAAAAAAATAATGTTTTATTCTTAGAGTAGTGTTAAATACTCTAAGGTTTTATTTTATTTAAGCTCTCAAGGAAAAAGATAATAAGTAATGAGTATACAAGCCAAATTCAATTTTATGTCCATAATATTAACTTTACAAATACGCATTTTTTTATATTTGCTCGGCAAAGTGACCACACTGCACCTGATGGTAAGTGCAGTGCGGTCCAATTAGAGTATCGAGTAGCGAGAGACTATCTATCCCCCGCTACTCAACACAATCAAAAAATGCAAAGTATTTGTACGGGTCACCTAGTTTCCAGTATTATTTAAGATATACTTTACAATTTATTGTTCCTTATAAAGAAAAACATAATAGATTCTTATTAGCGAAAGACTAGCTATTGCCTGCGGCTCCACCCGCGTGGAGTGAATCTTCTATTTATAAAATCATTTCATCTCTCACAACTACTCTTTGCATAATACAGATATTTGTTCAAACAGGTGCAACTTTTGATTGAATGCACCGATTTAAATGAAATAAAGACTAAATGTTACCTCGAGATACACTATGATTTTATGTCGATTATTTTGTCGTACAGTACTTTGGACGTGATGCCTTGACAGACTTACAGACAGACAATAATTCCAAAAACAATTGAAAGAAAGTGGTAGAGCCACGCTGTGATATTTGTCTACAACATGAATGGGCCGGCTCGACCGGGGTAGTACCACTGTCTCATAGAAAACCAACGTAAAGTGACAGTTTACTGTCGCGTTTCGTATGGTAAGTGAGATATCCGGAGGCCTAGATTCCCCCTTCCCTTTCCTAATCCCTATTCCTGTCCTGCGCATACATGACACTTTCGGTATTGTGGATGTACATGGCCGACGGAGATCACTTAACATCAGGTGACTCACTGGCTCATTTGTCGGACTATGCAATAAAAAAAAACAATTGTTTTCGGTTCTATATCGATACAACACGTTACAATCAAAATTTTGCAAAAACATTTAATGTACAGACCTCTTTAGATTTTTTATAGTATAGATACCAAAACTAAAGATCCTTATTTGCCCGTACTTGCCACAACACTAGCAAACAACTAAGGTTTTTAATCTCATCGTTACCCGACCAGATAACGTTTATTTCACCAACGAGGAATTAACGTGGCCCATTTTACAACGGACAGTGGAGTTTCAGTACACTTTAGTAGACTCGGCGTTAAATTTAACGTCGCGTTTTAGTATCCGGACCGCAAACTGTTTATAGTGTCCATGCAGCTCACACGTAGGCCAGGTATTGACTGGCATTTGTTATTAGGCAATAGTCGGTTCGATTGATTGAGCATGCACTTTTGACTTGAAAATGTATTAATTGGAAAACGTCATGGGAAAATCTGTATACTAAAAATAATCAGTAAATTTTCCGGATTAAAAATTATCTCATGTTTCTCCAGAATAATGTAACTTTCTATAGGTGAAATATTTTTTTAGCTGCTACCAAAAAAACGGAGTTTCATATAAACTTCCAACCCCCATTTTACACCCTTAGGGGTAGAATTTTCAAAAATCTTTTCCCAGTGCACACTTACACCATTTAAAAATTTGCAAAATTTCATGTTTCTAGGTCCAGCGGTTTCAGCTGTGTGTTGACCGATCAGTCAGTAAGCCAGTCAATTTCTTCTATCAACCTTATAATTAACTTGTCACACTGTTGGGTACTGGCCTTCTCTACCAATGAGAAGAGTTAGTCCTTAGTTCAAGATGGCTTATTGCGGGGAGACTTCACATACCTTACCAAGAATAAAGGGATTCAGGTTTCCTTATTATTATTTTTTTTATTGCCTTGATGGGCAGACGAGCAGACGGGCCACCTGATGGTAAGTAGTCACCGCCGCCCATAGACTTCTGCAATGCCAGGGCACAGCAAAGCCGCTGCCTACCGTACCTTATGATGATTTCCTTGACCATTAAAGCAATTAAAACCTATTATTAACAATGACAACACACGTATTTCAGAAAAAAAACACTGTATGCCATTTAGGTTTTGAACCTATGACTTTCGTCTCGACAGTCCATAGTCCCAACTAGGCTATTATAGTAGTTACAAAATGATTTGAAACTAGTCACAATTACTGTAATAACCTACAAATTAATTAGATCCCAGCACAATGTGCGCGTCCAAATGGCGGACAGTAAAATAGTTGAGACGTTCTATCTCTGCAATGTTACTCCTAGTTTTTATTGAGCTTGGACTATTCTCTTTTATTGGCAAAGTTTTTATACCTATTCAAAAAGTTGACTTCGATCTGTAACGTATTATCTATTATAGAACTGGGGGCTTGTAAACAATGAAATTGTCTGAAAGAGGATACTCAAAGATAAATAATGAATACACCCAAGAGTCACACACATAGTTCTGACCAGCTGGATGAAACCTGTATCGTGGGTATCAAGAACTACGACGGACTACGCTCCCACAACACCAAGACTTTAACAAATTTTTATCTCTCACAAAAATATTTTTCTTGGTGCGGGAGTCAAACCCACGGCCTTTCGTTTCACTGGCGGCTACTCGCCCGCTGCGCCACGAAGGCTCTCTGATACTCATCACTAAATGGTGGATAATCCGGTAGTTTGATTTAACGCATTATTACAAAATAAGAAAGATAATAAATCCTTTTGCGAAAACTGAATTAGAATTGATTCCAAATATATTTTTTTGGTACAAACAATGTGAGTGCGTAGTAGGAACATCTGTGTGGTTTGGGTAGGGAAGGGAGAGAATGACAGCAGATAACTATAAAGATAATTTCATCCAGCAGATAAATTTACCTATTATATGTAACATACCTTTTTTGCACCTGATGGTAATCGCAGTGCCGTCCAATTAGAGTATTGAGAGGCAATCTATCCCCCGCTACTCAACACAATCATGCCGGTCTGTTTCTTTACACTACGCCATGGGCAAGAAGGTGAAAAAGCGGTCAAGGGCTAGTGTCAGAGTACTCAGAAGGCCCGAAACGGCCAAACATCGTACCCCAACTCTAGAGCTCCGACAAAAACCGGATGTACACTGGCTGACCCCTGACAAAAACCGCCGACAAGACCTTATCACCAAGTGATGAAAAACCCTTAGCATTTAAATTGATTATTCCACCATCACACTCAAATAAAAGCGATCATACATAAACCAGACACCGCATTCAAACAGACCGATCCTTATTTCATTAACCGAAGAAAAAACACATCAAAAGCCAAAAACTGCATGATCGTAAAGTTTTATTCTCGTACGAATCAACAGACGTGTTAGTTCGGACATTCTGTGAAATATGTTTGCGTAAATCATACGTATAGTCTGTGGGTGTGACGATCAAAACATGGTATATTTAATTTCAAGTGCCGTGGAGGCCAAAACACATGGTGACAATTGAGTTTGGTATTCTTGCTAAAATCAGAAAGTGACCACACTCTAAGTGTTGTCCAATTAGAGTATCGAGTAGCGAGAGACAATTTATCCCCCGCTACTCAACACAATCATGCCGACCTGTTTCTTCACACTACACCATATAGTGTCAGATTTCTGCAAGCATTCGTCATGATACAGACGGTAGAACACGCTAAGCGCGGAAATATCCCTTCGCAGTTGTAGCGGCTCCAAGCTGTTGGTCACGTCTGTATCATTCACAATGCGGATGGCCCGCCGCTGCAACCCATCCAAGGCATCGAGTAGGTATTTTGCGGAACCGTCCCAGAGGTGAGAGCAGTATTCCATTCCCGGCCGCACCTGTGCTTTATATAAGCGGTAGAGCTGACCGGGCGTGAAAAACCGCCGCACCCTGTTCAGGATTCCGACCCTGCGTGAAGTAGCGGATATTACGCCCTCGATGTGACTCCTAGGATTAAGATCACAGCGGATATCTATACCCAGGATGCTAAGATCATTCCGCATTGTGAGTGGAATACCCTGAAGAACGGGGATAGGAGAAAACTTTAGGATTTTAGTAGAATAAATAGCACGTACAGCATTTGCATGACTTAGTTTCATGCATTTATGAGCTTTATTTTCGAAAATAATACGCACTAAAAAAATTGAGCGCCTAAAAGTGAAACTATGTTCAAAAGATGCAGAAAAATTTGCATCTTTTGAACATAGTTTCAAGAATTAGCAAATTTTTCTGCATATCAATATAATATCGCAAAAAATTATGCTTAAATCAAATATCTTGCTAACCGTTGATACGTTTTCTATCCATCTCATTGGAAACGTTTTCTGTTATATTTTCTTTGGGTATTTCTATACGCCGTGTATTGTTGGGCTATTTTTGTCCGAAAACCGATGTGGATGGTTGAATGCTTGTTGATTTTGTTCATCCTTGGACTAAAGCTATTTTGAAACCATTATAAAGAGGTATTTGTGTAGTTTATTTTGTGCGTAATCTTTGGAACTACTGAAATCCTTTTGCTGTATAAATCTAGTCTTTAATAAGCTTTCTACTGTATAATCTAGCGTAGTGTGAAGAAGTATTGTGTCGAGTAGGGAGGTATAGTTTAGTTGACTCTTGCCACTTGATACTTACCTTGACGGATTGACACGATAAAAAAACTGTTTTTTTTAATACACCCATTTATTAACCGACTTCAAAAAAGAAGAAGGTTAACAATTCGTCGGAATCTTTTTTTTTATGTATGTTACCCGATTACTCGAAGACGTCTGGACCGATTCGGGAAATTCTTTTTTTGTTTGAAAGGGTATACTTCCCAGGTGGTCCCATTGGCACCAAGTCAGGATCTGATGATGGGATCTCAGAAAAAACAAGGACAACCCTCAAATTTTATAGTGACGCATAATTTGTTTTTTATTAAAGTCGGTGTACTTTTATTTATTTCATAATTCGTGAAAAATATATAGAAATTGACACAGAATGACCATTTACTCTGTTGTCAGCGTCTGATGTAAAATGTCCTAACCCCAAACAACAGTATGTCATGGCATCAAACTACGAAAGACTTTTAGTCTCACCACACTCTAAAAAATAATGAGTAATACTAGCCCTGTATTAAACATTGTCCCACTGTTGGGCCGTGCCTTAATGAGAGGGGCACGGCCTTAGTCCACCGCGCTATTCTAATGCGGGTAGGTAGACTTCACTTACCTTCGGAATTCTTATGAGATTTCTCAGGTTTGCAGGTTTCCTCACGATGTTTTCCTTCACCGTTAAGCAAGCGATAATTAACAATGAATGCACACGTAACTTTAGAAAAGTCAGAGATATATGCCTTTTGGGTTTCGAATATACGACTTTCGTCTTGACAGACCGTACCGCAACCTATCGCTATCGCTGCTCTAGAACACTCTGAACTGAACGAATATTCTTGAATCACATAATCAAATGTGTCTATGCAGGGATCGAATTCACGACCCCTCGTATCACAGTCGACTCATCCACAACGCCCATTAGATATACATTATTATTTGAGCGTATCAATACTATTTTTACGCCTCGACGCTTCCAGACAGGCCCCAGTATTGATTAATGTGATTTTTATATAAGTTGAAATATATCGTCGGTGATAAATGGATTTATTTATGATTCTATACACATAGGGCCATCGAAATTGTCTTAGATAAAAATATTTGTTTTTCGGAAAATACATCAATCTTTTAGCTGATAGATTTTTATTATAGAAGCGATAGGCATTTTCTGCCTCGCACGACCACTCTGTGGAACCAGCTGTCGCCGGCGGTCTTTCCGAACCGTTACGACCTAGGAACCATCAAGAAGAGAGCATATTTTTTCCTGAAAGGCCGGCAACGCATTTGCAAGCTCTCTGGCAGATGTTCATGGACGGCGGTGATCACTTTCCATCAGGTAAGCCTCCTGCCCGTTTGCCCCCTTTTACCATAAAAAAACCTAGTTAGGAGACTGCCGAGACCCAAGTTTCGAAATATATGGCACACACTTCTGGCTTTCACGTATTGGTAACTATGGCTTGATTTAGCGATTGAGAGCACATCTGCCTACCTGAGAATTCACCATACGTATTATCACGCATTTATCCCACAGGGGGGTAGTCAGAGTCTATAGATTTCCACTTTACACGATCCTTATATACCATTTTAGCTGTATCTACTTCATCTCTTCATGCGACGTCATTTTAACCGACTTCAAAAAAGGAGGAGGTTATCGTCGGAATATTATTTTTTTATGTATGTTCCCCTATTACTCGAAGACGCCTGGATTCGAGAAATTCTTTTTCGTTTAAAAATACATACTTCTCAGTTGGTCCCATTGGCACCAAGTCAGGATCTCAGAAAAATCGAGGGCAACCCTAAATTTTTATAGGGATGCATAATGTGATTTTTTATGTCATTATACTTTTTGAGGCTATCATAATGGTTTTTAGAGTACTCCTAACCTGTCCTTTGAATATCGTCTTTATGGCAGATATAATTTCGACGCAGACGTCTTCTGCCTCACCACACTGGCCTTGTGTATGTTTGGTTAGTCTCCAATCCATCCTCTCAATGTGTCTGAACCACCGTTTTGACAGCCTCCGTGGCACAGTTGGCGAATAGCCGGCTGTGAAACGAGAGGCCGTGGGTTCGGTTCCCACACCGGTACAAATGTTTGTGTGACAGACAGTGATATTTGTGTCCGGGGTCTCGGTGTTGTGAGACCGAAAAACTCTCGTAGTCCCCGATAGCCACAACACAAGACTCGTATCTTAGTGTGGGGTTGGGGCTATGTTTATGACTGTTCGGTGTTATGTATATTTATTTATAATTACCTTTAACCTAAATACCATTCTTAATTCTTGTTACTACACATTTGTGCACTCCACCAATTTCTATCACCATATTCACATTGAGAAATCACCATAAGAATTTATGAGATATGTGAAGTCTAACGCATCAGACCATTGTGATGGACTAAGGCTTTTAGTAGATACATATAGACTCATTTCTCTAATCCACGAAGGAATTTACCAAAAATTAATTTAATTTTAGAAAATTACCAAAAAAAAAACACTAATTTTTCACAAAAGCTCTTTTACACTTCCCAGAATAATCTGTATGAAACATTAAACTTTACAATATTATACTTAGAACATTATTTTACGAAAATGCGGGTACTTTCATTTAAAATATAAAAACCATCATTTGCCCGCGGCTGTAAAGACAAAAAGCCTGTCCTGTGCCATTCGAACCCTTTTTACACTTACGCATTGTTTCCATTAAAAGCTTTCAAATAGATAACAAAATTACGAAGTACCTCCATTTGCTTATAGCAACAAGGGATTTAAAGTTGCCAATTGAATCACAAGTTTGAAATGTGGCTTTGAATGTATGTTTCATTTTATATTTATCTCTTCTTATGCCTAATATATGTATATATATAATTCTACTGTACGTGTGTATTTTACTGAACTACTCCTAAGCGGCTGGACCGATTTAAACCGATCTGGACCGATTTTTTTGTATGCGTTTGGGTGGCCCCCTGGATGTTTTAGATTCACAACTCAGCCCGGTAGATGGCGCTGCAGTCGGTGTGGCGCTGTTTTTACGGGCAGGGCGACGTCTGCACGGTCCGCTAGTAATAATATATGATAATAGCAGCGATAGCCTAGTTGGTTGTGGTACGGACTGTCAAGACGAAAGTCGTGTGTTCGAAACCCAAACGGCATAAACCTCTGACTTTTCTAAAGTAACGTGTGTATTTAATGGTAATTATAGCTTGATTTAACGGTAGGTAAACATCGTGAGGAAACCTGCATACCTGAAAATTCGAAGTCTACCAACCCGCATCAGGCCATCGTGGTGGACTAAGGCCTAACCGCTCTCATTAGTAGAGGAGGCTAGTATTATTATTATATTACTATGCGTAATATTATCATTCATGACTTTCTGTAAATTGGAGTATTACTATGACAGCCTCCGTGGTGAAGCGGGCGAATTATCGGCATTGAAACTAGAGGCCGTGAGTTCGATTCCCGCACCGAGACAAATATTTGTGTGACAGACAGGTGTTTGTTTCGGATCTGGGTGTTGTGGGATCGCAATCCCTCGTATTTCTTGATACCCACGATACAGGTTTTAGCTAGTGTGGGGTCAGAACTATGCGTGTAACTGTTGGGTGTATTTATTTAAAATACATTTTATTTATACCATTCCAGCATAAAAGAGTTATTATGGTTTTAAAGTAAGTATTGAATAATTCATATCTTTGCTTACAAAATCATTTCTTCCGCAGGAAATAAAATAAATCCCCAAGAGAAACCCGGGGCTTTTAGTCTGCTCTCTTCAAAGCTGTTTTTCTATGCTTCATACATATTATGTGCATCATATTGTTCTGTTTTCCTATAAATAAGTGGGTCATAGGCTATTTAAAATGTCTATTTAACACAGTATTATTCTAATTACAACTCAATTTATTCTATATGATATTCTAAATTACATAATACCAATACTAGAACTTCATACATAGATATGAAAAAGAGTCATGGTTGACTGAAACTGAAACTATTTCAAAACCTTTATTCATAGTTAAATATACCGTCACCGTAAAATTCCGACTATATTTACACTTAATTTAAAATATACATGTTTTTATCTAAATTCCTAAAATAACGTGATGGTCTTATATTAAATTACTAGCTTATGCCCGCGGCTTCGCCCGCGTCGTAGTTATTTTTTAAAGAAAAAGTATACAATCCAAGGAGATATCTTAAGCCATTATCTTTCTATAGTATATGTGTAGATATTAATATACTCTTCTAACGTAGAATTCTATTTTAGCACCTACCTTCTTGTATCTCTGCACTACCTCAGGTTGACTGGTAGAGAATGCCTCCGGCATTAAGTCCGCCTTTACTTAAATGTATAAAGTGTGCTAAATAAAAAAAAAATCTTTCTATATCATGCTATCTCACATGGGCACCGTACATTTTCTGGGATGAAAGTAGCCTATGTCATTCCCAGACCCCTCAACTAACACTATGCGATAAATCATGTCGATCCCTTAGTCGTGTGAAAGGCAACAAACAAAATACATGCGTACACTGTTACTTTCGTATTTATAATATTATTATGGAACATGGATAGTATGGACGTCGTCTAACCCCTAAACTACCAGTATGTTCTATTCCAGACCATAATCTATCTCCATGCCAAATTTCAGCCAGATCCGTTCAGCAGTTGTAGCGTGATTGAGTAACAAACATCCATCCATCCATCCAAACATTCGCATTTATAATATTATTAATATTAATTAATTCGTTAATTATTACTATTATTATTATAGTAGGAAGTAGGATTACGGAATATGGATAGTATGGATGTCATTCACTAACCTCTAAACCACCACTATGCAAAAAATAATGTCTATTCCTTGCTCTGTGAAAAACAAAAAACTATCCCGCGGGAATCGCACACTATTTCCGGGATAAAAGTTGCCTATGTGATTCTCTGAGCCCTATACAACCACTATGCCAGAAATCATGTCGACCCCTTGCTCCGTGAAAAACAAAGTCTACCCGCGGGAACCTTGCATTTTCCGGGATAAAACGTAGCCTATATGCTATTCCAGACTACAATCTATCTCCGTGCAAAACTTCAGCCAGATCCGTCCAGCCATTGTAGCGTGATTGGGTAACAAACATCCATCCATTCATTCATCTAAACATTCGCATTTATAATATTATATATATACCTAGTCAGGTCATAAGTATTGTCACACAGTAAAAACTTTTATTTTAGAATGCTGGCCACAAAAAAGTTTATTGAATTCGAATTTCAAATTGTTCATGAAAATAAAAATGTATACTTTTTAGAATTTTAATCATTTTTAAATATGGAGTGGACGCTTAAAGAAGACCGTGTTGCAGTAATTGCGTTGCATCGTTGCGGTTACGCGCCAATTAAAATTTTTGACATACTGAAAAATTTGAATATAACCAAAAGATTCGTTTATCGTACCATCAAACGATACAATGACGACTCTAGTGTAGATGACAGGTCAAGAAGTGGTCGCCCTCGGTCTGTTAGGACTCCAGCAGTGATAAAAGCTGTGAAGGCGCGAATTCAAAGAAATCCCAAACGTAAGCAGAAACTGTTGGCCCTTCAGCTGGGGTTAAGCAGAACCACGATGAAAAGGGTGTTAAATGAAGACTTAGGGCTTCGGGCATATCGAAGAAAAACAGGACATCGTTTGAATGCTCGTCTAATGGACCTGAGACTGAAGAGATGCCGCGCTTTGTTGAAGCGGTACGCGGGAAAAAAATATCGGGAAATTCTTTTTTCATATGAAAAAATTTTTACCGTAGAGGAGAGCTACAACAAACAAAATGATAAGGTGTACGCACACAGTAGTAAAGAAGCGAGCAACCGTATTCCGCGTGTCCAACGAGGTCATTTTCCATTCTCGCTCATGGTATGGTTGGGAGTTTCTTATTGGGGCTTAACAGAGGTACATTTTTGTGAGAAAGGTGTAAAAACGAATGCAGTTGTGTATCAAAATACAGTCCTGACGAACCTTGTGGAACCTGTTTCTCATACCATGTTCAATAACAGGCACTGGGTATTCCAACAAGATTCGGCGCCAGCTCATAGAGCGAAGATCACACAAGACTGGCTGGCGGCGCGTGAAATCGACTTCATCCGGCACGAAGACTGGCCCTCCTCCAGACCACATTTGAATCCGTTAGATTACAAGATATGGCAACACTTGGAGGAAAAGGCGTGCTCAAAGCCTCATCCCAATTTGGAGTCACTCAAGACATCCTTGATTAAGGCATCCGCCGATATTGACATGGACCTCGTTCGTGCTGCGATAGACAACTGGCCGCACAGATTGAAGGCCTGTATTCAAAATCACGGAGGTCATTTTGAATGAACTTTAGTATCATAAGAATCTATGTTTTGTTAAGTTCATTTTGGTATATAAATGGTTACATAATGAATAAACTTGTTTCAATTATTTTATATTAAACATGTGACAGAATTTATGACCTGACTAGGTATATATATATATTATATAGTAGGATTATACTTTTTAAAGTAATGGGACAACTGTCAAATGACAAAAAAGGACACAAGATATACGACGTGACGTCACACGTCGTATATCGTCGACGTCACGTCATCTATCGTACGTTTATAACATGGGCGTGCGAAAGAGATGAAGATATTTTTCTCCTACGCGGCCACTCTACATCTTATATTTATTTGAAATATTAATCAATGTCTTATTTTAGAACCAATATTGATACTATTTATAGAGGCTGACTTCTTTCAATAGCCTCGCGGATCATCCTAGGCAGGAATCAGTGTTCTTTAGCAAGGATTTGTGGTTTGTCAAATCGAAGATAATGCTTGGAGCCTTCCTCTGAATGTTCAGCAACTGCAGACACTCTACGAAGTCTAATTTAAATTAAAAAATTGAAATTAAAAAACATCCAAATTTCAATAGAAAAGATGGTTGGAAGCTAGCACCAGCCTGGGATCCAATTATACATTTAATTAAATCGGAACCCAAAAGACGAACTGCCAGACCTCAAGACATTGTGAGCTCTTTCTGCGTAGATCGGACTACAACAAAATAAAAATTAAATATCAACTATATGGAGGGTAGAAACATTGCACTATAATTTCGTGACGACATACAAGGTCATACATCTAGGTCTTTTTGCTACTGTGTATTTATTGCAGGAAATTTATTCCTTGTGACCTTTTACTGGTAAAGTGACATACACTGATGATGATTGGTACTATTCAGTTTTAATACCTGGCAGGAAAGCTTGAACATTTGAAGGCTATCATTTTACCATTGACTTTATAAACTAGGTTCATATGATTGAAAGATGATAGAAGTTAAATTCGAAACTGTCTGCACATCTAGTCTTGACAATACAGCTTTTAACTGCATCACGCGATACCAAAGCAGGCTTAAATTAACTGTTGGTATTTAACCGCAGTAAACCAGTAGTGTTCCATGATTAAATTTTAAATTGAACTCTACAGTAGAGATGGGCTCTATGAATATTGGAGTGAAATTGTAGAAGCGTCCTTGTAACGGATGTCGTTGATGCGAAAACGGAACGAAGATTGGAAAAATATCTCTATTATACGATTCATTGTGAACGCCTTTTGTTATAATGAAAAATGTAGAGTTATTTGACTCTATTTTTAGGAAGTTCATTTCTTTTTATTAAAACCATGCTTTTGTATATGAATAGTATTTTTATGGATCTCAGAATTTACGTGTTATTTTAGTGTTACTATTCACTTTAAGTTTTTTAACTTGAAAAAATTACGTAAACTATGATCCCAAACGAAGGCAACAAATTGCTCAAAATAGCTGTTTTATATCTATCTATACATATATATAAAACACAAACATTGTTTCTACCTATGTCCGTTATAGACTTTGAATCAACTCAACCGATTTCAATGAAATTATGTGTATCTGTGTTGGTGGGTCCAACTTAAAGATAGCATAGTTTTAGATCCGATAGGTGGCGCTGTATTTGTGATCTGAATCCCTTATTTTTTCAACGAAAATTCGATCCACATAGAAGGCGGTTTCTGGCAGGAAAACGTCTGCCCGGGACCACTAGTAAGAGACATGCGTTCAAGTGTCAACATGGTATCCTTGGACCTTGCAATTATAGCGCACCCTTTACAAAAAGTTGCTATAGATCTTTAACTATTGAACTTTATAAAAGACGATTTCACAAAATGGTAGGAACTTAAATCAAATATTTATTTTTATTTACAGGCAGACTGTCTTGGTGGCATAGTTGTAATTGCGCATGCGTTACGGCTACTTCGCTCAGGTCTCGGATTTGATACCCGGGTCGGGTTATAATGATATTGAGTTTTTCTATTTAAAAATACTCAGTATCAGCCTGGAGTCTGGAATTAAGCCCGGTATGGCGATAGGCTCGTCCCCTATTACATTATGGGACCGTCATAAATTCGACGAAAAGTGGGTGTACTGGTTACACTTCTGTTTACCCCTTCGGGATAATAGGCGTGAGTGTATATGTATGTATGTATATTATTTTATTTATTGTCTTTTTCGAAGGCTTACAACTATTAACAAATAATATGTATAGTAATTTTCTGATTAGCTTCATTGCTTATTACAAAACTCCACTAATAAGAACATTTAACATGAGAATATTTACAAATAATGAAGCCAAAAACCCAAAACCTCACGATTTATAAATATCGTAATTTTTCGACGTCAAGAAAATGACATATACACAATTTTTAGTTGATTCACAATATAATCTCAATTCAGTCAATATTCAGTCGAAGTGTCATAGAAGTATTGGAAGGAGCAATATTTTATCGTAAGATAGGTTTGTAAGAAAAATATGTAAGAATACATATCTTATTTTTAATAGATACGTATTCCATCGTGATCATTCGGAATAAAATATCCTATCATCCTAAGAAAACGATATTTTCATTTGAGATGGCCATAGATAATAAAAATGGCGGAAAATCCTCAAAATGTACAAAAAGCTTCGCTAATAGAGTTTCCATTACCATTTTGATGGAATATTCGACATAAAAGACAAAAAAGTATATTTAAACTGTCATGACGGATAGACACGCCGGCGGTGCGTAACACTAGCAACACTCGCCGTTCTTGCATGCAATTTTTAACTTTAATGCTATGGAAATAAAAGCTTGTTGCTTTACTCCCGACTTTTTTTTTTAATATCCTTCCTGACTGGAGGGGTTAAGATATAACACGAAGAACAAACCTTTTTGAAGTTATTGCGTTCATTTTGAACGTAACAACGACGTCACGATTTTGTTGAAATAACACAAAAATAAGTAAAAGTTTTTTAATTCATAAAAAGTACATCGACTTCAATAAAATTGCGCGTCCCTATAAAATTTGAGGGTTGCCCTCGATTTTTCGGAGATCCGATCATCAGACTTGGTGCCAATGGGACCACCTGGGAAGTATGCCCTTTTAAACAATAAACAATTTCTCGAATCGGTCCAGGCGTCTTCGAGTATTCGGCGAACAAATAAAAAAAAAGATTCCGACGAATTGAGAACCTCCTACTTTTTTGAAGTCGGTTAAAAGCAATATCAGTTTATTATATTGTCCCACTGCTCCTTTGCCTGACGGGTTGGACCATACGCCAGCTCGCTGGCCTAATGAAAGAAAATAAAGAAAGAATATATTTATTTGGCCACTGTCTTTGGACCAGATGGCAGTAAGTAGTAATACAGTAGTAGGTACATACAGATGCGGAGTACACATTTAAAATAAAATAATTAATAATAATAATGCGGATTAATTGACTTCATATGTTGGTCGTAGGATATTCATATCCACCCGGATACCACAACCGTACACAGGGTGTACAACCCATAGTGCAAGGTTGCCGCGTTCCGGGATCAGCTAGTGTACATCCGGTTTTTGTCGAGGGTCTCGAGTTGGGGTACGATCTTGGCCGTGTACCACTAGACCCTCGACCGCTTCTTCACCTCCTTGCCTCATAGCGTAGTGTGAAGAAGCTACACAGCAGGCTGGCATGATTGTATTGAGTAGCGAGGGATAAATTATTTCTCGCTACTTGATACTCTAACAGGATGGCACTGCGCTTAAAAAACCTTTGACATTCATTTGGGAATTCTCTGGTATGCATGTTTCCTCGCGATGTATTCCTTCACCGTTAAATCTATAACTACCAATGAATACACACGTGACTTTAGAAAAGTCGGAGGTGTTTGCCATTTGGCCTTGTTTCAAACTTACGACTTTCGTCTCGGCAGTTTGTAGCACTTCTAACTAGGCTATCGCTGCTGGTTATCGTCGAACAGTTTTAAGTATTATTAGCATCAATAGTTCTACTTCTACGCGGAAAGGGTCGTGTACGCTTAGTAAAATTATTAATAATTTAGGGTTTAGTTTCCTTTGTTTAATTTGATCCATTATTCGATATGCAACCGAATATAATATGCAAGAGAAACCCTTTTTCGAAAACAGAATCAAAATTGAGGTTACAATATTTATTTTAAATATTGGTATGTACAAAAATGGGTGCGTAGTGGGAATATACCACTATCTCCCTCGCACTGCACATGGCCGTTCTGAGAGGTGACGTCACGGCTCATATCATGCATATTTTTACTGACATTTGACAAAAACCTCTTCCAGTAGATTTGAATGACGTCTAATTTACTTATTTTTGTTCGGATTTATAAAATTCTTTCTATCATAGGTTTTAAGTAATATAGCTTGATGATTAAAATATTCTAAAAACCTGTAAAATAACCTATTAGTAAAACGACAGGCTTAATTACCATTTTAATCAAAATGTTAGCATACTAGCAATATAAAAACCAATACCTACCTATTTGAAGTTTTATCGTTGAAATTCCAATGATTTTGTAAACAAACCACGACAGAATAAATGCGCTAAGCGTCGTGCTGCGAACGAATTTTGAATACTAATCGTTTATCCTACGGGAATCGTCTAGCAATCGAGACATTTCAGGGAAACATCTGTTCGGATTGCCAACCTTTATGTCGGATCTTTTAAAGATTAGAAAGAAAAATTATTTATTAGCACAGCTAACAACACGCACATACCACAAGACAATTAACAATTTTATTATAATTTAAACTAATAATAATGGCACTTGCTTGTCGCAGCTGTGACAGGTAGGTGACCACGCAGCGGACTGCTGTGCTGTGGCACGTACATAGTAAGTACACAGCGCTGGTTTTCAGTGGTGACCTTAAGTGACGTACCGACGTCAACCAGCTATATCAGCTGCATTACAAAGACCCATTCAAACCATAATACTATACTTACTAATACTATAATTTAACCATAATACTATACCAAGAAATACAAATTATTAAAAATATACACTTACATACACCTTAATATTTTTGTTTTTTTTTATCCTAGCACGGCAAAGTGACCGCACTTCACCTGATGGTAAGCGCAGTACGGTCCAATTAGAGTATCGAGTAGCGAGAGACGATCTATCCCCCGCTACTCAACACAATCATGCCGGCCTGCTCCTTCACACTACGCCATGGGCAAGAAGGTGAAGAAGCGGTCGAAGATCTAGTGTCAGAGTACTCAGAAGGCCGCAAAATGGCCAACATTGTACCCCAACTCTAGACCCCCAAAAAACCGGATGTACACTGGCTCATACCGGAACGCGACACACTTGCGTGTGCCATTATGGCGGGTTTTTCACCCTGTGTACGGTGGTCGCTATCCGGGCGGATATGAATATCCTACCACCAGCAACTCCTTGGATTGTATACTTTTGCTCCCAGAACTAACCTTTACGTGGCTCTGGGCAACAGCTAGTTAGTTAGGACATTAGCCTACGCAACCTGTATGCCTGTCCTAATGATTCTTTGCAAGCTGGCATGATTGTGTCGAGTAGCGAGATATAGTTGTGTCTCTCCTTGATACTATGACTGGACGAGACTGGCGCTAACAAGTGCAGTGTGGTCACTTTGCCATGCCAGGTTAAAAAAAAGTCAAAATGAGTTCTTCATGATATTTGTTTGAAAGTTTCATATCATCATACTAGACCTGTATTAAACATTGACCCACTACTGGGCACGGGCCTGCTCTATTAATGAGAGGCGTTAGGCCTTAGTCCACCACGTTGGCTTAATGCGGGTTGGTAGACTTCACATACCTTCGAAATTCTTCATATACTTTCGAAGTATATGAATTCTCCGGAATGCAGGTTTCCTCATGCTTTTTCACTTTTTACTCAGTTTTCCTTCACCGTTAAAGCAGGCGATAATTTACATTTACTACACACGTCAGAAAAGTCAGAGGTGTATGCCATTTGGTTTTCGAACATAGGACTTTCGTCTTGGTAGTCCGTGCCGCAACCAACTAGGCTATTCCTGCTTTTGCTTTTTGAACGTTTATTTCTACTTTATCTAATTTCGGGTTTCATTTGGCCTGTGAAGTTGACTGAAGATATGAGACTTCATATGACTCCGCGGGAGATGCGCAGTGCAGTGACATGTAGTGGTAGGTTTCATCACACGAACAACCTGCCTCACAATTTCAATATAGGAAGAGACTATCCCGCCCACACGCCCGCCATTGTAACTCCTGTTTAGCCAGGATCAACAATGGCACGCATTTTTTCGACACCGAATAATGAAACTCGGCGAGTCTCTGGGAATGCTTAATAACTGTCTTTTATCCCGCAACGAAATTAATCAAATAAAAATATAGGGAGGAGTTGGAAATATAAATTGACCACTTTCCTTCATAGCAAAGCGGGAGACAAATACTGAACTAAAGAGGTATTAACCTCAAATAAACATAGGAAGTAAAAAAGAATAAAATAATACCCCGTTCCGTATGAACAAACCTGTCAATGATATTCCGTACCCTATTTACAAGTTCATCGGAACCCCAAGGTCATGGATTTGTTTCATAAATACGTTTATGAATTATTTATTACACGTATTTAGGATATTTTGTACGTATATGACCCACATTCGAATGAAAAGGGATGTGTCAGCCCTATTGAATTTAGACTTTAGTAATAAATAAATACACCCAACAGTCAGTCCTGACCTCACATGGGGAATATCTGTATCGTGGGTATCAAGAATTACGAAGGACTTCGATCGCACGACATACTCTCCCGCTGCGCCATGGAAGCTGTCAAAGTTGGTATTAACCTCTCATGTGTCAGTAGGATACCGGTGTTCGGAAAAAGGTAAGGTAAGGTAAATAAGTAGGGAGTAAACACAAGCCAAAATCAAATTTATTTCCATAATGTGAAAGTTGAAAATCGCATGTAAGAACGGCAAGTATTGCCAGTACCTATTTGTCCGCTAGCCGAATAACGATGATCTTTTTTTTTGTCGCGGGGAAAGCGTTTTATTATTGCCGCCCGCTCCGGGGGGAAGCGGAATAAGAATAAAACGGTTATAATGGACTAGTCGGTCTTACGACCCAGCATCCCCCTCGCACGGATGATGGCTAACCGTGCTGCCGCTGGGCCGAGTCCCTACGCCCTATGTACACCCCACCCAACGCAACCAGCTAAAACCCCGCGGTGGCCTTTTTCGGCGCTTATGGAGCGATCCTGGGGTATTCTAAGGAGTGCTAGAACTGCCGCCGGAACCCCTAGGCTTAGGATCCCCCGCGCACCGAACAACGACAGCTGCCGTCCATCTCGGGGTCACACGATGCACCGAAATTGGAGTGCATTGATATGGGCTGACAGACCCCCGCTGCGCACCCGTGACCCTCGATGGCCCCAATTAGTCGCCTCGTACGACAGCGAATAATACCTGACTGGAACAAAACAGTAATTATCTGAAATTGTTTTGACAGCCTCTGTCATCATCGGGTTAGTTATCGAAACTAGATGCATAAATTCGAACCCCATGTTATGATATCCATATTTGTTTCGTGCTTATGTTGTAAGACCGCATCCATCGCAATTCACCTTACTTGTTCTCCAATCGTGGAGTTTATATGCAAATAAATAATCATTTCGTTGCGTAGGATTATTAGTACCATACGTTGGTATGGTACTAATAATCCTACTAATATTATAAATTCGAATGTTTGGATGGATGGATGGATGTTTGTTACTCAATCACGCTACAACGGCTGGACGGATTTGGTTGAAAGGCACAGAGATAAATTATAGTCTGGAATAGCACATCGGCTACATTTTACATTTTTCACAGAGCAAGGGATCGACATGATTTTTTGCATTATGGCAGTTTAGGGATCAGAAAATGACATAGGCCACTTTTTATTCATGCATGCTTAGGAATGGGAAGGAATGTGCCCCATAGGAAGCATGCTTTTTAAAATGCATGCTTCTTATGGGGTAGCAAAATATAGAAAGGTGTGAGCTTAAGATGCCTCCATGGATTGTATGCCTTTCTTCCAAAAATAACCTCCACGTCGGCGGATCCGCGGGCAACATCTATGTATGTATATACCGGGTGTTGCAAAAGGGGGTATTATGCACCATGTATAGAGTCGGTTAGTACTTAGTAATTTTATTTTTTATGATATAATTTGTTTTATGATCCCTGAAGCCAATGATAACGAACTATTTTTGTAGTGTCTAGAATATTAAATGCTTAGGTAATCGGTTGACACTTAATCAAGAGTTTTAATAGTAGCAATCAAATTTTAAGATCATGCTACAAAATGCCAAAAAAATCTAATCCAATTTTCGTTTTTTAACCTTACTAATAAATATCTAATCACCTGCTCTATGCATTTCATTAGTACACACTTTTGCAACATGCTGTATATATTTGGAGATATTGTCACAAGATGTTACTTGTACAGTCCATTTTTTTTAAAGAGAAAATATTATCTTCCGGTTTCAAGGAACATGATACTATAATTTAATAATATTTCTTTGGTGTGTGAGAAGGCTGTTTAGTTGAAGTCGTTTTAATACCAAATAGCGTGTATCACATTTTGATGGAGTGTGCCCGGAACGCCCATATAAAAACTGATTGTGGTATCAATCTGTCACAGACGAGTCAGTAATAGACTTCTTGCAAATGCACTTTGTGAAGATGCCAGAAAGCTGTATACATTTGCTGCCGGAAGAAATTACGGATAACCTTATACATACATATACACTCACGCCTGTAATCCGCGAAGGAGTAGGCAGAGGTGTAACCAGTACCACTTTTCGCCGAATCTATTACGGTCCCATAATGTGATAGGGGGCGAGCCTATCGCCGGGCACAATAACAGACTCCGAGCTGATACTGAGTATTTCTAAATAGAAAAGCCCAATATCACTTTACTCGACCCGGGGATCGAACCCAAGATCTCAGCAGAGCGGTGGTAACGCTTGCGCAATTACTACTACGCTTTTCCTAGTGGTAGGATTTCATATCCGCCGGGATAGCGACCACCGTACACAGGGTGTACACCCGCCACAGTGGCACACGCAAGTGTGTCGCGTACCGGGATCAGCCAGTGTACATCCGGTTTTTGTCGGAGGTCTAGATTTGAGGTACGATGTTTGGCCGTTTTGCGGCCTTCTAATTACTCTGACATTAGACCCTCAATCGTTTCTTTACCTTCTTGCCTATGGCGTAGTGTGAGTAAGCAGGCTGGCATGATAGTGTTGAGTAGCGGGGGATAAATTGTCTCTCGCGACTCGTTACTCTAATTGGACGGAATTGCGCTTACCATCAGGTGCAGTGTGGTCACATTGCCGTGACAAGATAAAAAATATACGCCACCGAGGCAGTGAAACAAATATCGATTAGTTTTTAAAATCCTAAAGACCTAATATATAAGGTAACAGTTTACGCCCTTACAAAACAAACTTACATCGGGTCGTATTTAAATACGAGAGTTTGCGAGCAATCAACGTCTAAATTGTCTTATCAAAGTTTATAGGGGCGGCGTTTCAGAGGGTCAAATTGTACAGCTGTTATCCCTCTGTAGACAGAGTTTGTCATTCATTATTTGATCATTTCTAGACGGTTCATTTTTGAGTTGTAAGCCTATGAATACTAATTCCTTCGTAACTTGTCCTTAGATGAAAAACCAGACTGTATTGTCCTTTTTAACATCTAAATAAGTTTGCCAGCTACCGTGTTCCCACCTTCCTTTATCATCTTACGGCAAAGTGACCACACTGCACCTGATGGTAAGCGCAGTGCCGTCCATTTAGAGTATTGAGTAGTGAGAGTGGCACTGCGCTTACCATCAGGTACAGTGTGGTTCACTTTGCCTTGTCATGATGAAAAAAACGCTTCACATTAGATACGCCATCAGAATTTTCGAGGATTGTGAAGTCTACCAACCCGCATTAGGCCAGCGTGGTAGACTAAGGCCTAACCCCTGCCATTCGTGTAGACACATGCATAGCTGTAATATTGTATGTAATACAAAGCTGATCATAAAATGATTGATTATAGCTTACAACAAAATGACGCTGATATATTGTATCAAAAAATTCCAACTTCTCTGGAAAATCCCGACATGTTTTCAATATAAATGCTTCGCAAAACAATAAATGATATCTTATTTATATGAAAATTTTGTAAACACGCCACGATAAATCTCGGGCTGAGAATTTCATTTTAGTAAGTAGGCAACGATGAGCTCCGACGCGGAATACTAATCACTAGGGATGGGAATGGAGATAAGTCATCGATACCGAGAAAATAGCTATCGATATAAACTTGAAAGAATATCGATTCCGAGATAATATCAATAACTCTGAGTTTGAGATATTTATCAAGCATGGAAAATACAACCTTGGAGAAAATATTTATTTCACGGCGTCTAGAATAACATTTCTGTTACGCAAGATGTTTTTACTTATAATTCGCCATCAATATTTCTTGGTATCTACCGTCTAGAATCTAGATTAATCCAATTTCGAGAAAATTATATTTATAAACTTGATAAACTCTCATAAATTACTTCTTATTAATCGACTCATCTGAAGACAACTGAAACTACTGCAAGGCTATGATTTGATTTAGCTTTGAATGGTAGTTTCTTTAAGTTCTTATCATAGTTTGTATTTGTGTTAGTCATAAAAGCGCCCTACATACCCAGAAAAGAGTGTTTTATTGGGGCTAATATAGAAGTTTTATTGTGATCCGTCCACAAACTTACTGATCGAGATAGCTCAAAATCTTGATATGCAAGTTTTTTGTTCGTAGAATATAATACATGATCTGTATTTGGACAATATATATTAAAATACGGAATTAAAGGTGGTCGAGTCACTATGATTTCTTTTGTAATTACATTTATCAATATTTCAATAAAATTGATAAATGTATAAGTCCCGCTTCGAAAGCTTTACAGCCTTCCTTTTTATAATATTCGCGTAACCATAAGAAAATTTTATACATTTAGTAAGCTATTCAGTTAAAAATTATGAAGCTAAATTTAGTCATTTACTTGCACAGGTCATAGCAGCGATAGCCTAGTTGGTTGCGGTACGGACTGTCAAGACGAAAGTCGTAGGTTCGAAACCCAAGTGGCATACACCTCTGACTTTTCTAAAGTTATGTGTGTATTAAAATGTTAATTATCGCTTGCTTTAACGGTGAAGGAAAACATCGTGAGGAAACCTGCATATATGAGAGTTTTTCGAAGGTATGAGAAGTCTGCCAACCTGCATTAGGCCAGCGTGGTGGACTAAGGCCTTTTTTTTTTTTTTTTTGTCGCGGGAAAAGCGTTTTATTACTGCCGCCCGCTCCGGAGGGAAGCGGATTTAGAATAAAACGGGTATGCTGGACTAGCCGGTCTTACGACCCAGCATCCCCCTCGCACGGATGATGGCTATCCGTGCTGCCGCTGGGCCGAGTCCCTAACCCCTATGTACACCCCACCCGACACTACCAGCTAAAACCCCGCGGTGGCCTTCTTCGGCGCTTGCGGAGCGATCCCGGGGTATTCTAAGGAGTGCTAGAATTGCAGCCGGCATCGCCCCTGCGCGGTGCTGCGTAGCAGCCCATCTCCATGGAGGGCTAAGGAGCCCCCGCGCACCGAACAACGACAGCGAAAGAGGCCTTACCACCCACGCTGCCGTCCATACTAAGGCCTAACCCCTCTCATTAGTAGAGGAGGCCCGTGCCCAGCAGTGGGACAATGTTTAATACAGGGCTAGTATTATTGCATAGGTCTAGAAAGTGAATAATATATGTTTGCAGAACATTATATTGCATTAGTGTCCGTCACATTTTGATATATCCAATTATTTTATAAATCGCGCTTGCGACTGATTTACCGCACATTGTTTTTATCTCTTGACATTTCTATTTACACCTTGTTTGTATTGTATATGTTTATTAAATTCGTTTGTTTTTAATGTTGGCAACACACCTATTTATTCTTATCGTATTATGAGTGTTCATGGGCGTCAACGTTACTCGTTTTCTGGCTTTTGCTTTAAAACTCACCAATAAAGTTCTGTATCATCCTCACATTAAAAATACAATACATATTTTGAATATTTTCACACTCACAATATATCGACAAACACCCATCACTAGCGTCCTCAATACAGTAATGTGCGAAAACTCGAACGGATCTGCGACTTATCGATGAGTACAGCTCTAGCAGAGTCAGAGATTAGTGGAATGTGCCTTTATTAAGTCGTAAGACTGCGGTTTATTACCAAGGGTGTACAGAGAATAGGGGATGCTAATCATGTAGGAAAATTGGGGTAGGTTTTTTAAAGAAAACATTCTACGTAAATGTAGCTGTATGAAGGCGGCCTATATTCTTTTTTCCAATCAACTACAGAACAGACTGCTATGGTTGCGCAGTTGAAATTGCGCACACGACTTTTCTGCTCTGCTGAGGTCTCGGGTTCGATTCCCAGGTCAGGTAAAAACTATATTGGGTTTTTCATAGCGAAATACTCAGATCAGCTCAGAGTCTTGTAAGTCGTTAGGCTCGCCCCCTATCACATAATCGGACGGTAATAAGTGAAATGTGGGTGTGCTGGTTACACCTCTGCCTACTGCTTCGGGGATTACAGGCAGGAGTGTATATATATGTAGGCAGAAGGAACTCACAATGTCTTGAGGTCTGGTAGTTGGTCTTTTGGGTTCCGATTTATTTAAATGTACAATTGACCCCCAGATTTGTACTACCTTCCAACCATCTCTAATGAAATTTGAATTAAAATTTGCTTTATATATTCCGTAAACATAAATCATATGTCATGTGGAAATGCGAGAAGCAGTAAATAAAATACTATGTTTGTTACATTTTTAATTTAGTGCCAGACGTTACGTATTGTTGGGATACGGGAATAATATATCGCTGGCATTTATTAAGTCAAGGGAATAAATAAGACTGTTTTTAGGTAGACTGTTTATTTGAAGAATAATGTATTTTCTCCTGGATAGCGAGACTGGTCAATGACTTTTTATATTATAAAATATAAGTTTTAAGATGTGTTGAAATTAATAAGTTTGTTTATATAAAATTTATTTATTTCGAAGCCACTTTCCTATGGGCTTCCCGAGAAATTATGCAACTGGATCACCAGTTTTTTGGCAGATCGGAGCATCAAGGTCGTCGTCGACGGTGCATGCTCTGATCCTAAATTTGTCAATGCTGGTGTTCCACAAGGCTGTGTACTGTCTCCTACTCTGTTTCTTCTGCATATAAATGACATGCTGCAAATCAGCAACATTCATTGCTATGCAGACGATAGCACTGTAGATGTACTGTACACTGGCCGTGCTAATATTTCTCGGGAATACGTCGACGAGAGCCGGAACAAACTTGTGTCTGAAGTCGAGTCCTTGTTAACCAAAGTCTCGGACTGGGGTCGACTAAACTTAGTCCAATTTAACCCCAAAAAGACACAAGTCTACGCGTTAACCGCTAAAAAGTCATCATTTGTCGTAACTCCTCATTTAGAGAACACTCCCCTGTCTGCCAAACCCAATATCGGAATACTTGGCGTCGACATTTCGAGCAACGTCCAGTTCCGCGGTCAATTGGAAGGAAAGGCCAAATTGGCCTCAAAGAAGCTTGGTGTGCTCAGTAAGGCGAGACGGTACTTCACGTCGGTTCAACGCCTAAATCTCTATAAGGCGCAAATTCGGCCCCACATGGAGTACTGTTCTCATCTCTGGGCGGGAGCCCCCCAGTACCAGCTACTTCCAGTTGACCGCATTCAACGTAGGGCAGCTCGGGTTATCGACGATCAAACTCTTTCCGATCGGCTTGATCCATTGGCTCTGCGTAGAGATGTTGGATCACTCTGCATCTTCTACCGCATTTATCATGGGGAATGTTCCGAGGAATTGTTTGGATTGATCCCGGCCGCTGAATTTCACCATCGGACATCGCGCCAAAACGTAAAATTCCATCCGCACCATCTCGATGTCCAGCGTTCCACAACAGCGCGATTTTTACGGCATTTTCTGCCACGCACCACCACTCTGTGGAACCAGCTGTCGCCGGCGGTCTTTCCGAACCGTTACGACCTGGGAACCTTCAAGAAGAGAGCATATTCTTTCCTGAAAGGCCGGCAACGCATTTGCCAGCCCTTTGGTGTTGCAGATGTTCATGGGCGGCGGTGATCACTTTCCATCAGGTGAGCCTCCTGCCCGTTTGCCCCCTTTTTCCATAAAAAAAAAGTTTATATAAACGGTGTTTAGGACAAGTCTTTTTTATTTCACGGCAAAGTGACCACACCTGATGGTAGGCGCAGTTCCGTCCAATTAGAGTATAAAGTAACGAGATACAATCTATTGACAGACTCCGTGGCGCAACGGCGGCTGTGAAACGAGAAGGCCGTGGGTTCGATTCCCGCACCAAGACTAATGTTTGTGTGACAAACAGATATTTGTTTTGGGTCTTGGTGTTGTGGGACCGTAGTCCCCGTAGTTATTGATACCCACGACACAGGTTTTACTTAGTGTGGGGTCAGAACTATGTGTGTGACTGTTGGGTGTATTTAATCTATCCCTTGCTAAACACAATCATGCCGGCCTGCTGTGTAGCTTCTCCATACTACACCTAAAGGACCCAGGATCATAGTCTTTTTTTATTATCTAAAAAGAAGAAAATAGTTCTTTAAAGTAGTAAGTAGTGAATGAATTAAAAAGTTGTCAAGGCAAATCTATTAGCCTTAAACATTATATGGTTGCTGTAAGCTATTGAGTTGAGTGGTCTGAAGGTGGCCCAGGCGGCACCATCAGGTCTAGCTCACCATAATATTGCATTGTCATCAGGTTTATGCATGAATACCAATTTCAGCCTATTCGGGCTACACATACTAACTAGCACTGCCCATACCATCAGGTGCAGTGTAGTCACTTTGTCGTGCGAATATAAAAAAAATGCCGGGAATCGAACCATGTCCTCCCATTTCACAACCGGCTTCTTGTCCGCTGCTTCACGGGAATGTCAAAGGAGGCTGTGAAATCCAACTTGCAGGTCTTTAGTAAACAAATAAAAAATGAACAAAATTAATCGATACAAAAAAATATAAAAAATCACAGCACCGATTTTGAGGTTTCACACAAAGTCAAACAAAGATTATTTCAAAAATAAAACTAAACCAAACAACTGGAAAAACAAAATTAAAACAAAAGCCTAATCTAACCTACTTTAAAACATTAATTCTCGTTTTTTTAACCGACTTCAAAAAAGGAGGAGGTTAACAAATCGTCGGAATCTTTATTTTTTATGTATGTTACCCGATTGCTCGAAGAGGCCTGGACCGATTCGAGAAATTCTTTTTTTGTTTAAAAGGGTATACTTCCCATTGGCACCACGTCAGGATCTGATGATGAAATCACAGAAAAATCAAGGAAAACCCTCAAATTTTATTGTGACGCATAATTTGTTTTTATTGAAGTCGGTGTACTTTTTATGAATAAAAAAACTTTTTTGGTATTGTATTATTAATTCTATTATCAAAGCAAACTTAATCTGATATGATTAAATAACCAGAATTATACTCTAAAATTAAACTGGCTAAAATTTATACAAAGCGTAATATCCAGTTAAATTTACAATCAGATAGAAACTTCTGTACAATCTTAGACATTAAATATTCATGTTGATCCAACTCACAAGCCGTAAATCTAGGACCAACGCTTGTCAGAATTAATGTATCCATTTTGATATTTAGGAAATACATGAGTATTTCCCCTGACGACATTTAAACCTTCATTAGGAATAAATGATAGTTTAAAAAAAGTTAATAACGCTTTAATAGCTAGCTAAACTTAAAAGAGATTAATTTTATTGTAAAAAAGTGCAGGATTATTATCAGGATATATATAGGACAGCCTCCGTGGCGCAGCGAGCGTGAGTTCGATTCCCGCACCGGGACAAATGTTTGTGTGACAGACAGATATTTGTTTCGAGTCTGGGTGTTGTGAGACCTTAGTCCCTCGTAGTTCTTGATACCCACGATACAGGTTTTACCTAGTGTGGGGTCAGAACTATGTGTATGACCGTTGGGTGTTTTTTTTTTTATCGTGGCTCGGCAAAGTGACCACACTGCACCTGATGGTAAGTGCAGTGCCGTCCAGTTATAGTATCAAGTAGCGAGAGATAATCTATCCCTCGCTACTCAATACAATCATGCCGGCCTGCTGTGTAGCTTCTTCACACTACGCCTAAAGGACCCAGGATCATAGGAAGGAGGGAACACGGTAGCTGACAAACTGTTCCACAGCTTGATGGTGCGGTAAAAGTACGAGTTTGTGAGTTCGGGCCGGGGTAGTAGACACCACAAAGCTGTGGCTCCGCAATCCAGTACGCGTGGTTCTGGTATGGAAGGGAGAGGATGGGATAAGAACAAACAATTCTTCAGAGCATTCGCCATGATACAGACGGTAGAACACGCTAAGCGGGAAATATCCTTACGCAGCTGTAGCGGCTCCAGGCTGTTACTCACGTCATTGCATCATTCACAATGCGGATGGCCCGCCGCTGCAACCTGTCCAAGGCATCGAGGAGGTATTTTGCGGAACCGTCCCAGAGGTGCGAGCAGTATTCCATTCCCGGTCGCACCTGTGCTTTATATAAGCGGTAGAGCTGACCGGGCGTGAAAAACCGCCGCACCCTGTTCAGGATTCCGACCCTTTATTTATTATTTTATTTATTTATATACTAACAAGCACCATACGCTTTGCAGTTTCGTTTAAAAAAACGGTCAAGAAATTATAGCGTTGCTCTTTTCTAAAATTGGTTACAATATCTGGATTACATACAAATAAGATACAATTTAAAAGGAATGCATAAGATTAGAGCAGCTCAATGTATGCTTATTAAGTTCCCATATTGTTATACTTAATTTTCATGAATTTAACTTAAAAAATGACGGATTTTCATACAATCTTTCATCCCCTATTATATCCCTTTAGGGGTGGTATTTCCAAACACCCTACCTTAGTGGATGCCTACGTCATAATAGGTACCTACTGTAAAAATTTCAAGTCTCGAACCCCAGCCGTTTAGGCTGTGCGTTGATCGATCAGTCAGTCAGTCAGTCAGTCAGCTTCTTCTTTTATATATACAGATAATTAAATAAAACTTATTACAAGACCTATTACCATACATGACTCTCTGGTACAGATGGGTGAAAACTCAAAAATGCAGTTATCGTATTTTTGATTTTTATTCAAAATGGCGGCTACAACTGCGCCATGGTTGTTAAAGATATTCAAAAACAGGCGAAGTATCAAATATTAAACGAGCATCACAACCCATTACCACCTATTATCACAACCTATTATGTAATTACGTGTAATTTAAGTAAAAACGCGTGTCATAAAACGTTGCGTGTGTTTAAACGACACACACCCTAATACTCACTATATAATAATAGTGCATAAAAACTCCGTAGGCTTTCATATATTAAGTACTAGCTTTTGCCCGCGGCTACGCCCGCGTGGTGGTTATTTTTGTAAGAAAAGGCGTAAAATCCATGGAGACCTCTTGAGCTATGACATCTTCCTGTATTATGCTATCACGTAGTAACCGTGCATTTTCTGGTATAAAAAGTAGCCCCTCAACTAACACTATGCAAAAAATCATGTGGATCCCTTGCTCTGTCTTAAATAAAAACATATCTATCCCACGGGAACATTTTTCCGGGATAAAAGCAGCCTATGTACTATTCCAGACTATAATCTATCTGTGTGCCAAATTTCAACCAGATCCGTCGAGCCGTTGTAACCTGATTGAGTAACAAACATCCATCCATCCAAACATTCGCATTTGTAATATTAGTAGGAAGCGTTATTTTATTGTAATTTGTAATGTGATGGAATCAAAAGTAGGTCAAGGTGAAAATTAACGCTGTAGAATATATATGCTGCAGCACTAAGCTGAGTTTCATCCTTTTTGGTTTATCGTTTTATAGTGCATTTTTTTCTAAATAGTTTGTTTACCAAACTCTTTCTTTCTTTCTCTTATTTGTGGACACACTAGAGAAATTGACTTGATCACGAGGCTGGATAATGATAGTATTTAATTACATACAATCACGCATGTATCCTATAGGTGTAGAGACTATAGATTTATTCTACTATCCTGACATATTTTAGCTTCATATTTAATTAATATCTTAAGATATTCAGTGTTTATTAGTTACAATTACAGCCTCTATGGAACAGCGGGCGAGTAGCCGGCTGTAAATCGACAGATCGTGGTTTCGATTCCCGCACAGAGACAAATGTTTATGTGATCCACAAAATATTTGTTTCGTTTTGGTTATTGTGGGACCGTAGTCCCTCGTAGTTCTTGATACCTACGATACAGGTTTGACCTAGTACGGATTGGACTATGTGTGTGACTGTTGGATGTCCTTTGACAACTCTTCCATGAACAGTCATGTTTTGTATCAGTTCCTTCATATTTACTATTCAAAAGGTTTTTTAATTCATAAAAAGTAAACCGACTTCAATAAAAATTATGCGTCTCTATAAAATGTGAGGGTTGCCCTCGATTTTTCTGAGATCCCATCATCAGATCCTGACTTGGTGCAAATGGGACCACGTGGAAAGTACATCCTTTTAAACAAAAAAAAAGAATTTCTCAAATCGGTCCATGCGTCTTCAGTAAACGGGAAACATACGTAAAAAAAAGATTCCGGCGAATTGAGAACCTCCTCCTTTTTTTGAAGTAGGTTAAAAAGGCTTTGAAATCGATTAAATTGACTATAATCGAAATAATAGAGACCAAATATAGAATCCTACTCCCTACTATAATATATTAACATTTTAAATGCGAATGTTTGGATGGATGGATGTTTGTTACTCTATCACGCTACAACGGCTGGACCGATCTGGTTAACATTTGATACAGAGATAGATTATAGTCTGGAATAGTACATAGGCTATCATCCCGGAAAAATATAAAGTTCCCGTGGGATACTTTAATTTTCACAGAGCAAGGGATCGACAAGATTGTTTGCATAGTGGCAGTTTAGAGATCAGAAAAGGACATAGTCCACTTTTGTCCCAAAAAATACACGCTGATATAGCAAAATATAGAAAGGTGTAATAGCTTAAGATGCCTATGCCTCCTCCTGGTTTCCTCCATTGTCCATTTTTGCCATTTTTGTATACCTTTTGTTCCAAAAATAACCTTCATGCAGGCGGAGCCACGGACGGCATGTAGTATTATGTAAAAGTATAAAGCACTTTTAAGGTTTGCAGCGACTATTTATTCTAGACTACATTTATATTTGAACGTCTAGATTCTTTGTTCCTATTAGTTGCATAAAATATTTCTAGATGATTTACTATTTGAATTTTTTACTAAGAATAAGAAAAAAATGGCACATTAATCTAAAAGTGAATGCAAACAATTATTAAAAAAGCTTTAAAAATGCATAGAATGAAACTCTGTGATGTTAGCATCAAAGAGTGGATAGTAATTAGAATTTAATTACAAAACTCGTTACGTATGAAGAGAGAAATAAGTGTAAGGTTATATTTTTAGAATTTGTAGCTGTAGCTGGCGCAAATCTAGCTAAATAAGTGAAATTAAATACGATATTAGTATTCAATAGGGTTGACAGTAAGTGAAAACCTGATAGAATTTGGTCTAAAAATATCGAATATTAAACCAATTTGTTAATTTGTGATTATTTAATATTTTCAAGAAAAAAATATGTAATAATAAAGCATTTTGTCATGTGACATGAAACACAAATCAGTCATGCATGACGTCACCGTTCGAAACATCTAAAACGCTGAGCCAAACGTCTATTAGTTTTGCGGATGGTCACATCATACGATAGGCCATGACAGTTTATAGCGTTTTGGTGGGAAAAATAAAGTTGGTTTATAAAAATGCAAATTAATTCTTGAAAACGTATGTTTTATGTTTATTAATGATACAATTTTATTAATATAGACCATGAATCCTAAAATAAAACGGTTTCCTACAAACAGTCAACGAGCTTATAGTATGAATAAAGTAATGTCTTTTATTTTTTACATTTTCGCCTAACGTTACTCTGGGTTTCACAAGACAAGTTTCCCTGTCAAGTTTATGATATACGCCATTTAATATTTTGGCGAACTTTATATCAGAGTTAACAATAAGTTGTCCATAAATCAGCAACTCCCGTCAGTTCAGGCGGTACCAGATGTCTGACTCTACTTACCAACTTTGCTCTTTTTGTAAAAAAAAAGTTTAAGAGTTTTATACATTTTTTTCCTTCTTGTGTTTGTTGGAACGTTGCATAGTGTTGTGATTAAAAAGCTATGCCCGTCGGTAATCTTCATATGCTGACTGGCCCGGACTAAAATAGGCGAAAATACGCCTTTAATACATGTTAATAAGGGTTATTATCGCCTGTTTCGGTGGTTTTTTTTGGTCCCGGTCGGGTTTGAGAACTTAATAATGTATGAATAAATAACAAATCCATTTATGTCTGAGTGTCGCAAATGGCTTTAGAAAAAATATTCTATAATAGGCCGACTGATAGAATTTGTTAAATATACAGGATTTAGTGAAAATTATACTGAAATGCAATAAATGTACTAAAATAATTCAATAGTTTAATAGATTTTCGATATGTAAGCGCTTAGCGTTTGGTCGAATATTTTTTTTGGGTGTTCCCATTATTTGCAATCTAACTTACAGCCACAATATTGAACGTTCAAATAGCCTAACAGAGTGAATACTTGTTGAGTCATGACCAAGTCGTTCAATGTCAAGACGTAATACAAAATGGCTTCTCCTTGAACGGTCAAAACGTGATATTAAAGATAAGACTTATCCTTAATTTTACTGAAGCCCTCTCGAGCCTTTAGAAACTTGAGAGCTTGTCGCGATGAAAAAAGCTTTTATATAAAAATATTGGTCGTAAGGACAGATGGGTCTGATGAAAATGGTGACTCATATATCACTGAAAACCTTATGGGTCTACAATCTAATAGAAATATAGATTAATAAATATATGCAGGCCGGCATGATTGTGTTGAGTAGCGAGGGATAGACTGTCTCTCGCTACTTAATACTCTATCTGGACGGCACTGCGCTTACCATCAGGTGCAGTGTGGTCACTTTGCCGCGCCAGAATAAAAAAATGACATCCAACAGTCAAACACATAGCCCCGACCCCACACTAAGATACGAGTCTTGTGTTGTGGGTATCAGAGACTACGAGATACTTTCGGCCTCACAACACCGAGACGCCGGACACAAATATCTGTCTGACATACAAACTCAAATTTTTCCGGTGTGGGAATCGATCCCAGGACTTCTCGTTTCACAGCCAGCTACTCGCCAACTGTGCCATGGAAGCTGTTGTTACATGTTATATTTACTACGTCTTATTTATTTCCAACCCATGATGTAATATGCCAATCACTATAACAGGCATAATAAACGAAACGAAATATCAAACTTTATACCCGACCTAGGATTTGAACTAAGGACCTCAACTCTCAGCTTTAGTGGGCAGCCACTAGCCTGATGAGGTGATAAAGGAATCCAATATCACATAAATCAATAACGTCTAGACCAGGTTAAAACTTTTTTAATAAAGGTACACGGGCTTATGTACTTCGTCAAAAGGGATTTTCTTATTACTAAGTTTTTCAATCTTCCATATAAAATATTAATAATTTCAATGTTTCTTTATTTGAATTACGACATAAGAAAGTCGCTCGCCTGATGCAAAATAACACTACTCAAAATCTTAAGTAAATAAATGACACTCATAAACAAAATAAATCACACAAAGACAGCTTCTGTAGCGCAGTGGACAAATCGCCCGCTGTGAAATGAGAGGCCGTGGCTTCGATTCCCGCACCGAGACAATTGTTTGTATAACAGACAGATATTTGTTTCGGGTCTGGGTGTTGTGGGATCGTAGTTCGTAGTTCTTGATACCCATGATATAGGTTTTACCTAGTGTGGGTTCAGAACTATATGTGTGACTGCTGGGTGTATTTATTTAAACAAATCTACATAGCGACATACAATTATCGTGTCGTGGGTATCAGGAACTACGAGAGACACGGTCTTACGACACCCAGATCCATTTTAAAAGTCAATTCTGTAACGTGTGCTGCGTGGAGAGCCCACCGCGTGCCTTCAGCAGCATAATAATGGCTGATAGTAGCTTAGCATTAGGAATGGACAATAGTACATACTCAAAGAGACTAGGGTATAGAAGGAACCTAGAGAGTACATTTGATTAAGTTAAGACTTTTTTTTATCCTGGCACGGCAAAGTGACCACACTGCACCTGATGGTAAGCGCAGTGCCGTCCAATCAGAGTATCGAGTAGCAAGAGAAAATCTCCCGCTACTCAACACAATCATGCCGGCCTGCTACTTCACACTACGCCATGGGCAAGAAGGTGAAGAAGCGGTCGATGGTCTAATGTCAGAGTACTCAGAAGGCCGCAAAACGACCAAACATCGTACCCCAACTCTAGACCTCCGATAAATATCGGATGTACACTGACTGATCCCGGAACGCGTCACATTTACGTGTGCCACTATGGCGAGATTTTCACCCTGTGTACGGTGGTCGCTATCCGGGCGGATATGAATATACTACCACCACCAAATTAAGTTAAGACTTTTTTTTTTATTCTGGCGCGGCAAAGTGACCACACTGCGCCTGATGGTAAGCGCAGTGCCGTCCAGATAGAGTATCAAGTAGCGAGAGACAGTCTATCCCCCGCTACTCAACACAATCATGCCGGCCTGCTGTTTAGCTTCTTCACATTACGCCTAAAGGACCCAGGATCATAGGAAGGAGGGAACACGGTAGCTGGCAAACTGTTCCACAGCTTGATGGTGCGGCAAAAATACGAGTTTGCGAACCTCTTGGTTCGGGCCGGGGTAGTAGATACCACGAAGATTTCGCTCCGCAATCCAGTACGCGTGGTTCTGGTATGGTAGACTAGAGATAATGAAAAGAGATGCCTTGTCGGTATCGCTTGATAATAAAAATAAAATAATAATAATACTAGACTGAAAGCCCTGAAAATGTCGCACTGCTGGGCACGGGCCTCCTCTGCAAATGAGAGGGGTTTGGCCTTAGTCCACCACGCTGGCCTAAGGCGTGTTGATAGATTTCACATAACTTTCAAATTCGTATAAGAATTCTCAGGTATGCAGGTTTCTTAACGGTGTTTTCCTTTATCATTAAAGCAAGTGTAGTTCACAATGAATACACACTTGAGAAAAGTCAGAGGTTCATGTCATTTACTAGTTTAGAGCGTACGAACTTCGTTTCGACAGTCCGTACCACTACCAGGCTATTGTTGCTTTTTTAATAGACTAGCTGTTGCTCGCGGCTCCGCCCGAGTGGAGGTCATGTTTGGGAGAAAAAGTATACAATACAAAATACCAATATTCATGTGTTTAACTTAAAAATGACGGATGTTCATACAAACTTTCATTCCTTATTTTACCCCCTTAGGGGCGGAATTTCCAAAAATCCTGAAACATATATTTTTTATTTTTAACTAAAATGCGAAATACTAATTTTCATGAATTTATCTTCAAAAATGACGGATTTTCATACAAACTTTCATCCCCTATTTTACCCCCTTAGGGGTGGTATTTCCAAAAACCCTTCCTTAGTGGATGCCTACGTGATAAAAGGTACCTACTGTCAAAATTTCAAGTCTCTATCCCCAGCCGTTTAGGCTGTGCATTGATCGATCAGTCAGTCAGTCAGTTTCTTCTTTTATATATACAGATAGTAGCTGTGAAATATATTTTTTAATTTTTACAACTTCTAGGGAGAGAAATGGTTGTTAGTTCAAATTCTATTCCATCACGATGACCAATGCGGTTTGTTTGACGAGATAGTCTCGTTTGTATATCAACAGGATATATGAAGACCCACTAGGTTTGCTTCGGGTTCTGAAATACCGACTTTTATTTATTTAGCGGTGATAGCCTGATTGGGTGTGGTACGGATTGTTAAGACGAAAGTCGCAGGTTTGAAATCAGCGCAAATGACATACGCTTCAGTTTCCGAAATAACATGTGTTCAATGTTAAATTTAATGGTGAAGGAAAACGTGTTATTGACCTTCTGGACTGAGATATCACAATAAAAATTTCAAAGCTATGTAAAGCCATTGTAAGAAATTGCAATCTCATTTTAATAAAGGTAATTTTTTCTCAAAATAAAAACTCTATGTTGAACAGTCGACACAAATGAAGGGAAATATAAGCCGAGACAATAAAGCCAAAGAAGCTTAAAGCCTTAATGACTCAAGTACAATTGTTTCATTTTCATTTATATACCGACTTCGACATTTTATTTATAATAAATGATGTGACTGCCTCGGTGGCGCAGTTGTAACTGCGCATGCGTTACGACTGCTGTGCTGAGGTCTCGGGTTCGATCCCCGGGTCGGGTAAAGTGATATTGGGTTTTTCTATCTAGAAATTCCTCAGTATTAGCCCGGAGTCTGGAAAATGTGCCCAGTATGGCGATAGGCTCGCCCCCTATCACATTATGGTACCGAAATTCGGCGATAAGTGGGTGTACTAGTTACACCTCTGCCTACCCCTTCGGGGATTACAGGCGTGAGTGTATGTTTGTGTGTGATGTGCATAAAATATAAGCTGAAATAAATCTAGCATCTGATTCGTCAGTTTTGTAAATAATCAAAATTCAAATATAGATCGGGTTCTTTTTTCAAACACGGCCTTCATTTACGTCATAAATAATTCAAAATACACTATTTTTATTCGAAGCAATCTCGCCGATCTTGTAACAAACCACGAAATAAATTACCCCAGCGGTATTTCATACTCTATGGTAAGATCTACGAATTTGAACATCGAATAACAAACAAAAATAACTGGATTATGTTTAAATAACAGTTATTTTTGGTACTGGTATTCAAGCAAGCCTTGAATATGAATACAGTAACAGTGAATTGTATGAGTATTTATATGATACTTCCTCTCAGTTTGCGTTTTGGTTACCTAGGTTTTGTCTATCATAACAGAAAATATTTAAAAATGGAATACAAAAATGATATGATAGTATTTAATACAGGGCTGATATTTTTACGGGAGGTAATAAAGTTAAATCGTTCAGGTAACCCAATTACTCGATTCGGCCAAAAACGTTAAGGTTAATAAAAAGTACACCGACTTCAATAAAAAACAAATTATGCGTCACTATAAAATTTGAGGGTTGTCCTTAATTTTTCTGAGATCCTGACATGGTGCCAATGGGACCACCTGGGAAGTATACCCTTTTAAACAAAAAAAGTATTTCTCGAAACGGTCCAGGCGTCTTGGAGTAATCGGGTAACATACATAAAAAGAAGATTCCGACGAATAGTTAACCTTCTCCTTTTTGAAGTCGGTTAAAAATGGGAATAATATTTACTTTGTTTTTTTTTAATCTGGCGTGGCAAAGTGACCACACTGCACCTGATGTTAGTAGCGAGAGACAGTTTATTCCTCGCTACTCAACACAATCATGCCGTATGCATGCCTTTGTGAGTGTTAGATTTAAATTATGAAAGATATTTACTCGTAATTGTTGATTATAGTGTTATATTAGCAATAACCGCAAATGGCGGATTAAGGGCTAACGACGGATTTACTATTCGATATATTTAAGCCAACAGAAACCGAGCTATGACCCCATGTAATTAAATAAGCCCCGTATCAAAGCAGCGATAGCTTAGTTGATCGTCGTCCGGACTGTAGTGACGATAGTCGTAGGTTGAAAACTAGTCCAAATTTTGAGTTTTTTTTATTGTGTTGTTATTACTGCCGCTCACTTCGTGGGGAAGCAGGATATGTATAAAACGGTTATGCTAGACTAGCCAGTCTTACGACCCAGCACACCCTCGCCCGGATGATCGCTATCCGGGCAACACTGGACAGATTCCCTATCGCTTATATACACCCCACCTGACACTACCAGCTAAAACACCGCAGTGGCATTCTTCGGCGCTTACGGAGCGATCCCGGGGTATCCTAGGGTATACTAGAATTACTGCCTGAACCGCCCCTAAATGGTGCCGCGTAGCGGCCCATCTCCATGAGGGTGGGCTTGTCAGCCCCCACGCACCGAAGGATGCCCTCGGCGTCAACGACAGTGAATGAGGCCTTACCATTCGTGCTGGTGTCCATCTCGGGGCCGCACGATTCACCGAAATTGGGATTGAACTGCGTGCCCGCGACCCCCGATGGCCCCAATCAGCTGCCTCGTACGACAGCCAGGGGTTACCGTGGTGGAATTCTCCAAACGCCCCCATTCCACTGGGCGGAAGTCACCGATCAGCCGTCCACCCGGCGCTTCTTGTGTCTCTTCTGGCGGCGAGAGGGATCAAATCATTCCTGATCCCTCTCTCTCACGATGACACTCTCGCAGAAGTGGACTACCGCACGCCTGGACCATGGATGACACTACGACCGGCAGCGAGAGATCTCCTTTGACGTCTGCTCTGAGAGCGCTGCGCTCTTCGTCTCAGGCTGGGTACTCCTCCAAGTGTGTTGAGCCGTGTCTTTACGGTTGCCACAACTGTGGCACACGGCGGACACCTCCTTTCCGATCCGACACAAGACGACAATAACACCCGTGGTCCGTCAGTAGCTGCATTAGCCGGAACGGCGCATCGTGGAACCTGTCTAGCCATCTCTTTAGCGCATTTGCTGGACGCCTCTGCCCGTCAGAAGAACGCTGATGAAAGGAATTTGGCGCCCAACTGCCAAGGGAGGATGCCGGCAGGCCGCCTCGTAAATGGCATACACCTCTAACATTTCTACAGGGACATTCAAAATCACTTGCTTTAACTATGAAGGAAAACATCATGAGAATTTTTAATAAAATTTTACAATTATTTTTTAGTTCATCGATAGGCAGACGAGCAGACGGGCCACCTGATGGTAAGTAGTCACCACCGCCCATAGACTTCTGCGATGCCATGCCACAGCATAGCCTTTGCCTACCGTTCAAAGCCGCTGCCTACCGTTAAAATATGTCAAATCTACCTACTTACTTACCCTCTCATTAGTAGAGGAGATCCATGCCCAGCAATGGAGTAGTATACAACATGCAACATAACCTAACGCCCACCCTGAAAGTAGTTTGTTAAATATAGGCTGCTGAATCGATTTCATACATGTTTAAAGTAGCCAAACTAAACTCCATAAAGCTTAAGTATACTAAACAGTCACACATAGCCCCGATTCTACACTAAGATACGAGTCTTGTGTTGTGGATATCAGGGACTACGAGAGACTTTCGGTCTCACAACACCCACACCCCGGACACAAATATCTGTTTGTCACACAAACTTTTGTCCCGTTGTGGAAATCGAACCCAATGCCTCTCGTTTCACAGCCAGCTACTCACCATCTGCGCCACAGAGGCTGTCAATATAGATCTTACTTCACTAAAACAGCATCTCTTATATCTATTCATAAATATAGTTTGTTTGTCTTGGAATAATGAAGATTTATAAGCACTTTTCGTTTCGGATCCTTGCTCTACATTGTTTATTTTGTTGTTTGTTAGAAATAAATCGTCCGACTACCATTGGACATACTTTAGAGAAGAATTTAGCTGACGTAGAAACTGGAATTGTTTTACGTTTTCAGATTTTTTCGACTGCATGAAACCATTGATAGTTATTTTACAGGCTAGAGTATTATTAATATCAGATCTCTGTCACACAAAAAGTTCTCGGTACGGGAATCGAACCCGCATTGTTTTTTTTATTGTGACCACACTGCACCTGGTGGTAAGCACACCACCGTCCAATTAGAGTATCAAGTAGCGAGAAACAATCTATTCTCCGCAACTCAACACAATCATGCCGGTGTGCTTATATAGCTTCTTCACACTACACACTACTAAAGGACCCAGGATCATAGCAAGGAGATCACGGTAGGTGGCAACCTGTTCCACAGCTTGATGGTGCGGCAAAAATACAAATTTGCGAACATCATGATTCGGGATGGGGTAGTAGACACCACGAAGCTGTGGTTCTGCAAGCCAGTACGCGTGGTTCTGGTGTAGAAGGGAGACGATGGGATAAGATTAAACAATTCTTCGGATTTCACAGTGAGATAAAATTACTCTTTCGAAATGAGCATAAAACAGAAAGTTTTCATAAAGACAACCTTGAAGCTTCCCTTCCGCTTATAAATTACACATTAAATCACTACCCCCTTTCTCTTGAAGGGTAAATGTTAGTCTTCAATTTGTTTTGTTTTCGTTGTCTCTGGTTTCAAGGAGAGGCCTTTTACTCAGTGCACGCTGTTGTTGGATGGGGAAATTGTGTTGTATAATTTCTACTAGGTCTGCCTGCAGCTTCGCTTGATTACATTTCGTAGGATAGGTTGTGTCCTACCAAATCGATACTGTAATTGGACGGCACTGCGCTTACTTGGAGTCAACCACATATAAAATCATGATTAAATTCTCGCTAAAACCACGCAATCCCTTACAATATCTCAATAATCAAAACACATAAATTTACCATTATTAAAAACCTCACGTAGCGCGTCGGAGAATTCGGGGAAACGCTTGGAAAAGCTCACTCTACTATAATGGGAACTTTTTAATTTCTTTTCTTAAACTTGTTGCTCCACTGGGCTTAGACAGATTGCTTCGCATTAAGGTATGAATTTATTCTTGGATATTGTGGTTTTATAAAGAGTATTTCCCAGAGGTGTCAGGTCAGGTGTGAGGTCAGGTATTCAAATTAATATTATGAAATGTATTAAAAGTATATATATATATAGTATGAAGTATAGTATGGAGCAGCGATAGCCTAGTTGGTTGCAGTACGGACTGCCAAGACGAAAGTCGTAGGTTCGAAACCCAAGTGGCATACACCTCTGACTTTTCTAAAGTTATGTGTGTATTAAAATGTTAATTATCGCTTGCTTTAACGGTGAAGGAAAACATCGTGAGGAAACCTACATACCTGAGAATTTTTCGAAGGTATGAGAAGTCTACCAAACCGCATTAGGCCAGCGTGGTGGACTAAGGCCTAACCCCTCTCATTAGTAGAGGAGGCCCGTGCCCAGCAGTGGGACAATGTTTAATACAGGGCTAGTATTATTAAAAGTATGAGTAAAAAAATAGTAATTACTTTCAAGAAATTTTATATTTGGCTTTATGAGGGCTTTATGAGCAGCAATAGCCTGGTTGGAAATGCTACCGACTTTCAAGACAATAGTCGCAGATTCGAAACTACCCCAAATGGCATACACCTCTAACTTTTCAAAGTTACGTGTATCATTCATTGTCTATTATAAGAAAGAACGAAAACATCGCTAAAAAACCTGCATAAAAATTCTAAATAAGAATTTCGAATGTATAAAGTCTACCAACCCGCATTAGGCATTTCAGGCCGGCTTGGTTGTGTTGAGTAGCGAGGGATAGATTGTCTCTCGCTACTTGATACTCTAACTGGAAGGCACTGCGCTTACCATCAGGTGCAGTGTGGTCATTTTGCCGTGACAGAATAAATAATAATAACAATAATATTATAATAATAATACTAGCCCTGTATTAAACATTGTCCCACTGTTGGGCACGGGCCTCCTCTACTAATGAGAGGGGTTAGGCCTTAGTCCACCACGCTGGCCTAATGCGGGTTGGCAGACTTCTCATACCTTCGAAAAACTCTCAGATATGCAGGATTCCTCACGATGTTTTCCTTCACCGTTAAAGCAAGCGATAATTAACATTTTAATACACACATAACTTTAGAAAAGTCAGAGGTGTATGCCACTTGGGTTTCGAACCTACGACTTTCGTCTTGACAGTCCGTACCGCAACCAACTAGGCTATCGCTGCTATCGACAGAATAAAATAAGTAATTTTTTTTAAATCATAAAAAGTACACCGATTTCAATAAAAAACAAATTATCGTCTCTATAAAATTTTAGGGTTTCCCTCGATTTTTCTGAGATCCCATCATCAGATCCTGACTTGGTGCCAATGGGACCACCTGGCAAGTATACCCTTTTAAACAAAGAAAGAATTTCTCGAATCGGTCCAGGCGTCTTCGAGTAATCGGGTAACATACATAAAAAAAAAGATTCCGACGAATTGTTAACCTTCTCCTTTATTTTGAAGTCGGTTAAAAAAAGAAAAAAGGTCAGCATGGTGGACCAAAGACTAGGTATGTTTGACTTTGTGGGACTATGTTTAATACAGCTAGTATTAAGTTGCAATTAGCTCTTGTTCAATTGATACAATATTTGTATAATAATGAAATTGAATTCCAAAAGTGCTAGGCAATAACTCTACGTTGAATTAATAAAGGTCCTGAACGGTTAAATTAATTTCAATCTTGTTTGTTATTTGTTGTTGATCTACGGTGACCTTTTTGTCCGGTTGCAGTGAAAATAAGGGTTTGGGTATACTGCGCGTCGGTTGTTGGGATTTTCTGTCCAGTTTTCATATTGATCATAACTCTGAGGTTTTTTTTTATCGTGGCACGGCAAAGTGACCACACTGCACCTGATGGTAAGTGCAGTGCCGTCCAGTTATAGTATCAAGTAGCGAGTGATAATCTATCCCTCGCTACTCAATACAATCATGCCGGCCTGCTGTTTAGCTTCTTCACACTACGCCTAAAGGACCCAGGATCATAGGAAGGAGGGAACACGGTAGCTGGCAAACTGTTTACTGTTGGTTAAAAATCCCTAGAGTACTATACTATATTTTAGTGTTTAAAAAAAAAACGACGGTGACTTTCATAAGGAGAAACCGGTTATTCCTTTGCCTGCATTAAAAAAGGGGGTACATTTAAGACATGTTCCATGAACACGTGTTGCCATTTCAACCAGTGTTAAACTAATTAAAAAATAAGAAATTCCAATTTTAAAATATTCTAAGAGCGTACTCATTGCTGGAGTGTATACAAAATATACGCTTCACCAATATTTTTTTTTCCTTTTTTACGACTAAAGATTTATAAAATTTGAATTTCTTTACTTCTATTTTTAAATTACTTCCACTTGATTACAATCGAATTAAGGCAACGGACAAAAGCAAATTCAAATGGAAATATAATTTGTTCGATTCTTATTTCTAAACGACTTTCTAAAAAGGAGTTCGTTTGTAAAAATATATTTTAATCAATCATTCGAGTCCATTCGAGTCTTTGATATTATTGTTTTATTGCTATACAACTGCTCTAATTGATGTTTTGTTGGGTAAATTGTTTGTGTAGCGTCAAACATGATAAGTCTGGGATTGAATTCCCCAAAGATAGAATATCAACGAGCCCGTCTCTAATAAAAACCAAACATAGAAAAATGACTTTACTGCACTTTATATAAAGTAGAAAGTACAATGAACATTCGTCATTGGATTTTTATAATTACGCAGTTTTTTACGTATTTATAATTGACAGATGAAATTGATACCTAAATATATTATTTTTTAAGGTTTTTGTATTTTGAAATATATTTTTTTCTTCTCTCTCTTCTGCAATCAGCCTCACGGCTTTAATCATATTTGATACTGGTCTTCCATATACTTTGAGAGTGCACATCCTGTGATGTGTAATCTCTTATTTTCTCACTTCACAGTGTTCAGATAAAGGCAGAGGGTATTTTGAAATTGATCTATGAAATCCGACTTACCGGTACAACAGTAGGCAGCGGCTTTGCTGTGCCCTGGCATTGCAGAAGTCTATGGGTGGCGGTGACTACTTACCATCAGTTGGCCCATCTGCTCGTCTGCCTATCAAGGCACTAAAAAAACTTAAACAATATAAAAACATGGATACAATACTAAGCTGTCAAAGTATTGCCAAAATGAGAGTGCGCGTTAAAAGACTACGTCACCGTGCTGATTCTCTTGACCCAAGCTTAGTTTTTGTCTAACATAACATAACGAAGATTAATCTTTTTGTTTCTTTCCAGGTAACATTTGTTATTTTAAGAAGAACTACTAATGAGGTGAGATATAAACAAAAAACATAACACCCAACAGTCGCACACATAGCCCCGACCCCACACTAAGATACGAGTGTTGTGCCGTGGTTATCAGGGCTACGAGAGACGCACGGTCTCAGAACACCTAAACCCCTGTCAAAAATATCTGTCTGTCACACAAATATTTGTCCCGGTGTGCGAACGAGCCCACGGCCTCTCATTTCACAGCCACTCGTCAACTGCGCCACGGAGGCTGTCAAATATGAATATATTACAATTTTTTAGCTCTTATCGACTTCAGTTTCCTTTGCGTGATAGCCAGTGAATAGGTTAAAATCGTGCCGTTTTTTTATAAAATGTTAATATCACAGCGCCGTAAATTGTTGTGTGGTAAAGGATTATGTTTTTTAGAAAAAAATAAATGTTAAGATTAATTTGAAATTTACCCTAAATAATGCAGTAAGTATGATGGATTGGTTTTAAGAACTTTTGCCCTTATTTTTAATAAATAAATACACCCAGCAGTCACACATAGCCTTGAACCCACACTAGGCCAAACCTGTAACCCAGGTACTAGACCTACGAGGGACTACTGTCCACAACACCCAGACCCAAAACAAAATCTGTTTGTCACATAAACATTTGTCTCGGTGCGGGAATCGAACCCACGGCCTTTTGTTTCACAGTTGGCAACTCGCACACTGCGCCACGGAGGCTGTTATTCGTATGCAACCATTTGGTATTTGGTAGAGGTATCAAGTAGGCTGGAAGTACTGGAATGTAACTAAAAAGAGCTATAGCCTAGTTGGGAGAGTATATACTGTTGAGATGACAGGTGCGGATTCGAAACCATTCCAAATGACATACCCACATTACCTAAAGATACATGGGTATTCCTTGCTAATTATGGCTTGCTAAAATGGTGACACCGTGAGAAAATCATCCTGAGAATTCTCCATAGGAATTTAAAGATATGTGAAGTCTACCAATCCGCATTAGACCAGCGTCGTGGACTAAGACTTAACCCCTCTCATTAATAGAGGAAACCCGTATCACGTAGGTTTAATACTGAAGATGTATAATCTTTACCATCCTTGAAATGGAGCCTTGACAACAAAACTGGCGGCAGACATCTGTATATATAAAAGAAGAAACTGACTGACTGACTAACATATCAACGCACAGCCTAAACGACTGGGGTTAGAGACTTGAAATTTTAACAGTAGGTACCTTTTATCACGTAAGCATCCATTAAGAATGGGTTTCTGGAAATGCCACCTCTAAAAGAGTAAAATAGGGGATCAAAGTTTGTATGAAAATCCGTTTTAAAGTTAAATTCATGAAAATTGGTATTTTGTATTGTATACATTTTTTCCCAAATATCACCTCCGCGCGGGCGGAGCCGCGAGCAACAGCTAGTAGACAATATGGTGCGTACTGAGTCCAACCGTATGGTTACCACTAATAATGTTCATAATTCAACATTTCCCCTTTCTGACGGGATGTCATGACCTACATATAATATTTTATTACGCGCGATAAGGTACCGATTGGATCCCTATACATCTCAACAGATAACCATAAAAGAACAGCTATCGTGTTATTGTGTAGGGTGGACGGTATTTTGAGAAAGTTAGGATAAATAAATATATTCTTAAAATATGGCCATTAAAGCTTGTCACAACGAAGGCAAACCAGATGACATAGTGAACAGATAGTTATGATAGTGAGTAGTGATAGTAGATACATGATAGTTAGTTCTAGCAACTGCATAACTTTACCAGTAAACCAATTTAATTATTGCTTAGTCTTAGTTGATTATCCTAGTGCAGCATTGAAAGCCGCAGTGCAAGTTTGCCAACGGTTGCGGAGAAATGCAATAAGGTTAACTTTATGCTAAGCAACAGACTAGCAGAAACTTAGTTATGGAGATAAATCCTGAATTTTAATCGACGGTTGACTATGTGGATTCTAGTATGGAAAATGATAGTAATAATTCTATTTTCATTCGAATAGTGAAAGCAATAAAAGGTTTTTGATAATCCTTATACGAATGTTAAAGGTATGTGAAGTCTACCAACCCGTATTAGGCCAGCGTGGTGGACTAAGGCCTGACCTCTGTCATTAATAGATAACGCCCGTGCCTAACAGTGGGTCAAGTTTAATACTGGGCTAATATTATAATTAAATTGTGTTATGTGAAACCCGATCGCTCTATTAACACGATGCTTCTTTGCTTATTAGAGAAAAAATATTTAAACAATAAAACTCTTATTTTAAGCGTTGTCACTATCATTTATACTAGAATTTAATGGGACACAAGAAAATGTCCTACTTTTCTTCCACTTATACTATTGACAATGCTCACCAAGTAGACCATGGCTATGCCACTTCTATCAGGACAACAGTATGTCCACAAATTCCTTCTGAAAGTCTCTCTCCGCGAATATCGTGTGGTCACAATACACTGTCCTCAGGAATGGGGACGTGCTTGATTAATACCTAGGGACGGACCCGAACTGACTACCCGAAACTAAACGACAAGACTTGTGGAGGAGGTATTTTGTGCACAGTTGAAATTGAACCTCCATAAATATTTTTTTCCCTAGCACGGCGTGACCTCACTGCACGTGATGGTATGCGCAGTGCCGTCTAGGTAGTGTACCAAGTATATAGTAATAATAAATAATAATACTAGCCGTGTATTAAACATTGTCCCACTGCTAGGCACGGGCCTCCTCTACTAATAAGAGGGGTTAGGCCTTGGTCCACCACGCTGGCCTAATGCGGGTTGGTAGACTTCACATACCTTCGAAACTCGTATGAGAATTATCAGGTATGCCAGGTTTCCTCACGATGTTTTCCTTCACCGTTAAAGCAAGTGATAATTAACATTTTAATACTCACATAACTTTAGAAAAGTCAGAGGTGTATGCCATTTGGGTTTCGAACTTACGACTTTCGTCTTCACAGTCCGTACCGCAACCAATTAGGCTATCACTGCTCAAGTGTACCAAGTAGCGAGAGATAACTGTCCCTCGCTACTCAACACAATCATGCCGGTTTGCTGAGTAGCTTCTTAACACTACGCCTAAAGGACCCAGGATCATAGGAAGGAGGGAACACGGTAGCTGGCAAACTGTTCCACAGCTTGATGGTGCGGCAAAAATACGAGTTTGCGAACCTCTTGGTTCGGGCCGGGGTAGTAGATACCACGAAGATGTGGCTCCACAATCCAGTACGCGTGGTTCTGGTATGGAAGGGAGAGGATGGGATAAGATCAAACAATTCTTCAGAGCATTCGCCATGATACAGACGGTAGAACACGCTAAGCGAGGAAATATCCCTACGCAGCTGTAGCTGTAGTATATGTGTGAAGTCTACCAATTAGTATTAGGCCAGCGTGGTGGACTAAGGTCTAACCCTCATTAGTGGAGGAGGCCTGTGCCTAAAGTCTAACAGAGGGACAAGTTTTATACAGGGCTGTTTTATTATCAAATACAAAATAGTATGGTACAACTGCTGTGTTGCATTCTCGGGTTCGATCCCCAAGTCAGGTAAAAGTGACACCGGGTTTTTTACCACGAAAAAATATGCCTGGAATCAGGAATTGTGTCCGGTACGGCGATAGGCTCGCCCTGAGATATGTATGTATTAAGAAGTATATTAAAGCCGCATCCATAAATATTCTACGATCCTTTTCCATTTATACGTCTTCTCCGTCAACTATACCGCATCTAAACTAAGCACAAGTTTATTAGCCTCTTTCATGAGCTCGCTTTATTTCTCCGAGGCAACACGTCTACATTTGATAACACCGGCTTTTGTGAGGGGAAAAATAACCAGTTTTTATTTGACTTCTTTTTGCTATCCAGGAGAAATTTCGCTTGATTTTCGAGCGGAAATTATAATAACACTACCATGCCCATGCCCGGCATACGTCGTCCAGGTTCATCTTCATAAAACATACTTTCAAATGACTAAGACATACATGCATACATATACACTCACGCCTGTAATCCCCGAAAGGGTAGGCAGAGGTGTAACCAGTAAACCCACTTTTCGCTGAATCTCGGTCCCATAATGTGATAGGGGGCGAGCCTATCGCCATACCGGGCACAGGTTCCAGACTCCGGGATAATACTTAGAATTTCTAGATAGAAAAACCCAATATCACTTTACCCGACCCGGGGATCAAACCCGAGGCCCCAGCACAGCAGTCGTAACGCATGCGCAATTACAACTGCGCCACCGAGGCAGTCATGACCTGACTAAGACATGAACACTATTCTATCATAATCGGATATCAGTTCAGTCAGCATTCAGTAGCAGTTTAATCTAGCAGTTCAACGGTAGGCAGCGGCCTTGCTGTGCTCTGGCATTGCAGAAGTCTATGGGCGGCGGTGACTACTTACCATTAGGTGGCCCGCTCTGTGGTGGTCTGCTCGTCTGCCTATCCAGGCACTAAAAGAAATCAAATCTAGCGGCCACTCTGATACTTGTCACAACTATTCAAAGTTTGTTGATGATAATAATACAGTCCTAATTTTATGACAACCAACTAAAACTTCATGAAAGTTGAAAAGTCCAAGATATGATAAATTCATGACTATTCAATCCATCAGTAATACATGAAAATGAGAAAGAAAAATTACGTAAAAAATATAAACATTATGGTAATCCTCGTGATAAATCCGAGTTTGAGTTACTTCGTAGTCGATGTTTGAAATTGTCTAAGAAATGTCTTAGAGAATATGAATCTGCAATTGAAGCAAATATTCCGAAAAATCCTAAGTCTTTCTGGAAATACATCAAAGGAAAGCAAGTGAGTGTATCCACAATTCCAAATAAAATGCAATATAAAGATATAATAGTCACTTCTGGAACAGACATCGCTAATTTATTTGCTACTCACTTTTCTTCTGTTTATAATACTGATAAATTAGACTACATACCACGCCAAACCTGCTCAAGCTGTTCACTATCAAATATACAATTTACTGAAAAAGAGGTTCTTTTGAAAATTAAAAAAATATGTGACCAAAAAGGGCCTGGTCCCGACAATATACCACCTCTATTCATCCGACGTTGTGGATCAGCTCTGGCGTTACCATTGATGATAATTTACAATAAATCACTTAGAGAAGGAACCTTTCCTCAGGAATGGAAAAAAGCTAAAATAATACCTGTTCACAAGAAAAATGATGAAAGTGATGTAACAAATTATCGGCCAATTTCAATTTTATCCTGTATTTCAAAGTTGTTCGAATCTCTGTTACATCCAATAATTACTCGCCATGTCGACCACATGATTTCTGATGACCAACATGGATTCAGACAAGGCCGTTCAGTTGATACTAATCTAGTATCTTACGTAACTTATCTTTCCCAATGTATTGATAAGGGCTTGCAAATTGACGCCATTTATACTGACTTTTCCAGTGCTTTTGACACAGTAAATCATAGAGTTTTGTTACGGAAATTAGAATTTGCTGGTATCTATGGTCACTTTCTAAAATGGTTTGCATCATATTTTGAGGACAGGCCCCTATTAGTAAAAGTAAACGGTTTTGAGTCTCGGGTATTTTATGGGAAATCAGGGGTTCCGCAAGGTTCCCACCTGGGCCCCCTTCTATTTTTGATATTCATTAATGATATAGCCACTACCATTAAACATAGTAAAATATCTTTGTTTGCAGATGATTTAAAACTATTTCGAGTAATTAATACTAACGAAGACTCTAAATTATTGCAACATGACATTGACAGTGTCCAAAGCTGGTGTAAAGATAATGGCATGCACTTAAATACTAGAAAATGTTCCCATATTAAATTTTACAGAAATAAAAAAAAAATACCATCAAATTATGCACTTGGAACTGAACCTCTTACAGAAGTCAGTGATGTTAGGGACTTGGGTATAATTCTCGATAGTAAGCTATACTTTACATCCCATATAGATGCGATTGTAAAAAGGGCTGCTCGTATGTTGGGTTTCATAAAACGTAACGCAAAGGGCTTTAAATTGCCCCGTACAAGAATTATTCTATATAATTCTTTCGTGCGGAGTCACTTAGAATTCGGAAGTGTTGTTTGGAACCCCATATATAGCGTGCATTCTCAACGCATTGAAAATCTACAAAGAGCATTTACTCGGCATCTTGCTTTTAACTCACCTAGAATCTCGCATAGATGTCCTTATGATCAGCGTATGGTTTATTTTGAAATTCATAGCTTGTATACTCGTCGAAAGGTGTCTGATTTATTGTTCCTTCATAAGCTACTTAATAATAAAATAACATGTACTCACCTTCTACAAAACATTGGCCTAACAGTTCCGTACAAAATACCCAGACGCCCAATTCCCAATATGTTCAATGTCCCTCTATACCGAACAAACCTAGGGCGAAGTGCCCCGGTTACGAGAATGCTAGCTCTATACAACAAAATTAGCAGTGAATTAGAATTAGATATATTTAATGACCCAATCATGAAATTTAAAAATAAAATGCTGGAAAATCAAAAATAAAAAAAATATTTATCAGTTTTATTATATTATTTATAACTTAATATTACTTACCATATTTACCCGTCCTAATTTGTTTTATTTTAATTTTAATCTCCAAATTTACCATCACTAGAAATGTGTTTTTGTTTTGTTTGTATTTATGTAGTTTTATTTTATATAATTTTATTAGTATATTTAACAGGTTTATTTTCCATTATAATTTTTGTTTTGTTTTATGTTGTCATATTATGTGGCGAATGTTGTGTACACCTGTGTCTAGCACACATATCTGACACTGTGCCTTTTTTAAGTTTCATTGTAATATTTTAATATGTAGTGCTGTTGGTGAACCTTATTTAAAATAAATAAATAAATAAATAACGTACAAACGTATATTTCATTTTCTTATGTAAACATCGGCAATGGGACACAGCTCCTGGTTATCCCCAAAAATTCCAACGTAAACATGTACATAAAAAATATTTCCGTGTTCCAAATAAACCGTTTGAATTTTTTCCTCTTGTATTTATGTTCGGAAAAACACGAGCTCTCCATTTAGATAAAACATTCATAAAGGAAACCTTATAATATATATATATAATCAAAATACCATTCGTGTAATTAGATCTCGATGGAAGCTAATTTTGGAACGTATGAGAAACTTACCTACACAATTGAACGCCAGCGAAGGATCTATATAAATGACAACTCAAGTGTAAAATCGGATTAGACTTAACTCTTGATTAATGGACATTCTTGAACGGGTGCTACTTATGGGCATGCTTTTTTTGCTAAATAATAACCCACCCAACAGTCATCTGACCCTAGATCAAACAATCGTTGGTATCAAGAACTACGAGAGACGCACGGTCTCACAACACCTAGACCCTAGACACAAATATCTGTCTGTGACACAAACACTTGTCCCGGTGTGGGAATTGAACCCACAGCCTCTCGTTTCACAGCCGGCTACTCGTCTACTGCACCATGGATGCTGTGAATCCTCCTGATCCTGGGTCCGTTAAGTGTGAAGAAGCTACTCAGCAGGACAGCATAATTGGACTGAGTAGCGAGGAATAATTGTCTGTTGCTACTTAATACTACTGAATTCCCAGACGGTGTTTACATCAGATACATTGTGGTCACTTTGTCATGCAATGATAGAAAACTTATAATTTTTCATTCATTAATAACTATAGGAAATCAGTTTATAGGGGAGAAGTAAAATAAGAGATGTGAATTACTATCACTTGTATTTCAAGTATTGGAATGCAACAAGGAAGGCATACGTCTGTATTCTAGCACAACAAAATATGTATTACAGTAAAGGAATATAGCCATTTTTAAATTATATGCTCTTCTATATTGACATAAGTCATCAAGACTATGTGGCCAGTACAATGACCACTAGTTTGATTTTTGCATCTATTAAATACTCTTTAAATAAAATAAATATCTATAATAACTTATCCAAGCTCGTTATATAACTGTGAACTGGTTTTAGACCACGGTCGCATTATACTGGTCTAATTGGGTGGTGGACTTTGGCCACGATGTTGGCTTGAATTCCGAAGGTTCTCACATAATTTTCATTCAATTTCATGTAATCAGACGCCTTCAGAATTCACGATTTATATCCCGGCTTAACAATGACTTAATTTGGCAACAACCGGGACTGAAGGCTTATCGAGTTCTACGGGATTAATCAGCCTTAAGGCTTAGAGGGTAAACGTGGCCGATCTATCCAATAGAAAAGGTGCGAACTTTACTTTCGCTTCTCGCATAGTCATAATCTGTTGAGGTTTAATGTATTGTTGTAAGGATTTATTTAACCGATACCTTGTGTATATATTTGTATATTATCCTACTAAATACTAATATTATAAATGACTATAAATATAAATAATATAAATGACTGCCTCGGTGGCGCAGTTGTAATTGCGCATGCGTTTACGACTGCTATGCTGAGGTCTCGGGTTCGATCCCCGGGTCGGGTAAAGTGATGTTGGGTTTTTCTATCCAGAAATTCCCAGTATTAGCCCGTAGTCTGGAATCTGTGCCCGGTATGGCGCTAGGCTCGCCCCCTATCACATCATGGGACCGAAATTTGGCGAAAAGTGGGTGCACTAGTTTCACCTCTGCCCACCCCTTCGGGGATTACAGGCGTGAGTGTATATGTATGTATGTAATATTATAAATTCGAATGTATGGATGGATGGATGTTTGTTACTCAACCACGCTACAACGGTGACAGTGCCAGATGACGGGAATGTGTGCTGTGTATTTACATATACTAATAACCTTTCTTACAAACTGTATACTTCTCATAAGATCTATTTTTCCTGCTCAATTAACAACTTTAGATTTTTATATTGTATTCAGTATTCATCTGTTATTAATTAAGTGGATATATTTTTAGTGCCTGGGTTGACAGTTGAGCAGACGGACCACCTGATAGTAAGTAGTCACCGCCGCCCATAGACTTCTGCAATGCCAGGGCACAGCAAAGCCGCTGCGTACCATATTATTTTTTAAAAGGCACAGATTAGAACGGGCTATCAAAAATCTCGCATGTTCGATTCTTCCTTCGTTTGAATTATCAACGCAGCGTTCTGTTTACTCTCCTAGTACCCTCATGTATATAATAAATACTGAAATATTAATCTAAAGAATCTCATTTCATATTCGGAATTCCAAGAACGAACGAATGAATCAGTACATTCATTTTATATGATAAAAGGAACTCAGCATAAATCCGTTGGAACTGAATAATAAAATATTCAATGAGTAAATGTAAATAGTATTTCTGATGTTTACATTAATTTAATGTTATTTGCATATTATTTGATCTTTACCTACTTAGCTATTAATCGTGGAATAATTAAATGTCTGTTTATAATAAAACTGTCTCTGTAGCGCGGTTGTAATTGCGCATGCGTTACAAGTGCTGAGCCAAGGTCTCGGGTTCGTCCCGGGTCGGGTAAAGTGATATTGGGTTATTTTATTTAGAAATACTTAGTATCAGCCCGGGGTCTGGAATTGTGCCCGGTATGGCGATAGGCTCGCCCTCTATCACATTATAGAACCGTAATAAATTCGGCGAAAAGTGGGTGTACTGGTGGTGTTCTGCCTACCTCTTTGGGGATTACAAGCGTGAGTGTATATGTATGTAATAAAAACAAGTAAGAATAACGGCTAATGGTAAGTAATCATAGGTAACTAACATCCACATTAAAAGAATCCTGGGAATGCCACAGAAATGATGAACCAATCATAGATAGGTAGCCGCAAGCATATATATAATAAAATATTAGACCTGTATTAAACATTATCCCACTGCTAGGCCTTAGTCCACCACGCTGGCCTAATGTGGGTTGGTAGACTTCACATACCTTCGAAATTCTTATGAGAATTCTCAGGTATGCATGCAGTTTCCTCACGATGTTTTCTTTCACCGTTAAATCACGCGATAATTAACATTTAATACATACGTAACTTTAGAAAAGTCAGAGGTGTATGCCATTTGGGTTTCGAACATACGACTTTCGTCTTGACAGTCCGTACCGCAACCATCTGGGCTATCGCTACAGTTTTTTAAGCCGCAAGCAACGAGGATTAAATGCAGATTTTGAGTCTGGTAATCCAATTGCTGACGCAACGCACGCAAAGATGTTCACGTCGGTCTTCTGTCGACAGCCCGATAGGCTGACTCATTCGTCCTGTAGACGAAGTTGACTACAGTGTAGTGTACTTAGGTAAATGCTCATATTGTAGTATTGTGTGATTAACCACCCTAGGTTGATACCTATGGCCAGATGATTCTGGCTATATTTGGCCGCGCTAAAACTGGCAATACTCTTCCTTATTGATGTGCGTATTAAGCGTATTTGTAACGTTAATATTATGGGAATAAAGTTGATTTTGTCTTGTATTTTTACTCACTACTTATTACCTTTTCCGAACACCGGTGTGCTTGTGATACATGAGAGGTTAAAACGTATTTTTTTCTTTTTTCGACATTTTTTTAATAAGGCAGCAGCTTTGATGTGCCCTGTCATTGCAGAAGTCTATGGGCGGCGGTGTCTTACCATCAGGTGGCCCGTCTGCTCGTCTGTCTATCCAGGAAGTAAAAAAAAATCTTTTTAATCATTTTTCAGGACTACATAGATAATCACCGTAGGTGAATGTTTGTGATATTTAATTATTAAATTCATACACTCTGTTAACTAATATACATACGCTCTCTTGGGTGTAATCCCTAAGGGATCGGCAGTTGTAACCAGTCCCACATTTCGGCATTACCGTCCCATGATTTTTTTTAGTGCCTGGATAGACAGACGAGCAGACGCGCCAGCTGATGGTAAGTAGTAACCGCCGCCCATAGACTTATGCAATGCCAGGGCACAGCAGAGCCGCTGCCTACCGTTGATGTCTACCTATCGATGAGATAGCAGTCGACCCAATCAGGCACAATTCCAGGCTCTGGGCTGTTACTCAGTATTTCGCGACAGAAAAACTAATATAATTTTTACCCGAACCGGGGATCGAACCCGAGACCTCAGCACAGTCGTATCCCGTCAAGGAACTAATCTAATATTATACGTTCAAACCATATTCGTAATATTGAATTATTTTACCACAAAATCATCTAGTTTTCTTTAACCTAAGTAAAGTGTTCTGTGAAGAAGCTACACAGCAGGCCGGCATGATTGTGTTGAGTAGCGAGGGATAGATTGTCTCTCGCTACTTGATACTCTAACTGGACGGCACTGCACTTATCATCAGGTGCAGTGTGGTCACTTTGCCGGACTAGAATAAAAAAAAACCTTACAAATAACTATTGAACTTTACGCCAATAGAAAACATAAAAGGGGAATTGCCATTGCCTATTACTGTAATAAAAAAGGAGACAGCCTACAGAGATCTCAGCGTGACGCGAGACAAATTGCAAAGAAGTAACATATGAATAGATATGCGGCGGTTCTCAAAGTTTTTTTTTTCATGGCCTCGATAGGCAGACGAGCACACGGGCCACCTGATGGTACGTAGTCACCGCCGCCCATAGACTTCTGCAATGCCAGAGCACAGCAGAGCCGCTGCCTGCTTTCTGTGTTGACATTAATGAATATTACTACTACTTATGTTCATCTCATTGGACTAATACGATTGACTCAGTGTACAAAGGTGAGATCTCAGGTTCGATCCCGTATTGGTTTTTTTATACTGGCACGGCAAAGTGACCACACTGCCCCTGATGGTAAACATTGTTTATAAATATTATAAAATTAGAGAACGGGTCTAACGTCCGAATACTCAAACGCAACTCAAGCATTTAAGATCGTGTTAAACATTTGAGACCCTCATAATTGTATTGCGTGTTACAAAATAAGTAACCGTGGTTTTACTGGTGGTAGGATATTCATATACGCCTGTATAGCGACCACCGTACACAGGGTGTAAAACCGACCATAGTGGCACACGCAAGTGTGTCGCGTACCGGGATCAGCCAGTGTACATCCGGTTTTTGTCGGCGGTTTAGAGTTGAGGTATAATGTTTGGCAATTTTGCGGCCTTCTGAGTACTCTGACAATAGACCCTCGACCGCTTCTTCACCTTCTTGCCCCATAGCGTAGTGTGAAGAAGCAGGCCGGCATGATTGTGTTGAGTAGCGGGGGATAGATTGTCTCTCGCTACTCGATACTCTAATTGGACCGCACTGCGCTTACCTTATTAGGTGCAGTGCGGTCCTTTGCCGTGCCAGGATAAATAAAAACCGTTAGACGGTCAGCCTGTTCAGTAGTAGTAGTAGTATTTGAGTATATGGCCGTTAATCGCGCAATATTTAACGGCATAAATACCAATTTAATACCCGACGATGCTTATTAATTCGTTAATTTTGTTAATTCCCGAAGAAATCGCGAAGGCTAAAATTATTTATCGTTTATCAATTTAAAATTACTCTGAAATCTACACTATAAAAAACCACAAGTGATGGGGAGGGGAGAAAATTTTTTTTGTTCTTGACTTCGTGCCCCCTAGAGGAGGCCATATTCAATTTAATGTGACGTCACATAGCTTATAACCAGCGGACAGATGAAATGCTTCCAACAAGTTTAGAAGTTATGAGGGAACAGATGAACATACATACATACTCACATACTGGTCAAAAACATAACCCTCCCTTTAGCTTCGCCGTAGTCGGGTAAAAATCCATGAAAGTTTGAGAACCGTTGATGCAATTCTGCTATATTTCTCCACCGATTGTTTATTGATCGTACATAAAATAAATTGCCTAATTGGTGTAACACCCACGTCGGACAAAGGTGTTTTTCGAAGCGGAAACCAGATATTGCGATAAGCTTATTCTTTGCAGGACATAAATTGGCAGCCTCCGTGGCACTGCAGGCGAGTAGCCGGCTGCGAAATGAGAGGCCGTGGGTTCGATTCCCATACTGAGGTAAATGTTTGCGTGCCAGACAGATATTTGTTTCGGGTCTGAGTGTTATGGGACCGTAGTCGTTTTTGATACCCAAGATACAGGTTTTAGGCTATAGCAGCGATAGCCTAGTTGGTTGCGGTACGGACTGCCAAGACGAAAGTCGTAGGTTCGAAACCCAAGTGACATACACCTCTGACTTTTCTAAAGTTATGTGTGTATTAAAATGTTAATTATCGCTTGCTTCAACGGTGAAGGAAAACATCGTGAGGAAACCTGCATATCTGAGAATTTTTCGAAGGTATGAGAAGTCTGCCAACCCGCATTAGGCCAGCGTGGTGGACTAAGGCCTAACCCCTCTCATTAGTAGAGGAGGCCTGTGCCCAGCAGTGGGACAATGTTTAATACAGGGTTAGTGTTATTATTATTATTATTATTGTTATTATACAGGTTTTATCTTGTGTGCGGTCAGAACTATGTATATGACTATTGGGTGTATTTATCAATCGTGGGTTCACTTGTTGCAACAAACACCCCTAGCAAATCATCATATAAGTGTTTATAAATAACAGCCAACAGTCACGTACATAGCTCCGATCCCACACTAAGATACGAGTCTTGTGTTGTGGGTATCAGGGACCTAGAGAGACGCACTCTCTCACAACACCCAAACCCGACACACATATCTGTCTGTCACACTGTTTCTTTTCTGGCACGTCAAAGTGACTGCACTACACCTGATGGTAAGCGCAGTGCCGTCCAATTATAGTATCGAGTAGTGAGAGACGATCTATCCCCCGCTACCTTAGAGTACTCAACACAATCATGCCGGCCCGCTTCTTTACACTACGCCATGGGCAAGAAGGTGAAGAAGCGGTCGAGGGTCTATTGTCAGAGTTCTCAGAAGGCCGCAAAATGGCCAAACATTTGTCCCGGTGTAGGAAACGAACCCACGGCCTCTCGTTTCACAGCTGGCTAGTCGCTTACTGCGCAAGACGCTGTTATGTATCTACTAAACACTAATAAAAACACATCCCATCATATACAAGGGTATTAAGGCTCTTGATAGGAAAGTAATAATGCCGTCCATACCAGCGGGATTCTAATGTTTCTAATAATTCTCATAATGCGAACGTGCACCGGCTCGGCGAAATAAACTATGATAAAAGACTTTCTATGAGTATTTATGATAACAATTTGATCAAGAAAGGACATTTTTTTCAGGTTATTGGACAATAAGTTGTCTAGATTGAGTCTAGTATTAAAAACGTTTGGGAAAAGGGCAAGGGGTTTGGTATTTATCGTTGGTGATAAAATAGTTTTTCAAATAGGTATTAAGCTATTTTGAAAATATTTATATTCACATACAAATTAACAAATTGGTTTAATTTTCGATGTTTTTGGACTAAAATCTATTACAAAAAAAATCTATCAGGTTTTTACTTAATGTCAACTACCCTATTCAATGTGTCACATTTGGCATAATTTTTCCATTTTTTTCAACTTTGGATGTGTGTTTTAACATACAGGTTACACTGATAACCTTGTTTCTCATTTTTGATGGTAAAATCAAAACGAATAACTCATTCTTCCTTTTCTTTAAAACTCCAAATTTATCAACCAAAGGCGGGCAAGCCATAAGTTGCAACTGGGAAGTTAGCCAATGGCCTGCCAGTATACAGCCTATGTCCAGAAAAATGACTCACTAATTGGCAACCCTGGCACTTAGCCAAGAGGCGCGCCTGGCACGCGATTCGGGCAATCTGGACTTTGATCATAAAGGCAAAAATATTTATGGATACTGTTTCTTGATAGCGGTTGAGTAATGTGTGGCATAAATCGAAATAACAGTAAAGATCACAGCTTATTAGCGCCACCCGGTACCCGTACCGCCCCGTCGCTCGGCGTCCACTCATTGTCGGCAGGTGGTCCACGGGTCGCGTCGCGACTCATGAGGCTTGTGCGTTCGCAACGCAAGGCAAGCATAATGCGAGCAACAAGTTTTCACCGAGTGGTCAACTCGCCGTCCGCTAGTAAACGGCTTACGTCCGAGGCGTTCCGGTGACGCTACGGAGTTTATGTAGTGAGCGCATATCCATAAAGGTCCATAAAGAATACTAACCGCTCGGGGCGAGGCGGTGCGGGTCGGATGCCGGGTGGCTCTACTGAGCTGTGACCTTTAGAGTCATAACCCCTAACCTACGCGACAGGTCGCACGCTGCAGATCGGCGCGATTTTTACGCGCGTTTTTGATAGGTGACAAGACGCGGCGAGAGAGCAGCGATAGCCTAGTTGGTAGTAGTACGGTCTGTCAAGACGAAAGTCGGATGTTCGAAACCAATCCAAACGGCATACACCTCTGATTTCTCTAAAAGTTACATGTATATTTATTGTTCATTAGCGCTTGCTATTTATTTATTTAGGAAACCTACATTCCTGACAATTCTTATAAGAGAATTTCAAAGGTATGTGAAGTCTACCAACCCGCATTAGGCCCGCGTGGTGGACTAAGCCTAACCCCTCTCATTAGAAGAGGAGGCCCGTGCCCAGCAGTGGGACAATGTCTAACAGTCTAACTGTCTGTCGTATTATTTATTATTATTAAGTCGCGGCACGGTTCAATATCAAAGTGGAGGTCGGAGAGACTTTTGAATATTTATACAAAATGTATTAAACGCGAAGCTAATACGACTGCATTTACAAAAGGCAACCCAAAAACAAACGGCCGTAACACAGCGTCCTTTCAAGAGCCATTTGCGAAATTGACGACAAGTTATTCACCCATTTTTTCGGGTACAGGTGGGTCCTGCATATTTAATACAAAAGGGTCTGATGATGGGCACGAAAACCTTGCAGGGTTCTAATAAAAAGGACACCTTTTGTCCCTGTTTCCATTACATTTTCTATCTTTTATGATTCTGAAGCGGAAATGTTCTTAAAGCCAATATTGGTCAAAATTCAATTGATATAAAAAAACTTTTCCTAATAATTTCATTGATCGAATAGAAGTTCAAAAAGTACTAAGGTCCTAGGCGCAAATTCCAGGTCTGGTAATCACAAAAACCGATTGCAAAAAATTCAAGGTCAAACATTGTGTGGTCAGAAGTATTTGTACGGACACAGCAATCAATACATATACACTCACGCCTGTAATCCCGGAGGGGTAGGCAGAGTTGTAACTATAGCACTTTTCGCGCAGTTTATTACGGTCCCATATCCACCTGGTCTGGAGTATGGCCAAATAAAAGATTTACTTTCTTTCTTTTTTTTTATTCTGGCGCGGCAAAGTGACCACACTGATGGTAAACGCAGTGCCGTCCAGATAGAGTATCAAGTAGCGAGAGATAGTCTATCCCTCGCTACTCAACACAATCATGCCGGCCTGCTGTTTAACTTCTCCACACTACGCCTGAAGGACCCAGGATCATATGAGGGAGGGAACACGGAAGCTGGCAAACTGTTCCACAGCTTGATGGTGCGGCAAAAATACGAATTTGCGAACCTCTTGGTTCGGGCCGGGGTAGTAGACACCACGAAGCTGTGGCTCCGCAAGCCAGTACGCGTGAATTTAGTATGGAAGGGAGAGGATGGGATAAGATCAAACAATTCTTTAGAGCATTCGCCATGATACAGACGGTAGAACACGCTAAGCGAGGAAATATCCCTTATTCTTTCGTTCTATATTGAGTATTTCTAGATATAAAAACTCAATATAACTTTGACCCGACCCAGGGATCGAACTCGAGACCTCATCACAGCAGTCGTAGAACGTACTTTTAGATTGAGTAAAAAATATCCATCCCAACAATCGCATTTATAATATTAGTAAGATGTTAAGTAAAAAGGTGGCAAAATTTCTCTTTGCCATTTGTGTCATATTCTCCAAGCATCTCGAATCATTGTGACGTTTTCGAGCTAAATGTGATTAAAATTCCATTACCAAGATGAATGTGGCAGAATGTATCTACTAAAATTAAAAGAGAAAGCTACACTGTCTGTCTTAATGTAAGTATTTATTGAACATTGTGATGGAAATATATGATGTAGGGTTGAGAGCAAAAATGAAAATAATTTTATAGCAAAACCGGCAAGTGAGTCCATTAGTTACCTAATGGTAATAAGTTAGTTGACAGTAAGTGAAAACCTGATAGTATTTAGTTTTTTATAATAGACTAGCTGTTGCTCGCGGCTCCGCCCGCGTGGAGGTCATGTTTGGGAGAAAAAGTATACAATACAAAATACTAATATTCATGTGTTTAACTTAAAAATGACGGATTTTCATACAAACTTTCATTCCTTATTTAACCCCCTTGGGCGGAATTTCCAAAAATCCTGAAACATATATTTTTTATTTTTAACTAAAATGCCAAATATTAATTTTCATGAATTTATCTTAGAAAATGACGGATTTTCATACAAACTTTCATCCCCTATTTTACCCCCTTAGGGGTCGTATTTCCAAAAACCCTTCCTTAGTGGATGCCTACGTGATAAAAGGTACCTACTGTCAAAATTTCAAGTCTCTAACCCCAGCCGTTTAGGCTGTGCGTTGATCGATCAGTCAGTCAGTCAGTCAGTCAGTCAGTTTCTTCTTTTATATATACAGATTTTAATAATTATGGTGGTAAATTATAATAGGGTGAGTCGACACGATTTTTGAAGTGAAAACTTCTTAAGGCACGTTGGGCACTTTTGGGATGGGGAAAAAGCACTGAACTCACGAGACCGTCACGCCCAGATTATTTCACTTTCGACATAAGCACGCCTATGAAGTTCTATAATTATTGACAAGCAATCATAAACCAAAAATGTTACTAGTTTATGGACACTGTTTCAAAAAAGAACACAGTTATTCCAAAGTTTTAAGTTTTCACTTCTAGCTGCAGTCCCCATGACTGCCTATGTTTTTTTTATTAATTTAATCAACAAGAAGAATTTATGAATCCGAACGAAAATAAGTAAATTAGACGCCATTTAAATCTGCTGGAAGTAACTGTCAAATGACAATAAAGAGATGCATGATATGTCCCGTGACGTCACGGTTCTCACAATGACTATTACCGTGCCGTTGTGCGAGGGAGATAGTGATATGTTCCTACTACGCAACCGTTTTTGCTCTTAAAAATACTTAAAATAAATATTGTGACCTCAATTTTCAAGAAACTTTGATTCTGTTTTCGCAAAAGGGTTTCTTTTGCGTATATTATATTCGGTTGCATATCGAATAATGAACAAAATAAATACAGGAAACTACCCTATTATAGCTTTGCCATTCTATTCATGACTCAAACAAAATTGTGACTGGTCGATTTGAGCCCAAAACTAACGACTTTTCAACTTAAGCATTCTGCAAATAGGAGTGGTTGTCTAAAATTGGAATCAATAACATTTTAAATTTAGTTTTCTTTTACTCAGTGTCAATAAAGTGGAAATTGTGATTGCGCATGCGTTACGACTGCTGTGCTGAGGTCTCGGATTCGTTCCCGAGTCGAGTAAAGTGATATTGGGTTATTTAGAAATACTCAGTATCAGCCCGGAGTCTGGAATTTTACTCGGTATGGCGTTAGGCTCGCCCCTACCACATAATGGGATCGCAATAAATTCGGCGAAAAGTGCGTGTACTAGTTTACATATTTGCTTATCCCTTCGGGAATACAGACGTATGTCTATATGTATATACAATAAGATTTATAAAAATACTACCAACGAATTTTTACTGAAAAATCTAAGTCCATATTTGGATGGCCATTATCCCTTTGAATTCACACTAAAGATTTTATAGGTCTCAATTTAAACGAAGTTATTTCATCTGGAACAGTCCTTCGGACAATTAATGGAAGCGGGAAATTGGAGGACCCTTAAAATTTTCCTTGTAATATTTAATACCAGATTTTTCCGGCCGTTCTGCTTGTTTAAATATCTTATTTCTCATGATTAAAAAAATAGTCCACTGCTATTAAAAAAAATCATAGACATTGGTAATGCGAATGAAAATGAATGTGTCGAATTGAATTCATTTGAATTTGAATTCATGCAGGTAATAAAGTAAATGATGCCTTGCACGCGATAATGAGCAGCCAGGCTGTGTCACTAAAGGCGTGAATGGCTGTTCATAATGGTGTGCTGGTACCGACACTTATGTATGGAAGTGACAGTTGGGTATGGCAGAAGAAGCATGAAAGTCGAGTAAATGCGGTGGAGATACGTTCTGTTATAACCCTTATTTCTATGAACATAAAGCGCACTCAGCATTTCATCATATGACGATGTTTTATTCCATTGGAGGTTGCATTGTCAGCACTTTTGCCATTTTACTTTAATACATTTAAATTATTCAATTAGGAGGACAGTTACAATTTAGACCTCGCGGAGCACGGTTTAGCCGCTCAGAAATTCGGAAGTCAGTGTGTGTGTATATGTAATTAAGTTTTTCTTAATAAATATAGTGTGGTAGAACTCGAAGTTTTTTTTATAAAGACAAACAGGCTCGGTCGCCTAATAGTTCCCTACGGAGTATGTGTGGAGTCAACTTTGCTGATAGTATGAGTAATAGCGTGATAAGAGATCGTTGTGAGTTGAAGAATGATGTGGTGACTAAGATAGAAAGAGGTATGCTGAGATGGTTTGGCCATATGGAGAGGATGGATGAAAGGCGATTTACGAAAGGTATTTATCGTGCGAATGTGACTGGAAGAGTGGGTAGAGGGCGCCCGAGGAGAACTTATTCCAATCAAATAAACGATTTTCTCCTAAAAGGGCAAATCAGGAGTACCTCCAACCGTCGAAAATGTATGAATGTGGAAGAGGCGAAAGAAGTGAGTCAGGATCGTAGCTTGTGGCAGTCAATAGTCTCTGCCTACCCCCATGGGATACGGGCGTGAGTGTATATGTATGTATGTATGAATTTGAATTCCCTTTTTTAAATAACAATTACAAATAAAATGTATTCTTACTGATCAAAGCGGCACGTGATAGTGTATCAGAGACGAAAAAACTGTGAGACGTATGTAGCTGGTTCGATTCCCAGTACATACACCCCTGACTTTTTTTATGGGGGGATCACCCCCTTCTGCTCCCTTTGATACTGTTCAGAGACATTGTAAACACCTTATAGAAATCACATGCTTTTATTAAAAGACAAAAATAAAACGACTAAGGTGTACATCTCTGAAATTACTGTTAAAAATATGTAACTACCTAGTCAGGTCATAAATTCTGTCACATGTTTAATATATAATAATTGAAACAAGTTTATTCATTATGTAACCATTTATATACCAAAATGTAAGTTCATTTTGGTATTTAAATGGATGGTATACAAAACATAGATTCTTATGACACTAAAGTTTATTCAAAATGACCTCCGTGATTTTGAATACAGGCCTTCAATCTGCGCGGCCAGTTGTCTATCGCAGCACGAACGAGGTCCATGTGAATATCGGCGGCTGCCTTAATCAAGGATGTCTTGAGTGACTCCAAATTGGGATGAGGCTTTGAGCACGCCTTTTCCTCCAAGTGTTGCCATATCTTGTAATCTAACGGATTCAAATCTGGACTGGAGAAGGGCCAGTCTTCGTGCCGGATGAAGTCGATTTCACGCGCCGCCAGCCAGTCTTGTGTGCTCTTCGCTCTATGAGCTGGCGCCGAAACTTGTTGGAATACCCAGTGCCTGTTATTGAACATGGTATGAGAAACAGGTTCCACAAGGTTCGTCAGGACTGTATTTTGATACACAACTGCATTCGTTTTTACACCTTTCTCACAAAAATGTACCTCTGTTAAGCCCCAATAAGAAACTCCCAACCATACCATGAGCTAGGATGGAAAATGACCTCGTTGGACACGCGGAATACGGTTGCTCGCTTCTTCACTACTGTGTGCGTACACCTTATCATTTTGTTTGTTGTAGCTCTCTTCTACGGTATAAATTTTTTCATCTGAAAAAAGAATTTCCCGATATATATTTTTTTCCCGCGTACCGCTTCAACAAAGCGCGGCATCTCTTCAGTCTCAGGTCCATTAGACGAGCATTCAAATGATGTCCTGTTTTTCTTCGATATCCCGAAGCCCTAAGTCTTCATTTAACACCCTTTTCACCGTGGTTCTGCTTAACCCCATCTGAAGGGCCAACAGTTTCTGCTTACGTTTGGGATTTCTTTGAATTCGCGCCTTCACAGCTTTTATCACTGCTGGAGTCCTAACAGAGCGAGGGCGACCACTTCTTGAACTGTGATCTACACTAGAGTCTTCATTGTATCGTTTGATGGTACGATAAACGAATCTTTTGGTTATATTCAAATTTTTCAGTATGTCAAAAATTTGAATTGGCGCGTAACCGCATCGATGCAACGCAATTACTGCAACACGGTCTTCTTTAAGCGTCCACTCCATATTTAAATATGAGTAAAATTCTAAAAAGTATACATTTTTATTTTCATGAACAATTTGAAATTCGAATTCAATAAACTTTTTTGTGGCCAGCATTCTAAAATAAAAGTTTTTACTGTGTGACAATACTTATGACCTGACTGTGTATATCCCTAAAAATTAACATTACATAGGTATTTCTCCGACAACTACACGACACTGTATCCCTTATATTAAGCAGTCCGACAATCATACAACTGTTTACATGAATACACATAGGTCTTTTTGATGTTTTTTCATAATGAAGAAACCTTCATACTTGCGACTTCTATACAAGAATTTAGAAGGTATGTGAAATCTAGCAATCTATATTGGGACAGCATAACTAAGACTTAAATACTGACGACTGCCCAGCTGTGGGACCACTGTATATACAGGGCTAAAATATACATTCGAACTGATCAAATATATCGAAGGAATGAGTCGCTACGGCTGATTTTCTTCAGGTATTTGGAGTCGCTGACCAGCTAGACACAAAGATCCTAAAAACTGAAAGATACTTAGAACGTATTAATGGTTTTGGACAGGTGCGTTACCATCGGGAAAAGACTTTCTTATGTCCTTAATCAATTTTCAAGGCTTAATTAATTAACAGGCAAAAAATCCCAAGCACGGCAAAAAAACTTTTAATATTTTCTATTTAAATTACAGAATTTACAATACAGAGAAAATCTTTATTCGTAATTTTATACAACTCAGCCAGTAGGCATTGTTCATGTTTTTCTGTCATATTCGAAAAAAAATTACAGAATTTTTTTGATCGTTAACTGTCTTATTATATTTGGGAGCCCCAATAAATAATTAAATTAATTATAACTTCAGACAACATTTAAACAATGACGGACGTAAAAGGCAAAAAAAGGGTTTTTAGATACGATTAAAAGCAGTCCTAATTTAATGTTGCGGTTGCGTGCAACTTTATAATCCGTGGCTTAGTCCGTAGAAAGGTCTAGGCCTGTAAGTGACACACTTTCTGCCGACCCTTTAGCAAAAGGTCGTTAAGTAAATAAACTTAAATTTAATGAACTTTTACTACTATGCTGGTAGTAGGATATTCGTATCCGCCCGTATAGCGACCACCGTACAGAGTGTGTAAAACCCGTCTTAGTGGCACACGCAAGTATGTCGCGTTCCAGAGACAGCTAGTGTACATCCGGCTTTTTTCGGGGTCTAGAGTTGGGGTACTATGTTCGTGTTGCGACTTTCTGAGTACACTAGACCCTCGACCGCATCTTCACCTTGCCCCATTGTGTGAAGAAGCTACACAGCAGGCCGGCATGACTGTGTTGAGTAGCGAGAGATAGATTGTGTCTCGGTACTTGATACTCATTCTCAGTTCATTTCATCCTAGTTACATACATTTTATGTAAGTAATGCTAAGGGTAAAACAGGACTGTCATACTATACGTAAAGGCCCCTTTAAAAAATACATTCATACATATACACTCTGTCTGTCTATCACGCCTGTAATTAATGTGGTAGAGCCACGCTGAAGACATATTTGTCTACAGCATGAATGGGCCGGCGCGACCGGGATAGTACCACTGTCTCACAGAAAACCAACGTAAAGTGACAGTTTACTGTCGCGTTTCGTATGGTAAGTGAGATATCCGGAGGCCCAGATTCCCCCTTCCCTTCCCTAATCCCTATTCCTGTCCTTTAAGGCCGACAACGCATACATGATACTTTCGGTATTGTGGATGTTCATGGGCGGTGGAGATTACTTAACATCAGGTGACCCACTGGCTCGTTTGTCGGATTATGCAATAAAAAAAAATATATCTCCGAAGGGTAGGTAGGGTAAGGGTAGAGGTACCAGGAGCGGCTGCTCCACGGCCTCCACAGGGAGGCGAAGAGAGCGCTGCGCGTGGCAATAACAAGGGCAAAGGCTGCAGCTCAGGAGGAGTTCCGGGGAACTCTCGATAACGACCCTTGGGGGCGTCCATATCGCGTGGCGATGAGAAGGTATCGCCCCTGGGCGCCCCCACTGACTCAGAGTCTCCGGGGCGATCTAGTTGAAGAGGTCGTCGCAGCTTTGTTCCCTGCCACTGTGAATGTCACTCCTCCAGCGATGGCGTCACACACGTCGACGCCATCGTCGTTAAGTTCGGCAAGGGTTGTTTCGGAGGTTTCGCCCGAAGAATTTCGGGCGGTAGTGCTTCGGCTACGGGGCAAGAAGACGGCTCCAGGTCTCGACGGTATCCCCGGACGTGCATGGGTGTTAGCCGTCGAGCATCTGGGTACTAGGCTCCGTGGCCTGTTCTCCGCGTGTCTGGAGCAGGGCCGTTTTCCGTCTCAGTGGAAAACTGGGAAATTGGTCCTGCTCAAGAAGGAGGGGCGGCCCACAGAGTCGCCATCGGCCTACCGGCCCATCGTGTTGCTCGATGAGGTTTGCAAGCTCTTCGAGCGTATTGTTCACGCTCGCCTCGTCGAGCATCTTGAAGGGGTCGGGCCGGACCTGGCACAGTGCCAGTACGGGTTCCGGCAAGGCCGATCGACAATACACGCGATTTTGCGGGTCAAGGCACACGCGGAGGATGCAGTGGCTCGTGGTGAAGTGGTGGTGGCGGTGTCTCTAGACATCGCCAACGCGTTTAACACTTTACCCTGGGCCTGCATAATGGAAGCACTGCGGTACCACGTGGTGCCACCGTATCTTCGGCGCCTGGTGCACTCGTATCTCTCAGATAGATACATAGTGTATCCGGGCGCCAACGGTTGGCACCGAAGAGCGATGGCATGCGGTGTTCCACAGGGCTCAGTCTTGGGCCCTCTCTTGTGGAACATCGGCTACGATTGGGTGCTCCGTGGTACCAACCCCCAAGGTGTCGCTGTCGTCTGTTACGCGGACGACACACTGGTGACAGCGACGGCCAGGTCTTTCCAGGAGGCCTCCCTGCTCGCCTCGTTCGCAACCGAACAGGTGGTGGCCAGGATTCGGCGACTGGGCCTTAAGGTGGCCCTCAACAAAACCGAGGCCCTTTGTTTTCACAGGCCTCGGATTCGGCCACCTTTTGGGCTCCACATAATTGTGGAGGGGGTGCGGATTCCCATCGGCTGTAAAATGAAGTACTTGGGATTGATTCTGGACAGCCGATGGGATTTCCGTGCCCATTTTGAGGAGTTGTCGCCGAAATTGGTGCGGGCGGCGGGCGCGCTCGGACGCCTGCCAAACCCAAAGTGACCAAAATTATCTACACACCAAAAGTTTCTAAATGTTGTGATCACTCAATCTGTCAATTATAACTGAGCGCATACATTGTCAAATATTTAGTAGCAAACTGAAGGCCGTTGTTATGATAAACAATCTGGTATCTAAGCAGATTTCCAGAACAAATTAACAAACACTAATAATAAATCCTATATATATGTATTTAGACTCATAATTGTTTCGAATAACATTACTATAATGCCATGATTTGTCAAATACATTTATTTTATCAAATACTAGTCAAGTATTGATTTCATTCCTTGTATGACGTCAGTGACGTATCTTTGTTTCGAGTTACTTGAATACTATCCAAATTATATGAAATCAAAATAAAATATATACACTGATATATTTTCCCACGAGTACGATTCATACAAGCGCTCCTTACTCACATGCCAAATAATTATGAATTATATTTAAATAAAGATATAGATATCATAGCTTTCATAAATTCGTTGTGTATTATTATAATGTTAACATAATTTAACTGAAGATGTTTTTTTTTGTAAGATCTAAATTATATTTAAGATTCTTGTAATGTAGCATTAAATTATCCACATTATTAAAAATGTCATGCATGCTTATGATCGGTATGATTACATTGTATTTTAAATAATTAGTTTAACAATATGTAAATTTAATTAATATGTTATCCTTCTTTGGTGTGCCAAAAAAATAAAAATAAAGTGATTCGATTTTGCCTTCTCCGTAAGTAATCTTTACCAGGGGACCCACATGAAATGTATCACTAATTCACAGAATTAATCACAAAAATATTCTTTTGAAGCTAAAACATATTAAAATTATAAAAATTTAAAATCGCTATGATTTGAAACTCGATTAAACATAAGTTTAAAATACATCACCACTAAGAGACAATCAAAAAAATATAAGTCGGCAAGAAAATGAGATAGAATACATTACACAGTATATTATATTCTGGGTTTCTGTATTTGTGTAATGTGCGTGTACGCGCCTACGTATAACAAAGCTTGCTCGTAGGTTACTTTTCTGAAGTTTCAAGTTTTTTATGTTAGTATCTGAATGATACTAACATAAAAAACTTCACGTATTTCTTGATTTTCTACCAAAAGCCTTAATATGAATTTACAGACCCCTAATAGCCCCTAATGTCCTTCTCCAGGATATAATCTATTCCCTTACCAAATTTCATTACAATCCGTTCAGCCGTTTAGTCATGAAGAGGTAACAAACAAACAAACAGAGTTACTTTCGCATTTATAGTATTAGTATGGATTATTACTAGTCCTGTATTGAACATTGTCCCACTGCTGGGCACGGGCCTCCTCTGCTATTGAGAGGGGTTAGGCCTTAGCCCAGCAGGCTGGCCTAATGCGGGATCTATCGTAGACTCAAGTTATTACAGTAGATTTATTGACATTTTTGGAAGTGTTTTTACAATAACGCTGTATGCGTCCTGACATTTCTACAAGCGGGCACTTACTCCTTTAAAAAAGAAAAATACGAATTGTATAAAAATTAAGTGGATAAACAATGTGATATGATATGTGATAAAGAATGTGAAATAATACAATAGTACAATTCATCCATCAAGTGCCTATTTTGCACCCTCTGATCGATTGATCTATGACTGTTAGAAGCGTGATAACTCCGTACCTTTTTGGAGACAAAAATAAGACAAACTAATGGCCAATTTTGTTGTGAAAAATAGACTCTCCCATATTCAGAATTGAAATTAATTAGTTATGTCATTTACCTTACATACTATTAACAGTTGCACTGTAAATCAATTTAAGGCTGATTTGTTCGGGAATATTGCTACAAATAATTAAAATTCATTCGACACTGAAAGATTCATTGTGCCGTGATTACTTCGTTAGCATGAAGCAAACTAATGTCAATGTGGTATTGGAACCGCAACTCGATGGAACATTATGTTTGTTCTGGTCGCCGCATCTAGTACGTAGTACATATAGATCGCTGCTCATAGCTAACTTTACTTTTGTTTTTAATAATATTTTACGTTTCTAGTTATGTTAAAACGATATCACTTTCAGTTAGAATAGTTAGGGATTACAATGCCAGTTTAAATTATCCAATTTCCAAGTTGACATTGCTTGGAATCACCCACACCCAGGGCGGGCGGCAGTACTAAAACGCTTTCCCCGCGATAACAAAAAAAGTTTCTTCGTTACGTTTTTCTTCACCGTTAAAGCAAGCGATTATAATTATTAAAATGAATACACACGTAACCATAGAAAAGTCAGTGGTGTATGCCATTTGAGCTGGTTTCGAACATACTACTTTTTGACAGTTCAAACCACTAACAACTAGACAATTGCTGCTATCTGTAATATTCCTCACTTGGTATCAACCAGGGAACTTAAGGATAACAACGGAAACAACTTCGACCGTTACAAATCACGTTTAATACCGAACTGAGGTGACAGCTATGTATTTCATAATTACCCCCACTTGACATATAACTACACTATCCAATAAATTATAAAAAAAATATACTACAAGTAAGTTAAATATCACAATTCAACAATGTGATAGCATGAAATGCCGCTACGTAATAGAAGTTAAAAAAAGTTTATTGTATTTACATACATTTTGTATGGAAAATCTTTTCACGCTCTGGGAAAGTACTTACAATTAATATTAAGGGCTATAAATAATTTCTAGGGAATTATTTTTACGATATATCGAATCAAATTTTAGATGGGGAGTCATAAAAATATTCGAAAAAACACTATATTATTATATATAAGATATACAAGGTTAGTCAGAAAGGTTTATTAAGCCGTGGCCATAAAGTTTCGGTGACAAGGATTACAATCGTGAATATCTCATTGCCTAAAAGCAATATTTTTATTTCCATGCAAAAATCAAATACTATTTATTTTTATTTTAAATACGCACAACCCTGTACGTATATGTTAGAGAATTTAGTCAATTCCTACTGTGAAGATTTGTTTACAAATATTTGAAAATCGAGTGTGTAGATCATTTTGACGCAATGGATGCTCACGATTTTTTGACTACTTTTGTTGTGTAGATGTTATTGATTTTCTTGGGTGTATAGAATTATTTGAACACATGTGCTTATATATATCTGCTGCTGACTGTACAAGAGATTAAGGTAATACGCGTATTAAAGTTACTTAGGCGTGAATCTTAGTTTATAACAACAGATCAAAATGGTGACTCCAGTATTTTACTTTATCGCCAAAAAATCAAAACGTGCCAACCCTAAACATTTGAGAAAGGCCGAGACACTATTAACATTATTTCAATATAATTGCCACGAGCTTAGATGATTACTTTTTCATTTTGTAAGATTTATTTGATTTGTAAAAGGTTTTAATAATGTAAAAAAACTCTTTAGAATTCTATAAAATATTTTTATATATATCGGAGTGTGAAGAAAATAAATTAAATTGACTACAAAACGCCATCTATTGAAAATAAATATCAATTGACATGTGACAGCCCGCCATTTTGGACAGCAAAATGTAAAAATATTATTAATGGAGGGTTGGTTGTTTTTTGTTAATTATTAGACTGAATAAGTAAAAAGTGTAATCTTGAACTGATGTAATAAGTATTAGGGTATTTACTATTATTAGAAATACCGAAGGTATAACTGAGGTATTTAGGAGACTAGTTGGGGGTAGTTAATAATGACAACCAAAGTGGGAGTAGTAAATGTTTAATATAAAACAGAGTGCCTTCCGCGCTCCGGGGTTCAGTTCAGAAGACTAGTGGTGTAGCAGTGAGCTGGTAGTGAGAACATTCGTGGTTCGTTCGCGGGACAGTAAGTAATTCTCGGCTCTTTTAGTGGACCGGCGCTTGTTACGGCCTTCTGACTACTCTGACACTAGACCCTTGACCGCTTCTTCACCTCCTCCTCCCATAACTCCATGTCAGTGCATACAAAGAGAGCAGGTTTTACAGCGGTGCGTAACCCCACCACCGCCTTCACAATGGAGTTCGCTAACATCCGCGGACTCCATTCTAATCTTAATGCCGTCCACCACCATCTTGAGACGACCCGGCCTGCTCTGCTCTTCTTGACGGAGACGCAGATTTGTAGTCCGACCGATACTTCATACTTGCTTTACCCCGGATACTCGCTTGAAGAATGCTTCAGGCCGAGGGCCGGGGTATGCCTGTATGTTCGGTCGGACGTCTGCTGTCGCCGTCTGCGCTGCATGGAGGACCCCTCCTTCTTCACCCTGTGGGTACACGTCGACCTCGGCTCCCAGAGTCGGGTTTACGTGTGCCTTTACAGGTCACACGACGGGGACGTAGAGACAACTCGGCTATTTAATTATATTAGCCAGGCGACAGACGACGCGCAGGAGCAGTTTCCAACAGCGGAATTGGTAGTTCTGGGGGACTTTAACGCACACCACGAGTTGTGGTTGGGCTCCTCCAGAACTGACCATGCCGGCAGGACTGCTCATGCATTCGCTTTCACCAATGGCTTGACACAGCTGGTGGACCAGCCTACCAGGATCCCAGATGTGGCAAGTTATGCGCCCTCACTGCTGGACCTACTGCTGACGAGTCATCCAACCGGGTATAAAGTGACGGTTGGTGCTCCCCTGGGTACCTCCGATCACTGCCTGGTTGGGACGTCGGTTCCTTGCGCTTTGCCTCCACGTCCCGTGAAGGTCAAGCGCAGGGTCTGGCACTACTCGTCGGCAGATTGGGATGGGATGCGGGATTACTTCGCATCCATCCCTTGGCGGCAGCGCTGCTTTGATGGAAAGGATCCTTCAGCGAGTGCCGACGCCATTGCTTGCGAGATCAGAATAGGAATGCAATATTACATTCCTTCCTCTGAGATCGCAGGCAAGGGCCGAGGACGCTCCTGGTTCAACCGTGCATGCGCCGATGCTGTTGGCAAGAAACAGGCGGCGTATCGTGCTTGGATCGGGGGTCGCGCTACGAAGGATCCCAACCTCAAGTCACTCAAAGCAGCCTACAACCGTGCTGCCAAGGTCTGCAAGAGGGCGTATGTTAAAGCGGATGCCCAGCGCGTCTCCAAGATTGGATGTGCTTTGGCCGATAACCCAACAAGCAGTCGTGCTTATTGGAGCTTGGCTAAGGCCGTCCAATCTAATTTCTGTCGCCCTTCGCTGCCACCGCTGAGATATCGAAATGGAACACTAGCCCATAGCTCGCAGGAGAAGGCCGATTTACTGGCAATCCTCTTCGCGGCTAATTCGAGACTCGAGGACTGCAATGCTCATTTACCAACTACGCTGCCCGGTTGCGGTCACACAATGCCTGATATCCGTATCAGGCATTGTGATGTGCGGCGTGAGCTGCAGTCTCTCGACGTCCGGAAGGCTAGTGGTCCTGATGGTATCCCAGCGCTTGTACTTAAAAAGTGTGCAGCGGAGTTGTCTCCTGTACTGACGCGCCTATACCGATCGTCCTACCTCTCAGGTATTGTGCCTGAATCTTGGAGGGAGGCTAATGTACAGCCGATCCCCAAAAAGGGTGATAGGTCAGACCCTAACAATTATCGCCCAATCGCCATAACCTCAGTGATGTGTAAAGTCATGGAGCGACTGATAAACAGCCAATTAGTTCGCTACCTAGAGGATCACTCGTTGATCAATGACCGCCAATACGGTTTCCGTCATAACCGATCAACGGGTGATCTTCTAGCGTTCGTATTACATCACTGGGGGGAAGCGATTGACAAGCATGGCGAGGCTCTGGCTGTGAGTCTCGACATAGCCAAGGCATTTGATAGGGTCTGGCATCGTGGCCTTCTCTCCAAGCTCCCGGCATACGGTCTGTCCGACAACCTGTGCAAGTGGATTTCCGGCTTTCTGCATGAGCGTAGAATGCGTGTCCTCGTTGATGGACATGCTTCGCAGCTCATGTCAGTAAATGCCGGAGTACCACAAGGTTCTGTGATTTCGCCCACCTTGTTTCTTCTGCATATCAATGATATGTTGTCGCTTGGCAACATTCATTGCTATGCAGACGATAGCACGGTTCATGGGCGTTATAGCAGCAAGCCTCCTGGTTGCCGGGCGGATACTGAGAGGAGACGAGAGGATCTTGTCGTTTAGCTCAACCAGACCTTGGATCTCATCTCATCATGGGGTACCAGGAATCGGGTTGAGTAAACTCAACATGCATTAAAATGCCAAGAAAACCCAGGTGTGCGCGTTCTCGTGCAAGAAGTCTCCGTTTTCTCCAATCCCCGTTCTTCAGGGTGTTCCACTCGCAATGCGGAATGACCTTAGTGTCCTAGGTATGGACATCCGCTACGATCTTAATCCAAGGAGCCACATCGAGGGCGTAATATCCGCCACTTCACGCAGGGTCGGAATCCTGAACAGGGTGAGGCGGTTTTTCACCTGGTCAGCTCTACCGCTTATATAAAGCGCAGGTGCGGCCGGGAATGGAATACTGCTCGCACCTCTGGGACGGTTCCGCAAGATACCTTCTCAATGCCTTGGATGGGCTGCAGCGGCGGGCCATCCGCATTGTGAATGAGGCAGACGTGAGTAACAACCTGGAGCCGCTACAGCTGCGTAGGGATATTTCCTCGCTTATCGTGTTCTACCGTCTGTATCATGGCGAATGCTCTGAAGAATTGTTTGATCTCATCCCATCCTCTCCTTTCCATAACAGACCCACGCGTACTGGCTTGCGGAGCTACAGCTTCGTGGTGTCTACTACCCCGGCCCGAACCAAGAGGTTCGCAAATTCGTATTTTTGCCGCACCATCAAGCTGTGGAACATTTTGCCAGCTACCGTGTTCCCTCCTTCCTATGATCCTGGGTCCTTTAGGCGTAATGCGAAGAAGCTAAACAGCAGGCCGGCATGATTGTGTTGAGTAGCGGGGGATAGACTGTCTCTCGCTACTTGATACTCTATCTGGACGGCACTGCGCTTACCATCAGGTGCAGTGTGGTCACTTTGCCGCGCCAGAATAAAAAAAAAAAAAGTAAATGGTTCAATGGCGTTGTTCAGTTGAAAAGGGGTAATGCTGGTAGATTAATTATAAAGAGAAACCTTAAAGTGAACCCTGACATGCGTGTGTGTTGATATTAAGCACTGAGATGTGTAACAGTGTCGTGTAAATCAATTAATAAATTATAAATATTGTATTTGTGCCTTTTAAATATCCATCTTGCATAGTTTTGTTGATGTTCCTAACATAAGTGAATGTTTAAAAGAGCAACCATAGGTTTTGTTGCTGGCTTCTTTCGTAGTGGATAACTGCATTCCGAACCAGTGGTAGTTTATTAAACTCATGAAGTGTTGACAACGTGTGTTATTTCTACTGAACTATCGTACGCTGTGTATCCTGACAATATCTGGAGATCGGAGAGGGATGTGTAAGCCCTCTCACAGCATCGGCCTGCGGTCATGCCTTCGATATATCCTCTCCGCTGTCAGTACTCTGTCGCGCAAAACACAACGCCAGTCGTAATATGGCGCGCAATTCGAAAAGGAAACGTTTACGTTTAAAACACATTTAATAAATATTTTAGTTGGAAAAAAGTATACACTATTTTATATCATTGAAATGGTTATGAAATAAGCTAAAAGAATATATATAGTTTAATATCGTTTTTCCCTAATATGATATCGTTAGATTAAGTTGAAAATGCGTGAGCGAAATATTTATCCTATTTATGTAAAAATCTCTCTATGATTCAGGCATCTGAAGGACGATCGGTACAGATGCGACAGTGCAAAAGACAACTTCTTGAATTGTATACTTTTTCTCCCAAAATAACCTCCAGACGGGCGGAGCCGCCGGCTACATCTAGTTATTATTTATATCATATAAAAGTTATATAAAGAGGTAACTTTTGTTTGTATGTAGAAGGTAATGCCTAGAACTAATGAACCGATTCTAAAAATTCTTTCATTGATATAAATCTGCATTATCTATATTGAACAGCCTCCGTGGCGCAGTTAGCCAGTAGCCGGCTATGAAAGGAGAGACCGTGGGTTTGATTCCCACACCGGGACAAATGTTTGTGTGACTGTCTGGGTCTTGTGTGACCGAAAGTCTCTCGTAGTCTCTGATACCCATAACACAAGACTCGTATCTTAGTGTGGGTTTGGGGCTATGTGTGTGACTGTTGGGTGTTATTTATTTATCCGTGTCATATATTTTTTATTTAATGCATTAAAGTTTTCAATTCCAATAAACAATGTGCGTTAATATTTCCAACTCCTCCCTTTATTTCTACTTGCTTAATTTCGTTGCGGGATAAAAGTCAGTTAAGCATTCTCAGAGACTCGCCAAGTTTCATTACTCGGTGTCGAAAAAATGCGTGCCATTGTCGATCCTAAACAGGAGTTACAATGGCGGCTGTGTGGGCGGGATACTCTATACAATATATGTCAATCAAGTCGGAAGAAAAACGCTACTTAAATACTTTATCGGCGGGCACTGTCCAAATAGTTGATGATACGTGAAAATAAAGAAGTGAAAATATATTACTTATCGCTGTAAAATAAAGTTAGTGGATAACCATACCTATCATTTATATTTAATAATAATATAATAATACTAGCCCTGTATTAAACATTGTCCCACTGCTGGGCACAGGCCTCCTCTACTAATGAGAGGGGTTAGACCTTGGACAACCACGCTGGCCCAATGCGGGTTGGTAGACTTCACATACCTTTGAAACTCGTATGAGAATTATTAGGTATGCCAGGTTTCCTCACGATGTTTTCCTTCACCGTTAAAGCAAGCGATAATTAACATTTTAATACACACATAACTTTTAGAAAAGTCAGAGGTGTATGCCATTTGGGTTTCGAACTTACGACTTTCGTCTTCACAGTCCGTACCGCAACCAACTAGGCTATCACTGCTCACATTGATATTTAAGCCACAATAACCTTTGATAACATGAAAATAAATTCAAATATCGTTTAATGTACTTCAACAAGCAAGGGCCCAAGAGCAGGAGTACTTTTTGAGAGAGATAGCGAAACTCATTCAACGCCGTTGAAATCTCGGACAAAAACTAGTTATTTATAATATCCTAAATAAGTAAAGTAATTTTTTTTTAGGAATCATCTCTAGTACTCTTAGACCGTTTTTTTTTATTTTAAATACCCACATAGTCCTGTCCCCTACTACTACGAGGGACTACGGTTCCACGACACCCAGACCCGAAACAAATACCTGTCTGCCACACAAACTTTTGTCTTGGTACGGGAATCGAACCCACAGCCTCTCGTTTCACATCCGGCTACTCGCTCGCTGCACCACGGACGCTGTCATATCCGAACATCATGATCCGATTTAGAAAATTCCTTTGTCAATAATCTAAAGTAGCCTGAGTGCTATAAACCATTCTTCATTGTGATAAATGTGTTTTCAATAATAAATACACACGCAAGTAGAGCCGCATTCAAAAACTTTTTTAAATAAGGGCCGTTACACACTTACTTCTATTTATTTTTTTATTTCATAGTCAGACAAACGAGCCAGTTTGTTAAGTGATCTCCACCGCCCATGAACATCCACAATACCGAAAGTATCACGTACGCTGTCAGCCATAAAGGACAGGAATAGGGATTAGGGAAGAGAAGCGGGAATCTGGGTCTCCGGATATCTCACTTACCATACGAAACGCGACAGTGAACTGTCACTTTACGTTGGTTTTCTGTGAGAAAGTGGTACTACCCCGGTCGAGTCGGCCCATTCATGCTGTCTACAGTGCGGCTCTACCACTTTCTACCGCTTTTCACTCTTATTTAAACTGTGCATTTAGCGACTTCTTCGACAGCCTCCGTGGCGCAGATGGCGAGTAACGAGAAGCAGTGGGTTCGATTCCCACACCGGGACAAATGTTTGTGTGACAGACAGATATTTGTGTCCGGAGTCTGGGTGGTGTGAGACAGAAAGTATCTCGTAGTCCCTCATACCCAAAAAAAAGACTCGTATCTTAGTGTGGGGTCGGGGTTATGTGTGTGACTGTTGGGTGTTATTTATTTATCTTCAATGATGGGTAACTTTTCTCAATCTAGTTATTTACAAAACCACGCGAACTCTGTATTCTGTATAGACCTTCTTGGACTACGTCCTAGTCCTAAAATTCGTCTTAAGTCGACCTAAATGTTTTAAGAATTCATGCCGTTAATAAAATTACTTTTGAGCAACGGAGCTGCGTTTCGGGTCTGAGTGAATAATACAATTTCAACAAGTAGCGAGACTAGAAATAAATTTCGGAGATGGAAAGTGGCTGAGAGAACTCAAACACCATCAACAACGCTTTTCTTTGGATCTGGCACTATTTTAACCGACTTCAAAAAGAGGAGAAGCTTCTCAATTCGTTGGAATCTTTTTTATGTATGTTCCCCGATTACTCGAAGACGTCTGGGCCGATGCGAGAAATTATTTTTTTGTTTAAAAGTGTATACTTCCCCGCTGGTCCCATTTGCACTAAGTTAGGATCTGATGATGGGATCTCAGAAAAATCGAGGGCAACCTTCAAATTTTATAGGGACACATAATTTGTTTTTTTTATTGAAGTCGGTGTACTTTTTATGAATTAAAAAACTTTTATATTTTTAAGTCACCTTAAGAAGCACATAAATGATGAATACCACGGTAGTGATTAATTTAATGATCACTGTTTCACAACTTCGTGCTTAAAATTCACAAGCACATGCCAAGATGTACCAAATACCACTATCCAAGAAGTCTCAAGTGCGCACGGACAGCATAACCCTCTATGCTGAACAGCCACCAGACCAACAACGGTATAGGAGATACGACGATGAACACTACACGTCCGTACTGTGGACACTCCGAGAATGGACTGTGTTCGGGAACGCCCAAGCGCTCCCTTTTATTGCAAACCTTTACCCTTACTTAGTTTTGTAATTATTGAACTACCCGCAGATACTTCTAAAATCACCCTCGACATCGGTAATAAATGAGAACTACCCTAACAACAATGAACAAAAGTGTTATGAACAGACAGCTAGACATACTCCGTGGCGCAGAAGGCGAGTAGCCGGCTGTGAAACAAGAGGCCGTGGGTTTGATTCCCACACTGGTACAAATGTTTGTGTGCCAGGCAGATATTTGTGTCAGGGGTCTGGGCGTTGTGAGACCGGAAGTCTCTCGTAGTCTGATACCCACAACACAAGACTCTTATCTTAGTGTGGGGTCGGGACTATGTATCTGACTGTTGGGTGTTATTTATAATTTACTAGCTGACCCGGCAAACGTTGTTTTGCCATATAAATAATCGGGGATAACTAATTAAATGACGATTGATCAGTTTTCGACCGAAGAGGAAAAATGATTAAATTACTCAAATGGCTAAAAAAATAAGGGGTTGAGCGTAGAAGGGTGAAAATTGAGGATTGTATGTATTTTTGTATGTTATATCATAAAAAAATAGAAATTAAAAATTTTGTCTAAATAATAAAAAAATTTAGGGGTGGACTACCCCTAACATTTAGGGGGATGAAAAATAGATGTTGGCCGATTCTCATAGATACCGGATAAGCGCAAAAAATTTCATCAAAATCGGTCAAGCCGTTTCGGAGGAGTATGGCAACGAAAACTGTGACACGAGAATTTTATATATTAGATTAGATTTATTTATGAACTGTGATCAACAAATAAACGCAACCGTAGTCGGAAGCCACACCCTTTGGCTATTTTATTCCTTATATCATAATATTGCACTTCAGACGTACACAAAGTGTAGAGGAACGGGTGATAATGTTCTTTTGGGTGTGAAATAGCAGCGATAGCCTAGTTGGTTGCGGTACGGACTGTCAAGACGAAAATCGTATGTTCGAAACCCAAGTGGCACACACCTCTGACTTTTCAATAGTTATGTGTGTATTAAATGTTAATTATCGCTTGCTTTAACGGTGAAGGAAAACATCGTGAGGAAACCTGCATATCTGAGAATTCTTATACGAATTTCGAAGGTATGTGAAGTCTACCAACCCGCATTAGGCCAGCGCGGTAGACTAAGGCCTAACACCTCTCATCAGTAGAGGAGGCCCGTGCCCAGCAGTGGTACAATGTTTAATACAGGGCTTGTTATTATTATATTTATTAAACTATTTTTGCCTGACTGCCTCGGTGACGCAGTTGTCATTGCGCATGCGTTAAGCTGTGCAGAGGTCTCGGGTTCGATCCCCGGCTCGGGTAAAGTTTTATGGGTTTTTCTATTTATAAATACTCAGTATCAACCCAGAGTCTGGAATTGTGCCCAGTATGGCGATAGGCTGGCGTCCTATCAAATTATGTGGCGGTAATAAATTTAGTGAAAAGTGGGTTACATCTCTACTCGCCTTTGGGAATTACAGGCGTGAGTGTATATGCATGTATATGTAAATTAATTTCAAAGGCTTGTTTTTAGGATCAATGACATCGCAAAACCAATTTGTCCATAATGATATGAACTTGATAAGGTTGACTGGGAGAGAATGCCTCTGGCATTAAGTCCGCCTATATACCTTGTATATGAAGTTTATAAATAAATATCAAGCATTAAATCATACAATGCGAATGATTAGTTCTTTGCTTTATTTTTTCGACCTATCCAATATTATATTCAAGGATTACGCGCAGTCTCACACATAGTTCTGACCCCACACTAGGTAAAACCTATATCGGTAGTTTCAAGAACTACGTAGGACTACGGTGCCACAACACCCAGACTCGAATCAAAAATCGATCTGTCACACAAATATTTGTCTCTGTGCAGGAATCAAATCCACGGCTTCTAGTTTCCCAGCTGGGTTCTCACGCGCTCATACGGAAACTGTCGATCTCGTAAAATTTGTAAACATTTAACTTTTTCTTTAGTGTAAGGCCCATGATCAATAATGAGATATTCCATCAAAGCATTTAAGCTACAGCCGATTCCTAACTTTTCCATTTTCCAAAAACAGATCGACAGTAAGATGTCAAACTGTCAAGCGCATTGGACATTTGTGCTGAGAATTGACATCATTGACTCCAATCCGCCAAGTTTTGACACCAACTTACCCGGAACTTGGCCAAGTTGGTGAAATATTGGGCGATAAGGATGCGGTCTGAGTGTGCGCGAGTAATTCTTGACTTAAGCTTAAGTTGTTTGATTTGCTGATAGGGCTGAAAAATTCTAGCTGTTATTTTCATACCACAGGCCAGCAAGCGAACAAGGTCACCTGAGGTTATCTAATGTCCAGCAGGCATAATAGTGTCAAGTAGCGATACGATAGCGGTGCGATAGTTGACTTTCACTACTTGATACTCTAACTGGACGGCACTGCGCTTACCATCAGATGCAGTTTTGTCACATTGCCGAGCCTGAAGAAAACGTCCATATTCTGCAAGACAGTTGTACGTTCAAACTAAGTCCTTATTGCTGATGTCATTCTACTTCCTACTAATCCTACTTTCTACTAATATTATAAATGCGACTGTTTGGATGGATGTTTTTTACTCAATCACGCTACAACGGCTAGACGGATATGGCTCAAATTTGGCACAGAGATAGATTATTGTCTGGAATAGCACATAAGTACTTTTTATCCCGGAAAAATATACAATTCCTGTGATCGACATGATTTTTTGCATAGTGTTAGTTTCGGGATCAGAAAATGACATAGACCACTTTTATCCCGAAATATTCACGCTTCCTATGGGATAGTAAAATATAGAAAGGGTAAAAGCTTAAGATGCCTTCATGAATTGTACATATTTTCTTTCAAATATAGCTACCACGCGGATGAAGCCGCGGGCAACAGCTAGTATTGCCTATAAAACTCTACTCACGTATCACTTAAAATCTGCTACCATACGTTGGTGGTATTGACTATCTTGCTTAATTTCCCGTATTCCAATATAAAAAATTTAACCAATTATATGGTATTATTACCTTTAAACACTAACTAAGTACTAAGCTCTAACAGCTCTTATTAGTAGAGGAGGTCATTGCCCAGCAGTGGGACATGTTAAATACAGGTATTATTATCAAACAGCCATAATTTAAATTGTATACAACATGACTACCACTTCTAAAATAATTACCTACTTATAACCTTTTCGACATATTTTTAACTATATGATAAGCGTTTTTCTTTCCGCTCTCCGCTAGCACCAACACCGTAGAATATTCAATTGATATATAACTTTTAATGGAACAATGAACATTGACGGGGATGAAAGTTCCCTTTGACAATATACTCAATCGATAAAAGAACCATTACTTATCGAGTTTACTCAAGTTTTGACAAATACAACTATGTACTTGTAATCCGACTGCCTCGGTGGCGCAGTTGTAATTGCGCATGCGTTACGATTGCTATGCTGAGGTCTCGGTTTCGATCCCCGGGTCGGGTAAAGTGATATTGGGTTTTTCTATCTAGAAATACTCAGTATCAGCCCGGAGTCTGGAATTATGCCCAGTATGGGGATAGGCTCGCCGCCTATCACATTATGGGACCGATTTGTAATACACCTCGGCCTACCCCTTCGGGGATTACAATCGTGAGGGTATATGTATGTACGTATGTATTGTAACCAATATTCACACACATAGTCTTGACTCACATTAGCTTAATTCGTATCGTAGTTATCAGGAACAACGAGGGACTTATGCTCCCATAACGTCCAGACCCGAATAACGATACCTGACTTCGTGCAGACATTTCTGGACACAGAAATTCACCCCTAGTACTAATCCCCAATCCTCTTCTTCAAATTAGGTAACGCACTAATTATTATTATTATTATTGTTGTTAATTTAGATAACAATAATACACCCAACCCCCCCAGTTCAAACGTGTACCCAGACTTTAAACAAAAATCTGTCTGTTACACAAACATTTGTCTTGGTGTGGGAACCCACGGCCTCAAGATGATCCGCTTAATAGGCCTACTGCTACAAAGATCATCATACATTTTGGTGCCCTCATACGATACGTAGTAACTTTAACTATAAATTACTAAGTAAAGTGGAAACATTGTCGCTTTTTAACCGACTTTAAAAAAGGAGGAGGTTAACAATTCGCCGGAATCTTTTTTTATGTATGTTACCCGATTACTCGAAGACGCCTGGACCAATTCGAGAAATTATTTTTTTGTTTAAAAGGGTATACTTCCTTGGTGGTCCCATTGGCACCAAGTCAGGATCTGATGATGGGATCTCAGAAAAATCAAGGGCAACCCTCAAATTTTATAGTGACGCTTAATTTGTTTTTTATTGAAGTCGGCGTACTTTTTATGAATTAAAAAACTTTTACTTATTAAGTATATTGCGAGCACGGAGGAATGTGAGATTCGACATTATTAAAGTATAGAGGAATGCAGAAAGCTGTATGTGTGTCACAAACACACTTAATTAAGCTGAATAAAACATTTATTGTTTACTATCATACAATGTTATGTTACATTTTCAAAGCATTCTTTGTTTCATTCATTCATTCATTAAATGTCAAACACACGCTAATGACGTATTTCTACACGCTCACAACTGCCGTAAAAGAACGAAATTCAAATAAATTCTATCGAAGGTTGGCGGTTATTTGCGATATTGAGTGCCTATATCGCATTTAGAATTAGCAAATTTTCTGCATTTTTTGAGTCTAGTTTTTTTGTGCACTTTTATTTTACAGAACAATCATAAATGCTTGAAAAGTTGCTGTTGCTTAATTCATAAAGTTGCAGTACGTGCTTACACAAGTAATTTATCACTAAAATCCACCCAATAGTTTTTTATAGTAAATTTTCGCTCAAAAATGTCGCTTATCATTGTGGTAAAGCCACGCTGAAGACATATTTGTCTACAGCATGAATGGGCCGGCTCGACCGGGGTAGTACCACTGTGTCACAGAAAACCAACGTAAAGTGACAGTTTATTGTCGCGTTTCGTATGGTAAGTGAGATATCCAGAGGCCCAGATCCTTCCCTTCCCTAATCCCTATTCCTGTCCTTTAAGCCCGACAGCGCATATGTGATACTTTCTGTATTGTGGATGTTCATGGACGGTGGAGATCACTTAACATCAGGTGACCCACTGGCTCGTTTGCCGGACTATGATATAAAAAAAATTTGTACTAAATACCCAAATGCCTGCCAACCCTCGATATGACATGATATGATATGATAGGTATAAAAAAAACAAAATAAACTCAAAAACATGATATTAAAAAAATAACGAATTATTGTCGAATTAAGCTTGGTTACGACCTACAAGACAAGGGTACTACTGGCCGACCATAGCACGTCATAATAGGGTAGTTGACAGTTAGTAAAACCTGATAGAATATTTATTTATTTTGTTTGTTTATTTTGTAATAGATTTTAGTCTAACAATATCGAACATTTATTGTTGATAAGTTAATATTTTCAAGAAACAAATATGTAAAAATAAATCATTTTGTCACGTGACATGAAACACCCAGTCATCCATGACGTCACCGTTCGAAACATCTATAAAACGATGAGCCAAACGTCTATTAATTTTGCGGAGGGTCACGTCACACGAGAGGCCATGACAGTTGGTAGCGTTTGGGTGGGAAAAATACAGTTGGTTTATAAAAAAGCAAATGAAATCTTATATAATGGTTTCTTATGTTTACGCGAATATTATTCATTGAAATAAAAACAGAAACATTGCACTATACTTTCGTGACGACATACAACTCAGTTTCCCCCGTGACCATGAAGGCTGTAAAGCCTTGGAAACGTCGGGTTAAAAAAGTAAAATAAACCGCGATAGAATCCGTAAATTTCTTTTTATTTCAAATGAAATCTTGAAAACTTATGTTTATTAATGATAATGTTTATTTATTTATTTATTTATTTATTTATTTATTTATTTATTTATTTATTTATTTATTTATTTATTTATTTATTTATTTATTTATTTATTTATTTATTTATTTATTAAGGTACGTCAACAATATTCATAATATACATAGAATTATTATTTATCACAGCACAGGAACAGTTATGAATATCAATTAAAGACATACACAGCATTCATAAAAAAAGAGTACGACAATAGAAATAGAAATAGAATTATACCGAAAATAGCACACATAATAGATTACACAATTACATTACATTAAAATTACATTAAATTAGATGAAATTACATTACATTAGATGAAATTACATTAAATTAGATTCGATTAGGTTAGATTACATTATTATATTAATTAGGTAATGTCGCCAAAATTTTATTATAAACAGTCTTCTTCTTCTTCTTCTTGCTTTAATGGCCTCTGCGGAGGAACAACTCCACAATTTTGCCAATGTCACGTAATAAAAAGTTAAATAAGTAAATAAAATTTATGTGATGATGATGATGATGACGAAGGATGACAAAAAAAAAAAATCTATAAACAGTCACCATATTGTATCTCATTCATGATACTTGACAAACACTTCAATCAGGGACTGAAATGTTTGACAAGCTTGCCTTTAAATTGGAAGAAAGAATCATGAAAGATGTCAACGTCAGTGTCGTCCGAGACACCGCAAACGGTGTTATAGTGGCCACACATTCGAGCTAATGGAGAGTATCGACCGAGGTTCGTTTTAAAAGTTGGAATATAAAACGTTTTAGTAAGGGGATATCTTGGAATTCTTCTAGGTACTAAAAGTTTTATGTTGTCATTCAACTGGCAACAATCTACCTGACCGTTCAGGATTTTGTAGAGGAACAAAAGGTCCTGAATGATGCGACGATTGTTAAGTGACAACATTTTAAAAGCCTTGAGCCTTTCGTTGTAAGGAGCCCTATGTGAAATACCTGACGACATATAAGCCAAATGCCTTGTGAAGGCGCGCTGGATGCCTTCAATTCTCTGCGAATGTACTGCGTAAGAGGGGCACCAGACCACACAAGCGAATTCCAAATGACTTCGCACCAAGGCGTTATATAATAAAATCCTGGTTTGTGGACGTCGAAAGTCTTTAAGGCTGCGTTTAATGAACGCTAACATTTGGGCAGCTTTTTTTACTGTCGCGTTTATGTGTAGGGTAAATCTTAAGCTACTATCCAAATTGACACCCAGATCTCTTATATCGCTCACTTCCTGTAGGGATACTCCGTCGATGCTGTAACTCGATTGTATTGGTATTTTTTTTCTACAATATTTTATGTGTGAACATTTTCCTGGATTCAGCATCATACCATTCTCGTTACACCAGTGCCCAATATTGTCCAGGTCACATTGGATTAGATGTGCATCAGACAGGCTATTAACTGTCTTGTATATCTTAAGGTCGTCAGCGAATAGGGAGAACTTTGAGTATTTGATTTTGTCTGTTATGTCATTAATGAATATGGAAAATAGAACTGGTCCAAGATGTGATCCCTGTGGCACGCCAGAGTCGGCAAAATATACAGTAGATTCATATCCCTTTACGACCACTGACTGGGGTCTTTTAGCAAGATAAGATTTAAACCATCTTAGCAAATTACCACCCACGCCATTTGCTTCAAGCTTTGCCAGCAGTAAGTGATGATTTACCTTATCGAACGCACTAGAAAAATCTGTGTAAACAGCATCCACTTGTCTTCCACAGTCGACATCTGCCGTTAAGTCAGTTATGAATGAGAGCAGGTTCGTGTTCACCGAACGACCAATCCTAAAACCGTGCTGTGCATTTGTGATAGAGGTATTTAAATGAAGTGTAAGGACAGGGCATACTAGAGATTCACACAATTTTGAGAAGCATGATATAATTGATATCGGGCGATAATTTTTAACGTTATTTTGTTCACCTTTCTTATATATTGGTAAAATGCGAGCCTTCTTCCATTCATCCGGGAATACAGCATCGCGCAATGATCTATTAAATATCATGGATAGAGGCAATGCAAGAACAGAACTGCAACGCTTAATGAAGACTGGGGGTATTGCGTCTGGACCAGCACCTTTCGCAACATCTAATTGTTTAATCTTCTTCAAAACTTCATTCTCAGTAAAACTGAGATGACTTAAGAAATTAGGACCCGAATCGGGAGTAACACATTTAGGCTGTTTAAGAGCATCATGATTTTCATAAGCAGATGACAAGTGCTTTGCAAAAAGATTGGCTATGCCTGAACCTCCTTCGATGTAATCGCCATCACAATGCATCACACCGGGAAGTGATACGTCGCCCTTGCGTTTATCCTTAATAAATCTCCATATTAACTTTGGGTTTTTGGCTATATTAGATTCTATGCGATAGATGTAATTACTGTAACACTGCTTTAGTTGTTTGTGACAACGATCTCTCAGTAGTTCATATTCCAACTTATCGCGAGGATTCTTGTACTTAGAATGTTTCGATCGTAATTTGTTTTTTTCCGATAAAAGCCGAATCAAAACATAATCAAACCATGGCGGAAACTCGGACGACTTTAACTTACGCTTGGGTACATATTGTGTTATTACATTTCTTAATATTACATAGAATGTTGAAACCATATCATTTACATTTTTAACATTGGCGATTTTATCATTCCAGTCAATTTCTTTCAACGTCTTTATAATATTCTTATAGTCAGCCTTAAAGAAGTTAAAATCATTTCTAGGTTTTGGGTCAAGATGGTTATGGGAGAAGTCAACAGAAACATCAAGTAATAGCGCCGGATGTCTCGGGTCTAAATTAGTTAAAACGCTTGGAGGGGCCATGGTGGTCACCTCGGTCATATCAGTAAGAATAATGTCTAAGAAATTTTCGTCTACATTGCTGATGTCATTAACTTGATTAAGATTATTTACTGACATAAAATCCACCAATGAGTAGCCAAGTGCGCAATCGTAATTGATGGGAGTAAGGTGATGATTATCGTCTTTGACCCATTTAATAAAATTTATGTTGAAATCGCCTAAAATGATAACATTGTGAACACGACTTACGTTGTTGGTGGCGTTATCCAGAAATCTGTTTAAGGTTAACAATTTCAGAGGTGGTGGCAAATAAACAACACATATAGCTACTTTAGTTGGAACATTGTTAATGTTTAGTTGAAGCGTGACCCATAGATCTTCACAATCAGTTTCCCAGGATTGTACTCGAAAAGATTGGATATTTCGAGATACTGCTAATAAAACGCCACCTCCATCCTTTTTGGATCCACTCGTCAAACATCTGTCCCTACGGTAGACTGTGTATCTCGAGTCGATTAACTCGCGATTATTGATACTTGCATTTAGCCAGGTCTCAGTAAGAGCTATAACAGCGTAATTGTTTTGTAGAATGTTGTTGTATAGTTTGTCAGTTTTGGTCCGTGTACCACGGACGTTTTGGTAATATATATCGAAAATTATAGAGGGTATCAAATCCATTGACAAATGTTTAGTAAATAGACAAAGCAATTACACTATAAGTCTCAAGCTATCTACACAGTTAATTAAAATAGCCTGGTGCGTTTCATCTTTTCGCAAAAATATTCTACCGTTTCGTACCCACAAAAATTTATAAGAAAGTTCTTTAGCCTTCAGACGCGCAGCTGCATGGAGTGATTTGTTACTAGGTGTTAAGTGCTCACCTACAAATACTGGAACTCTATTACCTCCTAGACCAAGGTGCTGTGAGCTCAATTTATCCTTGGGGTTCTTCTTATTGAACTGCGATACAGCGGCTAGCAGCCCGTCGCGCATTCTTGGGCTACGTAGTTTTACAACAATTGAACGTGGCTTATTACTTTCCTTGTTCATTTTTGCAACTCTGGTAACATGTAGAATATCGTCGTGTTCGATAGAACCGCTGACGGTGTTGGACAATTGTAATACTGTGCTGATTAGATTTTCACTCCGGAACTCGGGCACTCCAACTATCTCGACGTTGTTATCTCTCATATGTTGTTCTACTGAACTTAGTCGGCTTGTAAGATCTTTTACAGTGGTTTTTAGATTCACGTTATCCTTTTGTAATGCCATTATTGTAGACGACTTTTCCTCCAATTTATTTTTAAGCTCCTCGAAAAGTCCATTGAAAAAGACTAAGGTAGTTTGAAAGCTGGTAATTTGCTCATTAATATTTTTTAGGTGGTCTGTTACCTTGCTCTCAAATGCTGATGTTGCTGTATTCATGACAGCAGCTACCTCCTCCTTTAAAATTGAGCGCAATTTATTTTCAGTAATGTAATCATTGTTTATTATATAATCTATGTTTCCTGGGGATGTGTTGGTTCGTTTAGCACGCCGAGTGACGTAACTAACTTCAGCGGCTTCTGAAACTGTTGTAGCCATATTTGGTATTTGGCGAACAGGAGTGTTTGTATTGTCAAGTTTAGGCTGGTTACAATGGCATTCGGGACATTTCCAGTTATTTTTATGATCCAATTTCATAGACTGAAAATGTTTGGTTGTGATATTAGCACATTCTAAATCATAAATCTGAGAACATGCGGTGCATTTCATGAATTCCTTTGTTTTGATGGCATTATTACAGCCAGCACAAACATTAACAGATGGCGCCATTTTAATACTCAACCGTTTATTCTAGTATTAATTTTTTGATTCGGTACCTGTAACAGTTTACCTTCAAACGATAATAAATTGCGAGAAGCAAGTAGCGGTTAAAAATTTAGATTTAACGGCCTTGTAGTTCTTATAAAAATGTTTGCGAGATGAAGGACGTAAGCGCCGTGCAAATTGAGGCGCATACGCGTTTCGCCGAGCAGGTCACGATCCACAACAACGTCACACTGTGATTTGAGTATTGTGAATTTTATATAGTAATTAATTGCACTTAAAGATATCACTTTGTTATTTTAAACACTTCAATATACGTGGAAAACGTCAATATATAAATCTGCAAAGTTTTGCTTCGTAAAACTCACTTTGGACAAATTTTAGATTCAAAAATATACGAAACGAATAACTACGGCCGTACTCAACGAAGACCGACTTTTGTTATGTTTTAATAATATAGACCATGAAGAATAAAATAAAACACCAAAAACAGTCAACTAGCCTATTGTGGAGCCGAAACCAACAAAAGCAATAACGGTAAAACCCATATCATAATAACAGATATCCAATAAAAATGTGTCATGCCAACCCTAACCAGAGCTTACGTAATAAATTCGCGGATCGTGTATGCGGGGAGAAACGTCATTTAGCTGTCATGAGAGATGCGTGGCGGGCTCATACATGTGCAAATCACGGTGTTGCATGGAGATATTGTGGATTTATTTCTCGTCTCCCAGCTTTGTAGTTGTTTACCCGACTGTCCCCAAAAGATATGCTTTTGATTGTGTCTGCAGCTTAAACGGTTTTATAGAGATGAACTTAATTAATATATTCAGCTGCTTTAATCTTATGTAATTAAACTTATGTCGTACATTAATTATATTACCAAATATTGTTAAATTTGTTGCCCGTTCTATAGCGAAACTGTATTCCAAAAGGGCGGTAGAGTAAAAAAATTTTCAAGTCTAATTTTTATAACATTTCATGGATTCGATAGATTTTAACATATAAATAAATACCTATCACCTAACAGTCACACACACATATTCCTAATCCCACTCTAAAATACGAGTTTATTAGGAACTACGAGAGACTTTCGGTCTCACAACACAAAGACTCAAAACAATTTGTGAATCACACTAACGTTTATCTTAGTGTGGGAATCAAACCCGTTGCCTCTCGTGGCACAGCTGTCTCACGCGCTCACTCGGAGACGGTCAAAATTTCTAGAATTTTAGGTTTATTTGTCCGGTATCAGCAATTAAAATAATGGTAGGCCTACAATATTTCTAGGAGATCTAAACGTTCTGGGCAATACAGCGTTCAGTCATTTATTGAAATTATAATATTTCATAAACTCTCTAGTTCAATGTCCGAAAGTTAAAAACAATCTATAAATAAAATGCATTTATTTAGGAAATACATCATAATTTATTAGTAGTCATTTAAGTCTTTCTTAAAATTTACTAATTATAATATCTTTGTAATATTTCAACTTATTTTTATTTTTACAGATACATCGTTGGTGAAGGCAGTTAAAACTACAGTAAGTACTAATAGCGAATCATTAACTTATCATCTGTAATGAACATAAACGCTTCATATCTTTGTATGAGACGAAAATCATAGATTCGAACCCAGCTACAGCTAGGGATATTTCCTCGCTTAACGTGTTCTACCGTCTGTATCATGGCGAATGCTCTGAAGAATTGTTTAACCCATCATCTCCCTTCCACACCAGAACCATTCGTACTGGCTTGCGGAGCCACAGCTTCGAGGTGTTTACTATCCCAGCCCGAACCAAGAGATTCGCAAATACGTATTTTTACCTCACCATCAAGGCGTGGAACAGTTTGCCAGCTACCGTGTTCCGTCCTTCTTATGATCCTGGGCCCTTTAAGCGTAGTGTAAGCTACATAGTAGGCCGGCATGATTGCGTTGAGTAGCGAGCGATAGATTTTCTCTCGCTACTTGATACTCTAACTGGACGGCACTACGCTTACCATCAGGTGCAGTGTGGTCAATTTGCCATGCATGGATAAAAAAACCCAAATCACATACACCTCTGACTTTTCTAAAGTTACATTTGAATTCATTGTTAATCATCTAACCTTAATGGTGCAGGTTTTTTTTTTATAATTGATAGTCCAACAAACGAGCCAGTGGGTCACCTGATGTTAAGTGATCTTCACCGCCCATGAACATCCACAATACCGAAAGTATCATGTATGCTGTCCGCCTTGAAGGACAGGAATAGGGATTAGGGAAGGGAAGGGGGAATCTGGGCCTCCGGATATCTCACTTACCATACGAAACGCGACAGTAAACTGTCACTTTACGTTGGTTTTCTGTGAGGCAGAGCCACGCTGTAGACAAATATGTCTACAGCGTGGCTCTACCACTATTCGTACTATATCGTAAGGATATCTGAATTCTAAGACTAAGGCCTAATACCTCTCATTAGTAGATAGGCCCGTACTCAGCAGAGAGACAAGTCAAAAACAGAACTGGAATTATAATCATAATATATTTGTTTGTTCAAGCCAAATACTATCATATTTATCAGGCATTTAAAGCGTTAAATAAACTAATGTGTAATTCTTGTTACAAATATAAATATATCGTACAAAGTTTCAAACTCATATTTACCTCTGGTTTAGAGAGATAAATTTGCATTTAATTATTGTATACTAGCTGTTGCTCGCGGCTCCGCCCGCGTGGAGGTCATATTTAAGACAAAAAGTATACACTACAAAATACCAATTATCATGCATTTAACTTCAAAAATGAAGGATTTTCTTACAAACTTTCTTACCTTATTTAACCCCCTTAGGGGTGGAATTTCCAAAAACCCTGAAATATGTGTTTTTAATTTTTAACTGTAAGGCCAAATACCAAATTTTATGCGTTTAACTGCAAATTGACAGATTTTCATACAAACTTTCTTCCCCTATTTTACCCCTTCAGGGTGAAATTTCCAAAAATCCTGAAATATATATTTTTTATTTTTGACTAAAAGGCCTTATACTAATTTTCATAAACTTAACTTCAAAAATGACGGATTTTCATACAAACTATCATCCCCTATTTTACCCCCTTAGGGGCGGTATTTCCAAAAACCCTTCCTTAGTGGATTACGTAATAAAAGGTACCTACTGTCAAAATTTCAAGTCTCTAACCCCAGCCGTTTAGGCTGTGCGTTGATCGATCAGTCAGTCAGTCAGTTTCTTCTTTTATATAATATAATAAATAAATAAATTATATTATATAATAACATTATATCCGAAAGACAATTCGGATTTCGGGCAAATAAGTCAACTGAGAATGCAGTGGATTTAATGGTTGAAATTGTATCCGACCAGCTAGATAAAAAGCAGGCATGCATTGGCGTATTTTTAGACTTGGCGAAGGCCTTCGACACAGTTTGTATTCCTATATTATTAAGAAAACTAGAGCTCCTAGGTATTAGAGGAATCTGTCTGAACTGGTTTCGAAGCTATTTAACGGACCGTAAGCAATGTGTAAAAGTTCACCAGGAAAAAAGTAATCCAGCCACTTTAGAATTCGGTATTCCACAGGGTAGTATACTCGGTCCTATACTATTTATTTTGTATATTAATGATATTAATACAAACATTAACAACTCTGAGATCATATGCTACGCAGACGATACGGCTATAGTTTTTCATGCCAATACGTGGACGGAAGCGTTTAACATTGCGGAAAAGGGGATAAAAAACATTGCAACATGGTTATGTAACAACTTGTTAACAATAAACCTTTTAAAAACCACGTATATATGTTTTCACAAAACTAAAGCCTCGGCACCGCCATCCATGATAGATATTAAATTTCACACATGCTTAACCACTGCACACTGCAACTGTAAAACCATAAGAAAATCCTCCAATATTAAATATCTTGGCGTAATTATTGATGAAAAACTAAATTTTATACAACATTTGACGATGTCTGCAAATAGGGTCAGGAAATTGACATATATATTTAAGAATTTGCGTACATCAGCTTCTATGGATCTACTGAAAACTGTTTATTATGCAATTTGCCATTCTATAATATCATACTGCATAACAATTTGGGGTGGAGCAGCATCTTCACATATGATAACTCTAGAAAGGGCGCAACGCTCAGTGCTTAAAGTAATATTTAAAAAACCCGTCAAATATCCAACTGCTAGCCTATATAAAGAGATGCAAATACTTTCAGTCCGTAGTATATTTATCCTGAAGGTTATGGTGAAAATACACAGTAAAGTAATCGTGTCTGAAAATTATGAAAATATGTTACTTGGTCGCCTATACAAACTACCAACGCCAACAATTTACACATCTTTTGCAAGAAGATTTAGTAGCTTTCTTCATCCTTATATATACAATAAGGTAAATGTAAAATGTTCCATAAAACATTGTTCGGTCAGAGAAACAAAAATAAAGGTCCAGAGGTGGTTATGCTCCCTTGAATATAGTGATATTGAAGCGCTTACCAAAGTGATTAGGTAGCTTACTGGAATATGCACACACACAAACTTACACACATACACAAACACACACTCATCCACACGCACGTACACATATACACAAACACGTATACAAACACTCACACACTCGCACACACACACCTAAATGTTATTAATACATAACTTGCATTGACGTTTCACATCCTAACCTTTTTAGTAACTTGGATTGTAATTTGGTCACCTACGATACAGGCAATGCCTAGTGTAGGGATCAAGAATCTTAAGTTTATAAATGTGTAATTCGTTCTCCCAATACATTGTATTAATTTTAATTGTTACATTCTCACATTGTATTTCACTAATCCTATTTTATAAGTTATTTTATGTAAAATTGTTTTTGGAGATAAATAAAGCATTATTATTATTATTATTATTATGTTTGTCACACCGTAATCACGGGACTATAGAGTTCCGGACATTTGGAAGGCGTGCGTGGGGCCGAAGCCAACACGTAGAGGCCCGTTAGACAATTTTAATTTAATTTTGTGATGTGACACCAGCCGACGGTTATCCCTGTATACATTATACAAGTGCACCCAAGGACAACCCCCGATTGGTGTAGGACTATTGTATGGATGGATAAAAAGTTATGCTGGTTTATTGAGGTGAGGTGTTAGTGGATTGGGTAATTGGGTCTATGGAAAGGACTATGGCACCTGCCTGACCTATGTTAATAACACGGATAAAATAGGCAGGTGGTGACTCGCCAACTCAGGTAAATGGGCTCCCCAAAATAGTCGTTAGAAAAAGCGACAAAGGAGCAACATCATTATTATTATTATTATTATATATACAGATTTGAATAAAACAAATTTATCTTGCAGATATTAATGAAATATAAATAAACTCTAAGGCTACGTTCACACGGGGACACACCGCACGTTTTTGTGGGGATAATTATGCCACCAAATAATTGATCACACACAATGGTATTAATGGTAAAACAAAAATATTTTCCTTATGGAACAACTCAGAGTGTGTGAACATTGATAATAAAAACCAGCTCAAAACAACAGCTTTGTAATATTTTTATTTTGTTTATTTAACCAAAAATAAACAACGACTGCCTCAGTGGCACAGTTGTAATTGCTCATGCGTTACGACGGTTGCGGTTCAATCACCGGGTCAGGTTAAAGTGGTATTGTGTTTTTCTATCTATAAATACTCAGTATCAGCCCGGATAGCGTCGCCCCCTATCATATTATAGGACCGTAATAAATTCGGCGAACAGTGAGTGCACTGGTTACCTCTGCCTACCCCTTCGGGTATTACAGGCGTGAGTGTATATGTATGTATAAATTAAAGCCATTTCATATATTAGTTATACTATGAGCTTTTCGTGCAAAATATCTTCCGCTTACTCTCTCTCTCTCTCTTCCTGGCTATACGTCCCACATGGTGGTAGGGTCAGCCTTCCTACTACTTCTCGTCGACTTTGCTCTGTCTTCGACACCATCTGCTTCCTTCCGCTTACTATATTTTCAATTATACCAAAAATACTTTGTAGACATTCCAAAGACACAGAAATCCTAATAGAATTACCATACTCTCACCTCAAACAAATAATTCAAGCTAAACAAATAATGGAGGCGTAACTCCATGTTCCTTTGTACGCCAGAGCCAATTTGTGTTCCAATTTGATAAGCTCTAATTTGTATGGAAAATGTTAAAGGAAAAGCTGAAAGGAAGTGAAAGGTGATTATTTTTTTTGTCTTATAAAAAGAGGTTTTACTGTCTCACAAAATATACACAAACAAAAAGACTAAAAGTCCATATGGTATTAGTAACAATTTGCTTAGAAAATAGTGTTAATAGACAAGATTTATAAAACAGTATATATAGCCGAGAATAAAGCTCTTAAACGAGAGGGTGCATGGTGCAATTACTAGGGACTACGGTCCCACAACACCCAGACCCGAAACAAAATATCTGTCTGTCACACATTTGTCTCGGTGCGGAAATCGAACCCACAGCCTCTCGTTTCACAGCCGGCTACTCGCCCGCTGCGCCACGGAGGCTGTCGATCTGTATGATCCGCAAATGTTGTGTATCAGGTCTTCGTGTTGTGAGATTAAAAGTCTCCCATACTTCCTGATTCCTTCTACACAAGAATCATATCTTAGTGTGAGGTCAGGACTATGTCAGTCACTCAGGATCCCCCGGGACTGTCCCACATGCGCTGCTGGAGGCTACCGCGGGGTTTTTACTCAGTATACTGGCGTAGGGAAAATTGGTTAGGGTTAAAATTTAGTAGCTCCTCGAGTAAACTGGGTCGGAAGGTCGGTGAGTCCGGCATTACCATCTCTCCTCCCCCAAGGACCAGAAGGTATCTGTAAGATGGATTTTCCCCGCGGGAAAAAAGCTATGTGTGTGATATTTGGTAATGTGTATTTAATATTAAACCGACTTTATGTTACTCAGTCATGAGTAAATATAACTCTCCTTGCTAGGTTGTCTGGAAGAGATCGCTTAAACGTTAAGACCGCCTAATGTGCATTGTAATTTGATTGTATGTATTTTCTTTTTTTTTGTTTTTTTTTAGTTGTGTGCACAATAAAGAGTTTTGTATTGTATTTAATGTCTTGCTAGACAGAGAACGCAATATAGTAAATGACGTCATTTATAAGTATGTCATAAAATACACACTAACACCCGATTTGTAGGAAAAGGAGAGAGCCTCCATTCCTAATCCAATTAAAATCTTCAAGCGATTTATCTTTTTTTTTATCCTGTCACGGCAAAGTGACCACACTGCACCTGATGGTAAGCGCAGTGCCGTCCAGTTAGAGTATCAAGTAGCGAGACACGTCATCTCGCAACATTATTAACCGATTTAAATTATTTCATTCACGTATCACATTTTTCAGTGATTGTCTGTTTAACAATGTCCAAGTAGACAGTATTTATCAAATAAAATACAAGGTAAAAACACAAAATAATAACGCTGTCAAAATGAAAGAAGCTTATGTCAAATTGGTACTTTCGAAATTTGCCGTCTAATGCGTCTGGAGGATAATATTTAATTGGACGTTGTGAAACAGGGCCTTAGTCTGTTATTTTAAGAAATCAAAAACACCTGTCTCGTACAATTCTTACAATGTAGTTTGTGACGCATTATTAGAATGACTTGTTCGAGATTGAAAGACTTTGAAAGCCGAGATTTTTTTTATTATGAACGGTCGCTTTTTGAAGTCTGTTAATTTTGTATCGTTGTAATAAAGTAAAAAAGCAACACTGCTGGGTGTATTAAGGTCACAGCTCATTAGAGTCACCAGGCATCTGACCCGCACCGCCTCGCCTCGTGCTGTTAGTATTCTTTATATGGACTCTTATGAATATACGCTCACTACATCAACTCCGTAGCTTCATCGGATCGTCTCAGTCGTAAGCCGTCCACGCGTGGACGGCGAGTTGACCACTTGGTGACAACTCGCTGCTCGCATGCTTTTCTTGCGTTGCTGCGCATTGCCAACGCATGAGTCGCCACGCGACATTTACTGGTGACAACGCGACGTCCACCCGTGGCCCACCTATCGACAACGAGTGGATGCCGAGCGACGAGGCGGTAGGGGGGAATCTCCTTACATTTCATGCTAGCCTGGTACTTAGGGCAACTTCAAAGGTGTTACTTTTGTGTCACGCGTATCTTAAAATTTCACTCTCATCATTTTTTAACGCGCCTAAAGAAGTATAACTTCAAAAATAAATTTGCAAAGAGTAACAAATCAGAATTTCATTCAAAATTTCATGTAATCTATAAATAGTTAGTAAATATTTTTGGGTGATGATATGATTGTATCTAGGTACATGCTTATCAGAGAGATAAATCTATTTCCACATCACAATGGACATTGCAAATTTTAAAATGCTTTAGCCGTATCATAAATATTTTAATGATGTCCTTTCAGACAATATTATCACAACGCAGCTTTTACAAGCTAACTGTTTTGTAGAAAAAGCTTTTATGATCTTAGATCGAAGAAATTCCTGAGAAGAGTGCTGAAAGAATCGAAGTATAAAAACACTTATTCAACTTTTGTAACAAAAAAATTAAACCTATATGTACAAAAATCGATGTGTGTATAAGTCCCTATGGACCCAAAACGGCTGGAGCTTTTGATGAAATTTTCAGGCAATCTTCAAATTAGACCAGTGGGTGTTGCTGTGAAATTTGGTAACGATAATATCAATAGTTTTTCTTCTTGGCTGTTTGTTTTTTTTATTTTACTATCCTAACACGGCCACCTAAAAGTGACCACACTGCACCTGATGGTAAGCGGAGTGCCATCCAATTAGAGTATCGAGTAGCGAGAGACAATCAATACCTCGCTACTCAACACAATCATGCCGGCCTGCTTCCTCACACTATGCCATGCGGCAAAAAGGTGAAGAAGCGGTCGAAGGTCTCAGAGTACTCAGAAGGCCGTAACGCGGGCAACCATGGTACCCCAACTCTAGACCCCCGACAAAAAGTGTTTTAGTGTTGTGTAGTTATTTGCATTATATAACCTTTTATAATCTGTATATATAAAAGAAGAAACTGACTGACTGATCGATCAACGCACAGCCTAAACGGCTGGGGTTAGAGACTTGAAATTTTGACACTAGGTATCTTTTATGACGTAGGCATCCACTAAGGAAGGGTTTTTGGAAATTTCACCCCCAAAGGGGGTTAAATAGGGGATAAAAGTTTGTATAAAAATCAATCATTTTTGAAGTTAAACGCATGAAAATTGGTATTTTGTATTGTATACTTTTTCTGCGGAGCCGCGAGCAACACATAGTTAAAAATAAATACGAATATGGTTCAGGTTTTAGTATCTACGTAATTTGCCCAAAATATTCTTAATAAAATTATTAGACATGCTAGATTTATCCGAAATTGTATATTTATTATTTTCAATATTTCTTATTATGTAAATTACTTAGTTGAAGTCCAATCTCCATATATTTTAAAAAGATCGATGGATCGGAGTCTAGACTACTTTACGACCGTAAAATAACCGTCTGGCATATAAATGTATGTTTATAAATAACACATAAAATAAATTGGTATTCTTGAGTGGCTTTCAAGGTATACTTAAAACTGTAGTACCTGGGCAAACTGAATGCCGACTGCTCCATATAAAAAGCGGTTGAAGCAGGGGTTTCGAGCGGTCGAAATGCAGCATTTTTTATGGTTTTTGAAGTGAAAACTTCTTAAGGCACGTTAGACACTTTTGGGGTCTGGAAAAGCACCATCCTGACACGGCAAAGTGACCACACTGCAACCGATGGTAAGCGCAGTGCCGTCCAGTTCGATCTAATTTATCCAATTAGTTTGACACAGATTAATGAAACTCGGCGAGTCTTTGTGAATGCTTAACTGTTCTGTCCCGTAATAAAATAAATAAATACACTCATTATATCATACCTATAAGGGACTGCGATCGGACAATACCCAGACCCGAGACAAATATGTGTCTGTCACACAAACATTTGTCTAGGTGCAGGAATCAAACCCGCGGCCTCTCGTTTCACAGCCGGCTACACGCCCGCTGCGCCACGGAGACTGTCTATGGTGTAATGGAATTAATCAAATAGAAATATAGGGAGGAGTTGGAAATATTAATTGTCCACCTCACTCCATAGCAAAGCGGGATAATGAACTAAAGAATCGTAATCCACGTTCTCCTAATAAAGTAAAACCTACAATGAAACATTCGATTAATCAGAAAATATGCCTGAAACTGTAAGCACAAAATTGATATTGCAAGTTCAATAATGAGAGATTTTCCGCCGGTTCATTACATTACCGTTCTGATAGTTTTTAACGAGTTTATTGAAGCAGAAAGAGATGTTGTGTGTGTATTTAAAAATAATAGTTCACTCGTGTTGGAATTTGGATCAAATTACTATAGCATATTTTAATCGTCAAGTCAATTTAATTTCAAGAGCTTTGAAGTAACGAGACGGCTTAAAAGTCACTCTCACCCAGAAGTTTGCTGTTGGTACAATATTCATATCCGACCGGATAGCGACCACCGTACACAGAGTGTAAAACACGCCATAGTGGCACACGCAAGTGTGTCGTGTCCCGGGATCAGCCAGTGTACATCCGGTTTTTGTCAGGGTCTAGGGTTGGGGATGTTTGGTTGTTTTGCGGCCTGAGTACTCTGACACTAGACTCTCGACCGCTTCTTCACCTTCTTGCCCATGGCGTAGTGTGAAGAAGTGGCCGACATGATTATGTTTAGTAGCGAGGTTTTTTTTCTCTTTTTTGACGTGTAAGTGTTGTTTTGTTTCGCTGCATAGAGTTCTGTATGTAATGTGGGGTGTGCCCGACAAAGGATTAGGACCCTCGCTATTTGATACGTAGTTCCATCCTTTGCCGGTTATGTGTGCGTGTAGGGGGATCTTCTGCAGAGACAGGACTTTCACATAGCTAAATTGTCTCTCGCTACTGGATAATCTAACTGCACGGCACTGTGCTTACCATCAGGTACAGTAGGGTCACTTTGCCGTGGCCAGGATAAAAAACACAGTACTTACCTCAACTCTCCTCGAACAGAGATTTTTTTTAATTTGATTTTATTTTTTTTATATAAATCTTTAAAAGTTTTACGATAAATCAGCGAGTTTAACTATCTCGTTTAAAAGCGTCCAGGTACGAAAAAAACAGCTTAGCTAAATTACATTAAAACAATTCACTAACTAAGCACTTTTATAATTCTGTCATTTAAAGTAAAAAGGTACGAAGTGTGCAAAGTGTCAAATCCCGTCCAATTATTTTTAATTTCAACAATTAAAGCTTGAATTTACCATTCTATATTATACCAGAACATTTTGCACTTAATTCAAACTGGAGATATCGTTCTATCGTTCATTATTTTTATTATAAAATTGACTGCCTCGGTGGCTTAGATGTAATTGTGCATGCGTTACGACTGCTGTGCTGAGGTATCGGGTTCGATCCCCGGGTGGGTAAAGTGATATTGGGTTTTTCTATTTAGAAATACTCAGTGTCAGCCCGGAGTCGGGAATTGTGCCCGGTATGGCGATAGGCTCGCCCCCTATCACATTATGGGATCGAAATTATGCGAAAAGTGGGTGTACTGGTTACACCTCTGCCTACCACTTCGAGGATTACAGGCGTGAGTGTATATGTATATCTGTATAACTCCTCCTGAGAGACATTATGTGCTCTCGTCAACATCCGGGAACCAAACCACTTAATATTAATAATCGGAGTATCTACGTGCCACCAACTTGGGTATGACACGTCGACTGAATCAAAAAGTCTTAACGCCATTAACTTACATTCGAAAATCAACTTTGTATCTCTAACTTAGAGCACATTTTCCTAAAACTCTATAAGTAGAGCACTAAGGACTTACTGGTTGTTAAATATTAATTTACAACGCTTTGCTAGAGAAAGCATTTTACGTTGCACGAAACAGTGAAATATGGATTAGGTTACGTAATTTAGTGGTTTTTTAACCGACGCAAAAAGAAGCGAATGCGGCTTTTATTTCAAAGTTGGTTTAATGTTTATTAGCTATATTTGAACAAAATATATTCAGTTATTTCAAAATAACAGTTATTTTTCTAATTAGTGACGGTTTTTATCGTTTTTTATTCTGGCATAGCATAGTGACCACACTGCACCTGATGGTATGCGCAGTGCCGTCCAGTTAGAGTATCAAGTAGCGAGAAACAATCTATCCCTCGCTACTCAACATAATCACGCCGGCACCTTTAGGCGTAAAGGACCCAAGATCATAGGAAGGAGGGAACTCGTGGGCTGGCATACTGTTGACATAATTATGTTTGGTTTAGATATGATGTCTAAGAGCGTAGAAAAGCATTGTGGTCAATATTGCAAAACAATTAACTGTGAGTGATCTATTCTTCCCTTGGTGAACTGAACGGCGACGAGAAATATGTTAACACATGTGATTGGTGGATGATGATGTTCCCTGTCCTTTATTTTTCCTCGGAAAATGTACTTAACGGCCAATTCTTTTTTCATTCTATGTTTTTCGGTATTGTAACGCAAAATTTCGATTAGTAAATTAATTCAAGAAAATAGCACAGTTTTTTTATATAGTATAGTCCGACAAACGAGCCAGTGGGTCACCTGATGTCAAGTGATCTCCACCGCCCATGAACATCCACAATAACGAAAGTATCATGTATGCGCTCTCGGCCTTAAAGGACAGGAATAGGGATTAGGGAAGGAAAGGGGGCATTTGGGCCTCCGGATATCTCACTTCCCATACGAAACGCGACAGTAAACTGTCACTTTACGTTGGTTTTCTGTGAGACAGTGGTACTACCCCGGTCGAGCGGGCCCATTCATGCTATAGACAAATAAATGAAGTAACCAAAATTCGTCTACACCAGTATTAAGCCACAACACATTGAAACTCCTCAAAGCAGAATAACTCTGGACAATTGAATAATTAAATAATAATAATAATTAAATAAATTAGGCCAGCGTGGTGGACTTAAGGCCTAACCCCTCTCATTAGTAGTGGAGGCTCGTGCCCAGCTGTGGGACAATGTTTAATACAGGGCTAGTATTATTATTATATAATTGAACAATACTAGCCCTGTATTAAACACTGTTGGGTACTGACTTCCTCCACTAATAAGAGGAATTAGGCCTGAGGCCATCACCCGGGCCTATTGCGGGATGGTAGACATCATATATGTTTGAAATTCTTAAGAGGATTCTCCGTTATGCATGTGTTCTTACTATGTTCGCTTTCGCCGTTAAAGTAAGCGATATATAACAATGAATACACACATAACTTTAGAAAATATGCCATCTGGGCAGGTTTCGACCCACCGACTTTCATCTAGACGGACCGTATCACACTCAACTAAGGCATCGTTTCTTGCATTTAGTCTTGAATATTAATGTGTTAATTTATCATTAATCCTAGATAGAATCTCTCAGAGGTATAACCCATGTCGCTACAAGATGTTACTACATTGAAGCTCTGCGAATTTGCTACGAGCATACATTAATGTTTTGCTACGCCAGCCTACGAGGACATAAAGCTATTGTCTATATTTAGCTGTTTACTACGACATATTGTTAGTACATCCTACAGAGATACCGACATCTGCTAAGCACAGTCATTGACTACGTTGAAGAGGCGAAGGATATTTAATTATTTCTCAAGCAGCGATAGCCTGGTTGGTTGCGGTACGGACTGTCAAGACTAAAGTCGTATGTTCGAAACCAGCCCTAATGGCATACACCTTTGACTTTTCGTTAATTATATTTTAACGGTGAAAGGAAACATCGTGAGGAAACCTGCATATCTGAGAATTCTCGTGCGAATTTCGAAGGTATGTGAAGTCTATCAACCCGCATTAGGCCAGCGTGGTGGACTAAGGCCTAACCCCTCTCCTTAGTAGTGGAGGCCCGTGCCCAGCACTAGGAAATGTTTGACAATGAAAGAAAACGAAATTTACGGATTTTATCGCGATTTATTTTTACTTTTTCCTCCTCCTCCTCTACTTATAAGAGGGGCTAGTCTTTAGTCCACCACGCTGGCCTAATGCGGGCTACAATTATTATCTGTAGATATAAAAAATTATGTGTATATGTATGTTCCCCATGTTGAGTACAAGGGCTGGAGTGATTTTCATTAATTGTCCTGTGAAGTTTTGTAGCAATCGGCTGAAGTGATTTTTTTTATTGGGTTTTTGCTAATTTTGTGTCATATTTTCCCTACGATCAAGTCGTTTATAAAAATTAATATTCAAACTCATTCAACGCAGGCGAAGGTGCGGGCAAAAGCTAGTTTTAAATATTTAATATGAGCAAAAGAGGTGTAGTGGGAACGTCTGTTGGGTGTATTATTAACCGACTTCAAAAAAGGAGGAGGTTAACAATTCGACGGAATCTTTTTTTTTATGTATGTTACTCGATTACTCGAAGACGCCTGGACCGATTCGAGAAATTCTTTTTTTGTTTAAAAGGGTATACTTCCCAGGTGGTCCCATTGGCACCAAGTCAGGATCTGATGATGGGATCTCAGAAAAATCGAGGGAAACCTTCAAATTTTATAGAGACGCATAATTCGTTTTTCATTGAAGTCGGTGTACTTTTTATGAATTAAAAAAACTTTTTATTTAGACGCATAGAATATAAACGTATGTTTTGCTTACGGTCTGAATCTATGCATTAGCTGAACAAAGTGCTGTAAAAATTATAGCTTCACAATAAAATGCGGAAATGTTATGACGTGAAGCCGTAAACTCACGTAAAAAATGATACATTGTATGAAATCCGCACGGAATATGAACGTTGCATATTTCATGCAAACGACGAGACGCTTTCAATGCTGAAGCTTTACGCTTTGCGTCTAAGCTTTTGGAATCTCCTGTTCTTTCATTTGAATGTAACATACATTTATTTAAAAAGTAAATGTGTTTTTTTATACTGGCACGACAAAGTGCCCACACTGCACCTGATGGTAAGCGCAGTGCCGTCTAGTTAAAGTATCAAGTAGCGTGAGACATCAGTCCCCCGCTACTCAGCACAATCACGCCGGCCTGCTGTGTAGCTTCTTCACACTACGCCTAAAGGACCCAGGATCATAGGAGGAGGGAACACGGTAGCTGGCAAAATGTTCCACAACTTGATGGTGCGGCAATAATAAATTTAAAATACATTTAAATAAAAGCTTCTAAAATTCCAAATTTCGCCTAATTTATAATAACGCAAAGACTCAATTAAAAAAGATTAAGATGTAATTAAAGTTTACAATGCTATCGTGAATCCCACGTCGAACTGTCTCCGGCGGGATCCGAAGTGTCTGCCGAGTTAATTAAAATTAATACTGAGATAATTTGCCGATCATAGACCATCTCTTTGACAAAGCTTGACACGTTTTAATACTGGCATTTAAAGAGCAAATTAATTATAAGAAAAATCCTTGAAAATATTTATAAATATACAACATAAGGCATTCGTTCGTTTGACCCTTAATACAGTAACGAACGTAGAGGTAAGGTCGAATTTTTTGAGTATTTATTTTTGAGAACTCTAGTATTGAAGATTTCCCTTCACCGTGAATTGAATCAAAGCCATAATTGTCAATAATTACTGACATACCTTAAGCCATTAGAGGTGTATTCCCTGGAGAAGACTTTGAACCCACAACATCTGTCTCGGCAGTCCATCTACGGTAACGGTAGGCAGCGGCTTTGCTGTGCCCTGGTATTGCAGAAGTCTATGGGCGGCGGTGACTACTTACCATCATGTGGCCCGTCTGCTCGTCTGCCTATTGAGGCACTAAAAAAAAATCTATCAGTGCCATCCATCATCCCCGCTAAGCTACCATTGCTTAAATAATATATTAGCTATTGCCTGCGGCTCCACCCACGTGGAAGTTATTGTTGGGAGAAAAAGTCCAAGGAGTTGTCTGCACTGACGCACCGATCGTCCTACCACTGTCGGTGACTGAATCACAGAGAGAGGCCAACGTGCAGCGGATCCTCTAGAACGGTGACGAGGCAGGAAATATACAATTATCGCCCAATTACCTTTACGCAGCGCACGCAACGGAAGCTCTCGAAAGGAATAAATTTTCCCCGTTTTTGCAACATTCTTCATAGATGCTCCGCTACCATTGGTCATAGCGTGGTGTTATATAGCCTATAGCCTTCTTCGATAAATGGGCTATCTAACACTAAAATATTTCAATTCGAACCAGTAGCTCCTGTGACTACCCGGAACATCCTAACTCACAAACATTACCTCTGTATATATTAGCATAGATTATAGGTATGTAGGTTTCAAAACTATGTTTTCTTTCACCATTAAAGTAAGCGATAATTAACAATGAATACACACGTAAATAAATAGGCTATCGATGCTATTCAGTCAGTAGAGCCGATACAATTTTTTCTTTAAAAAAATTACATTACTAACTCATACATCCACCACGCGTACTGGTTTGCGGAGCCACAGCTTCGTGGTGTACTACCCCAGCCCGAACCAAGAGGTACGCAAATTCGTATTTTTGCCGCACCATCAAGCTGTGGAACAGTTTGCCAGCTACCGTGTTCCCTTGTTCCTATGATCCTGGGTCCTTTAGGCGTAACGTGAAGAAGCTAAAAAGCAGGCTGGCATGATTGTGTTGAGTAGCGAGGGATAGACTGTCTCTTGCTACTTGATACTCTATCTGGGCGGCACTGCGCTTACCATCAGGTGCAGTGTGGTCACTTAGCCGCGCCAGAAATAAAAAAAAATATTACATTACTAACTCATACATCCACCATATATTGTAGAGTAACATAATGTAGAGACATTTAAACCGCAAAGTAGAGTGTAAATCGTATCCGGCATCGGAAAACCCCTTGGAATTTCCATTCCCGCATTTGTTTCCCAAATCACGCCGACGCTTCCGTTGTGAGATCTTAACGAGATTGTGAAGTTAAGTTGCCAGTAATTATTGCTTTGTTTTGGTTTAATTAAAGAACTCTTTGACATTATTTTCCTTTGGGGCTTCTTAATTTTTTCTTTTTGATTATTTTTTAAAAAGTGCCAAATATATAGGCTCAATATTACTTTATTTTTTATACTAATTTAGTAAACTGCTACTCAGCAAGCTGGCATGATTGTATTGAGTAGCGAGGGGTAAATGTCTCTCGCTACTTGATACTCTACATGGACGGCACTGCGCTTGCCATCAGGTACAGTCTTATCACTCTGCCGTGCCAGGATAAGGAAAAGTTAAGTCGTGATTTTGTAAGAGATAAGCATACGGGTTTAATACAAGAAACAGAAACAAACTTACAGTACCCTCCTTTAGAGTAGTAAGATCTAAAAAGTCTTTTATGGGTAACTGTGTTAAATTTTATAACAAAATCCCCAATAACGTAATTGATTTGCCCAATAAAATGTTTAAGACTCATATTAAACGTGTTCTTATGGACAGGGGCTATTATAATGTTCAACAATATCTAGAGGATAGGGACGTCTGGCATTCGGTTCCTTCCTGCAAACTGCGACCTGGTGCCCTGTAGCTTACACCATGTTAGTGTATACAAATAGTATAACAAAATAAAATAAAAACTAAATTCATGAAATATTAATAAATGACATGTTGTAATATTATATACACTTAAAAAATAATAAACTATGACGACCGATCGCGTATAAAATAAAATAATAAATTGGCAATGTAATTTGTGGCAGGTCATCTACTAGAAATAATGAACCGGACCAAAAACAAGCCCGCTGAGATTGATTTGCTGGATTCTCTCAGGACTGGGTCGCGCCGCGTAGTATCCAGCGGTAATGTAAGCCCGCTGAGTTTGTTTCGCCGGGTCTTCTCAGGCGGGGTCGCGTTTGGATCCGGTGGTAGCTTTTAAAACTAGCGACGTCTCGGAAATACCCATGGTCCATATCAAACCCATTTAAATATATAAATATATATATATATATATATATGTATATGTATATATATATATATATATATATGTATATGTATATATATATATATATATATATATATATATATATATATATATATATTTGACTGGTATTACCTGGAATAATATTAATCCATAATATAAAAATAATTAATAATAAATAAATAATAATAATGTTAAATACCATATGAATAATTAATTGCTAGTGTATTGATGATGCTATGTATGTATGTATACATAAGCTAATGCTTTTCTTAAAATTTCTTTACTTTTTTTTAATGTTCTGACTTGTCATAAGAGCTATGTAATTGCCTACTTGATCAATAAACGATTTCATTTCATTTGTAGTTTGGGTAGACTTTAATAATAGTAATAATTTGTTTATTTATTGAAGTGAAAACTTCTTTAGACACGTGGGCCCTAATTATTATTATGAGAAAACAAATTATTTTCCTGAGTGTGGTTATGCGTGAGTAATGTAAAATGGAAATTGAGGGGTGTCGTACAAGAATGAAATTCTCATAGAACGAAAGCACTTTCAGTTTATCCCGAATATTCCAGATTTCCGACCTGCTTTTCAAATATTTCATTACCTAAAAGCCCTGTTCGGAATATTACGTACCTTTAAAATTGGCGAATCGGTTTTATCGTTCTCAGATGATACGTTTACAAACCATTAACATGTGATTTTCATACATATGATGGCAATACTGAATTCTTATTTTATTGGTCCTATTTTTTAGAATATAGTTATACATATTAAGTATAATATGTAGTTTGTCACTGAATTCTAAACGGATGGACTGATTTGAATGAATTTTTTGTTTGGGTGGCGCCTTAGATGGTTTAGACTCACAAATCAGCCTGGCAGATGGCGCTGCTTTTACGGGCAGGGCGACGTGTGCCGGGCCCGCTAGTGTTTATATAAAAATCGATGTGTACATATGTCCTCTATGAACTCCAAAACGGCTGAAGCGATTTAGATTACATTTTCAGGAAATCTTCGAATTTACCCAGCGGATGATCCTGCGAAGTTTGGTAGGGAACAATAATTTTTTTTTGTCATTTTGATAATTTTGTGTCACATTTCCCTACAAATTAATACATATTTAGATATTTTCTATTTTTCTTCAATTATTGAACATTCACAATTAAAAGCAATATTATGGTGAGTCGCTAGAAACAAACAATATACAGTTTGAAAACTTATTGCGCAATTTGCTCCTTTTCAAAAGCAAATTATACCCTAAAGTTACAATTTATCGGACCATAAACTAAAACTTTGGTCATAAATCAACAGATACTTCATAAAACGTACTTGGGCGCCGGTGAGTCAATATCTAAGTTGTGTGGCCAAGTATTTTAATAAAGACCCCACGTGAAAGTTCGGGATAATATTGCCAATTTACGGGAAATTGTTTTTTCCTCTTTGATTTACCACCTCCATAGACTTTGCTGTTATTGTATTAAACGTATCAGAAATAGTTTTGTAAATAAGAGCCGAGATTCTGTTTGAAATAGGAACAAACTGAACAAAATGCGACTTAGTTATTAGAGCTGAGCTTTTTGTAGTTAAAAAATATATTATATATAGATATAATATATTTTAATTTTATACATCAAAATTAATACCTAATTCCCTTGGTCACGGCATCACGCGTGAACGGCTGTACTGATTTCGCTAATTGTTTTTTTGTAGAGTTTATTATTGTCAGGAGAAGTTTCTTATGAAAGAAAATTGTGAGAAAAATTTGAAAATTTAAGAACAATTGACGACTATATTAACTTTCCTAATGTAACCGTAGCAAATTTGACATGTAAAAGCTTAAGATCACTCCTTGGATTTTATACCTACCTATACTACCACGCGGGCGGAGCCGCGGCCAAAAGCTATTAGTTAATAAAATTATCATGGTAGATAATAAACATTAGCATTGTTTCTAAAAATATATTTTAAAATGAAGCAACTAGTTTTTGTGCCGGCAAGGTAAATAAATAAATAGATAAAAATAATATAATAAATAAATAAAACAATATAAAAATAATAATATAAACAGATTAGAAATCAAATACATATTATGCATTATTTTAATGATAATAATGAAGCATTGGAAATTTAATTCAATTTTGAATCGCACAGACTGTTAATGGACCATTAGTCGGTGAATTACCGATTTAATGAGTCGTTCATAATTTACATCTTTATGCGGGCAGTTTGATAATTTGAGCATTAGAACATTAAAAAACTTTCTTTGTGGTATACGCGCACTCTTTAATTTGAATGGAAAAATCTGTCTGGCAATATTGGGAAGTCACTTTCAAACGAAGAACGAAAAAGTTTAATTAATGAATCTGAAATAGCCAAGTTCTCGTGAGGTATCTCCAGTCATGGATCATAAGCTTGCAGGCGGTGCGTTCAAACACTGGCCACTTTCGCCGTTCTTACATGCTATTTATACCTTTTTTTTTATCCTGCCACGGCAAAGTGACCGCACTGTACCTGATGGTAAGCGCAGTGCGGTCCAAATAGAGTACTGAGTAGCGAGAGACGATCTATCCCGCTACTCAACACACTCATGCCGGCCTGCTTCTTCACACTACGCCATGAGCAAGAAGGTGAAGAAGGGGTCGAGGGTCTAGTGTCAGAGTACTAAGAAGGCCGCAAAATGGCCATTGTACCCCAACTCCAGACCCCCGACAAAAACCGGATGTACACTGGCTGATCCCGGAACGCGACACACTTGCGTGTGCCACTATGGCGGGTTTTTTGCCCTGTGTACGTTGGTCGCTATCCGGGTTGATATCAATATCCTACCACCAGCACTTTAATGTTATGGAAATAAAAATGATATTGGCTTGTATTTTACTCCCAACTTTTTTTAATATCCTTACTAGACACGACTGATTAAAAAAGCATTTCACCAATATTTGTATACAGGCACACAATAGCATAAAAAAGAAATAATAAAAACCGTTTAAAAAAAGAACATACAGTGAGGGCTGAGTAGCGTGTCTCATGACGGGATGGTTACCTTTTACCATCATATTTTTTATCCTGGCACATCAAAGTGACCACACCCTGATGGTAAGCGGAGTGCCACCCTGTTAGAGTATCAAGTAGCGAGAGACATATATACCTCGCTACTCAACACATGCCGGCCTGCTGAGTAGGTTCTTCATGGCGTATGCGTTACTACTGCTGTGTACAGGTCTCGGGTTCAATCACCGGGTCGGATAAAGTGATATTGGGTTTTTCTATTTAGAAATACTCAGTATCAGCCCGGAGTCTGAAATTCCCTCTCACATTATGGGACCGTAATAAATTCGGAGAAAAGTGGTTGTTACACCTATGCCTATCCCTTTGGGTATTACAGGCGTGAATGTAAACGTACATAAAATTTTCATGAATAGGCCAACATACAGGTGTAAAATATATAGTTGGCCAATGCCTGTATCCCCGATGAAGTAGATAGAGATGCAGCTTGTATATTGCATGCAGCTTATTTTGATCCCATAAAATAAATTCTGCTCGCTTGTTTAGTGGCAGAGTACAATCCCCTTAACTGTGAAAGCACAGGTTAATATCCCAGGTCGGAACACAATTAATGTGTGAGTTTTCGATCCCAAAAATCACGTAAAAGTTGTCTGAAAAACAAAGAAAAATATTTATTTAAATAAACAACTTAAGAATATCAGAATAAAATAAAATAAGTTGTACGTCTAGGTTTATAATTTACAGCTATCATATTATAGCGTACTATTAACATTTCTGTCTACCTTCAGGTATACAGGCGTGGCTTATGTATGTAATATATCAATTTGGCTTTACATAAATTACTAAAAGGTCAGGTCGTGTATACTGTAAGCAATAAAAATATAAAAGTACATAAATCAAACACAAAGCAATTTAGTATTAACAGAAAAATATGAGTTACGCTCACAATACGGAATTATTTCATGTAATATATATATTTTTTAATCTGGCACGGCAAAGTGACTACACTGTACCTTATGGTAAGCGCAGTGCCGTCCAATTAGAGTATTGAGTAGCGAGAGAATATCCCTTGCTACTCAACACAATCATGACGGCCTGCTTCTTCACACTACGCCATGGGCAAGATGGTGAAGAAGCGGTCGTGGGTCTAGTGTCAGAGTACTTAAAAGGCCGCAAAACGGTCAAACATCGTACCACAACTCTAGATCCCCGGCAAAACCGTATGTACATTGGCTGATCCCGGAACGCGACACACTTACGTGTGTGATACAGTGGAAATCAATATCCTACCACCAGCTAGATTAATTTAAACCATAATAAATAACACCCAAATAACAAAACATGTTAATTATCGCTTGCTTTAACGGTGAAGGAAAACATCGTGAGGAAACCTGCATATCTGAGAATTTTTCGAAGGCATGAGAAGTCTGCCAACCCGCATTAGGCCAGCGTGGTGGACTAAGGCCTAGCCCCTCACATTAGTAGAGGAGGCCCGTGCCCAGCAGTGGGACAATGTTTAATACAGGGCTAGTATTAAATAACACCCAACAGATACACATAGCCCCGATCCCACACTAAGATACGAGTCTAGTGTCGTGGGTATTAGGGACTAAAAACTTTTGTTCGTTAGGACCCGACACAAGTATCTGTCTGTCACATTTGTCCCAGTGTGGGAATCGAACCCACGGCTTCTAGTTACACAGCCGGCTACTTGCCTACTGCGCTACGGAGCCTGTCGAACTTCTTTTATAAATAGTATTTGTAATTGAAATATATTTATGTTAGCCACATCAACAAACTATGCAAGATGGACATTATCACTGTCACACATCTCAGTGCTTAATATTAACCGCATGTCAATATATACTAGTCTTCTTTTTTTTTGTTTTTTTTTATCCTGGCACGGCAAAGTGGCCACACTGCACCTGATGGTAAGTACAATGCCGTCCAGTTATATTATCAAGTAGCGAGAGACAATCTATCCCTCGCTACTCAACACAATCATGCCGGCCTGCTGTGTAGCTTCTTCACACTACGCCTAAAAGACCCAGGATCATAGGAGGGAACACGGTAGCTGGCAAACTGTTCCGTTCTTCTGTTTATAATTCATCTATTAAGCGTACGGACAGCATTCCTCTCTAAGCTGAACTACGCGCCCAATTGAACTGATTACACTTAGGTACTACACCGCGAACAAACCACGAATGTCCTCACCATCGACCCGAGTGTTACACCACTGAACACTGGAGTGCAGTAGGCGCACCGTTTTATGCTAAACATTTACTACTCCCCACTTAGGTGGTAATTATTAATGTACCCGCAACTACTCTCCTAAATACCTTCGGTATTTCTGATAATAGGAAATACCCTAATATTTATGGAATAAACAATTTTATGTGATTTTAAGTCGTATTCTATCTTTGATGGAGGACGTGTCATTTTAGGGTGTATTGTGGCGCAAACCGATATTTTTTATTGAGTTGAATTACAAGAAATTCTTGAAGTCTGCTGACTCGATCTATATATAATGTATGTTAAATATGGCTTCATTACAAACTTTTAGTCTCAATAGAATTTCTATAAGTGTTCTCAAATGTATAACAAAATCTTTAAAAAGTAGAGGGTACTGATTTTATTGCTTTCCTGTGTTTAATTTTGTACATTATGCTCTATGCAATCGGATATAATACGCAAAAGAAACTCTTTTGCGAAAACAGAATCCAAATTGCTTGAAAAATGAGGTCACAATATTTATTTTAAATATTAGTATGAGCAAATACTCACAGGCATAAGCGAAAACGGTGGCATATTGGGAACATATCGCCATCTCCCTCGCACAACCGTACAGTACAGGTGATTCATTGTACCGTGACGTCACGGTATCAGATATGCATCCTTGTACTGTTATTTGACTACCCCTTCCAGCAGATTTGAGTGGTGTCTAATTTACTTATTTTTGTTCGGATTCATAAAATTCTTTCGATAATGAGTTTGAGGTAATGTAACTTGTTATTTAAATTAATAAAAAAAATCGAGTCAACTACCAACTAAGCCCTTCACATGTACCTTATACTAAACGAAGTGTTATGACATCCTACAAAACGAGTCTGAATCCCACAAAACGACTCAGAATTCCACAAAACTAGTCATTGTCCCACAAAATGAGTCTGAATCCCACAAAACGGCTCTGAGTCTTACAAAGCGATTTTGAACTTTACCAACAAAAAAAACCATAAGTTAGAATCCCACAAAACGAGTACGCTATTAAACGCTACATCTCGAACGCCATCGACATCCGCTTCAGCCACTATTAGTGTGGGGTAGCGAGATAATCAACTCCAATAGAATTATATTAACAAAAATAAATTATTCGTTTTGTCTACCCTGGTCCAAACCAAGATGTTCAATTCGTATCTTTATCGTACCATCAAGCTGTGGAACAGTTTGCCAGCTACCGTATTCCCTTCTCCCTATGATCTTGGGCCCTTTAGCGTAGTGCTAGAAGCCACTCAGCATGCATGATTATGTCCAGTAGCAAGGGTCTTTCATTAATTGATACTCTAACTACGGCGCTTACAATCAGGTGTAGTCACGTTGCTATGCCAGGATAAAACAAAGTGACGCAGCTCGCTTGTATCATTTACAAAAGTATCTATTCAACACAACGATTTATATGTACTACGTATTAGATGCGGCGACGAGAACAAACATCATGCCCCACCGAGTTGCGGTGGAACCACCGCACCGACGTTAGTTTGCTCCATGCCACCTAAGTATGCACACCACATGGCATCTTTCAGTGTCGAGTTAATTTTAGTTGTTTGTAGCGACATTCCCGAACAAATCTGCCTTAAATTGATTTACAGTGAAACTGTTAATAGTATATAAGGTAAATACACAACAAAATTCATTATATAGTTTGTCCCGTTTTGGCGCGCGAAAAGTCCCGTTCGAGAGAAAGTGACGGGAGTTATCACGATTCTAACTTCCAAACAGTTCTTAGTAAAATGAATGGATGGCATTAGTGGGCGGACAAGGTTTTTGGAACATATAGTTTCTTCGACAGTTCGTGTCTATAGAATATAAGTCAATGATTCAACATTGAAATAAAACCAATTCTACGGATAATATCGGGGTTTATTTCACTTTTTAACCCGATAACTTGTTTAATAGAGAAGATGGTAGGAAGCTAGTACCAGCCTAGGATCCAATTATGCATTTACTTAAATCGGAATCCAAAAGACCAACTGCCAGGCCTCATGACACTGTGAGCCTTATGCGCAAATAAAACTACAACAAAATTAAAAATTAAAATCAACTATATGTAGGGTAGAAACATTACACTATGCTTTCGAAACAACATACAGCTTAGTATGCCCCATGACCATGAAGACTGGAAAGCCTTCGAAATAACATGTTAAAAAAGTCAAATACCACTATATAGTCCGTAAAATTAGTTTAACTTACATATACACTCACGCCTGTAATCCCCGAAGGGGTAGGCAGAGGTGTAACAAGTACACCCACTTTTCGCCGAATTTCGGTCTCATAATGTGATAGGGGGCGAGCCTATCGCCATACCGGGCACAGATTCCAGACTCCGGGCTAATACTGAGGAATTTCTAGATAATAAAACCGAATATTACTTTACCCGACCCGGGGATCGAACCCGAGACCTCAGCACAGCAGTCGTAACGAATGCGCAATCACAACTGCGCCACCGAGGCAGTCAATTAGTTTAATTTCAATATTATACGCGTAAACATAAGAAACCATTATCTATTCAAGCTATAATATGAAATTATTTGACCAGTGTTATGAATAAACAGATGCCTCTGTGGCAAACCGAAAATTCGCGATATTAATGATTCCGAATAAATATATTCCACTACTGCGGTTAGTTGCACATCCGGTCCATCGCACGGGGATTCGTAGAATTCTCATTTATCATAATGAAAATCTGGTACCGATTAGTATACAATGTTAAATAATACAACTGTTCCTATTTAGTGTTTAAATTTGCTTTGGACGGCCTCGGTGGCGCAGTTGTAATTGCGCATGCGTTACGACTGCTGTGCTGAGGTCTCGGGTTCGATCCCCGGGTCAGGTAACGTAATATTGTGTTTTTCTATTCAGAAAGTTTTTTTTTATAGTATAGTCCGATAAACGAGCCAGTGGGTCACCTGATGTTAAATGATCTCCACCGCCCATGAACACCCACAATACCGAAAGTGTCATGTATGCGCTGTCGGCCTTAAAGGAGAGGAATTGGGATTACAGAAGGGAAGGGGAATCTGGGCCTCCGGATATCTCACTTACCATACGAAACGCGACAGTAAACTGTCACTTTACGTTGGTTTTCTGTGAGACAGTGGTACTACCCCGGTCGAGCCGGACCATTCATGCTGTAGACATATATGTCTACAGCGTGGATACGTGGTACAGCGTATTTTCCCGGTGTCTGGAATTTGTGCCCGGTATGGCGATAGGCTCGCCCCCTGTCACATTGTGGGATCAAAATAAATTCGGCGAAAAGTGGGTGTACCGATTGCACCTCTGCCTCACATCTGCCTGAGTGTATGTATTGTTAGGAACATCAACAAAACTATGCAAGATGGATATTTAAAAGGCACAAATACAATGTTTATAATTTATTGATTGATTTACACGGCACTGTTACACATCTCAGTGCTTAATATTAACACAGACGCATGTCAGGATTCAATTAAGGCTTCTCTTTATAATTAATCTACCAGCATTACCCTTTTAAACTGAACAACGCCATTGAACCATTTACAATTACTGCCCCGCGAACGAACCACGAATATACTGGCTATCGTCTCGTCTACTTCACAAAACAACTGAACTGAACACCGGAGCGCGGAAGGCACTCTGTTTTATATTAAACATTTACTACTCCCACTTTGGTTGTCATTATTATCTACCCCCAACTAGTCTCCTAAATACCTCAGTTATACCTTCGGTATTTCTAATAATAGTAAATACCCTAATAGTATGTATGTATGAAAATCCAGTATGAATTATGTATACTTTATATAATTATGTAATTATTGGATACTATTTTTACATACATACATATAAACTTACGCCTGTATTCCTGAAAGAGAAGGCTGAGGTGCAACCAGCCACACCCACATTTCGATTTTATTACGGTCCCATAATGTGATGCTCGCCCCCGAGCCCATCGTCATACCGGGCTCAATTCCAGACTCCGGGCTGATACTGAGTATTTCTAAATAGAAAAACCCAATATCACTTTACCCGGGGATCGAACCCGAGACCTCAGCACAGTCATAACGCCTGAGCAATTACAACTGTGCCACCGATGCTGTCTAAAGCAAATTCAAACACTAAATTGGAACAGTCGTATTATTTAACATTGTATACTAATCGGTAGACCACATACCCTCGAAATTCTTATGAGAATTCTCAGGTATGCAGGTTTCCTCACGATGTTTTCCTTCGCCGTTAAAGCAAGCGATAATTATAAATTCAATACACACGCAAAACGCTAACCTGGTGGCCTAAGGCATAACCCCTCTGTTTAGTCGAGGAGGCCCGTGCCCAGCAATGGGACAGTGTTTAATACAGGGCTAGTAATCCATACTTCCATACTAATACTATAAATGCGAAAGTAACTCTGTTTGTTTGTTTGCTTGTTACCTCTTCACGACTAAACAGCTGAACGGATCGTAATGAAATTTGGTAAGGGGATAGATTATATCCTGGAGAAGGACATAGGCTATATTTTTTTCTCAAAAAACGACCTTGAAAGGGGTCAAATAGGAGTTCAAAATTTGTATGGGAAATCCATAAATCCTTGACATAGGGATCTGGAAATTCATATTTAGGCTTTTGGTAGGAAATAAAGAAAGACATGTTTCAACGTTTTTGAAAAATCATCCCTAAAAGGGGCAAAGTGAGGTTAAACTTATGGGGTATTCTTTAGATGCAATCTCAAGATTCCGGCACAACACCTGAGAGGCTGGACAATCGCTACAGGTGCCTCATTGCAGAAGACAACTCCTTGGATTGTATACTTTTGCTCCCGAATATAACCTCCACGCAGGCGGTGCAGCGAGCAACTGCTAGTATTATATATACTAATCGGACAAATATTATTTTAAAACGCCATACATTTCTGCCGCTCCTAAAAACACGGTCTTCTAAGACAAACGCCAAACAAGATTAATTTTGCTTGGTATAATGAAATTGGTAACGCCTTAGATCCCAATTAATTGCGTCTGGAATATGAAATGTCACGTTTCACATTATTTGCGTTTGTAAATGTAAATACCGAAGTCAGGCAGATCTATTTTAACTAGCGTTCGGGTGTTTTCGAGTTTCCCTGTCTTTCTTGTTTCTGCGAGGAGTTATCACTATATTTTATATCTCAAATGAGTTTTTTTTTTATGATTCAAACACAATTTTATAGTTTATTTTTGCGGCTATTTACGAAAAATACAAAAATGTTTTATTAAATAGGTTTTGCAAAAAAAAATTAACAGTGTCATCTGTTGACAATATAATGAACTATTTGTTTGTATTGTTTATATTACCAAGCTATCGATACGAAGTATTCGCATGCGGTACCTTGTAATATCTTCTTTTATTACTATTATATTTTGCCATTACAAGGCACGAGCTTCGTCTACTATTAAGAAGGGTTCAGCCTTCATCCTATCACATTAACAATACGGGAAGACTTCATATACCTTCGACACAACATTACAAAATGAAAAACAAATCTTTGATGGGATCTGTTATAAGAAAACTGCCAAAAGGCTTTTTTAAAAAAAAGATTTAATTATACTCAAAAACTTATTTTAACAATTTGGGCTCAATTTGAGGGGCAAGTGTCACGCGTGGATGATGGATATGAACTGAGCTGTCCAATGGACTTAGAAATTATAAATCATGAGAAATGCTGTCGGGACAATAGGATGAGATGGGTAGGCACTATCATATACTAAGGCAGTATATAACAGATCGCTACAAAACTACACAGAAACATCCGCTAGGCTAATCTGAAAATTAGTTGGCTTTTGAATACATATGAAACATACATACGTCAGAGCAAATTAAATTCCGGTTCAATACAAATAATAATAGTATATTACAACCAGCGAAACCCAAACAAACGGATAGCCATTTAGATAAAAGGGTAGTAGACTGTAAGTGAAAACCTGATAGAATTTTGTTTTTTATAATAGATTTTAGTCTAAAAATATTGAAAAAAAAAATTTGTTAATTTATATATACATACATACATATACACTCACGCCTATAATCCCCGGAGGGGTAGGCAGAGGTGTAACCAGTATACCCACTTTTCGCCGAATTTCGGTCCCATAATGTGATAGGGGGCGAGCCTATCGCCATATCGGGCACAGGTTCCAGATTCCGGGCTAATACTGAGAATTTCTAGATAGAAAATCCCAATATCACTTTACCCGACCCGGGGATCGAACCCGAGACCTCAGCACAGCGATCGTAACGCATGCGCAATTACAACTGCGCCACCAAGGCAGTTAGTTATTTGTTAATTTATATATGATTATTTAATATTTTCTAGAAACAAATATGTAAAAATAAAGCATTTTCCCATCAGTCATGCATGACGTCACCGTTCGAAACTAAGAAAACGCTGAGCCAAACGTCTATTATTTTGCGGACGGTCACGTCACATGAGAGGCCATGACAGTTGGAAGCGTTTTAGTAAGAAAAATAAAGTTAGTTTATAAAATGCCTAGCTGTTGCCCGCGGCTCCGCCCGTGTGGAGGTTATTTTTGGAAGAAAAGGTATACAATCCACGGAGGCACGTTATGCTATAACACCTTTCTATATTTTGCTATTACATAGGAAGCGTCCATTTTTCCGGGATAAAAGTAGCCTATGTCATTCTCTAACCCCCTTTTTTTTGTTGTTGTCGCGGGGATAGCGTTTTATTACTGCCGCCCGCTCCTGGGGGAAGCGGAATAAGAATAAAACGGGTGTGCTGGACTAGCCGGTCTTACGACCCAGCATCCCCCTAGCCCGGGTGATGGCCATCCGAGCTGCCGCTGGGCCGAGTCCCTACCCCTTATGTACACCCCACCCGACACTACCAGCTAAAACCCCGCGGTGGCCTTCTTCGGCGCTTGCGGAGCGATCCCGGGGTATTCTAAGGAGTGCTAGAATTGCAGCCGGAATCACCCCTGCGCGGTGCCGCGTAGCAGCCCATCTCCAATTGTCTAACCCCTAAGCTACCACTATGCAAAAAATCATGTCGATTCCTTGCTCTGTAAAAACAAAACACTATCCCACGGGAACCGTATATTTTTCCGGGATAAAAGTCGCCTATGTGATTCTCTAACCCCTATACTACCAATATGCAAGAAATCATGTCGATCCCTTGCTCTGTGAAAAACAAAAATCTATCCCGCGAGAACCTTACATTTTTCCGGGATAAAAGTCGCCTATGTGATTCTCTAACACCTATACTACCACTATGCAAGAAATCATGTCGATCCCTTGCTCTGTAAAAACAAAACACTATCCCACGGGAACCGTATATTTTTCCGGGATAAAAGTCGCCTATGTGATTCTCTAACCCCTATACTACCACTATGCAAGAAATCATGTCGATCCCTTGCTCTGTGAAAAACAAAAATCTATCCCGCAGGAACCTTACACTTTTCCCGGATAAAAAGTAGCCTATGTGCTATTCCAGACTATAATCTATCTCTGTGCCAAATTTCAGCCAGATCCGTCCAGCGGTTGTAGCGTGATTGAGTAACAAACATCCATCCATACTTACAAAATTTCGCGTTTATAATATTAGTAGGATAATATTTTAATAATATAGACCATGAAGAATAATATAAGACGGTTTCGGTTGATGGTTTTATAAAACAGTCAACAAACCTATTACCGCGAAACATAACCTGTTTTCAAATATCCAACAATTTCACGAACTTAACATTGAATTGTGTTGATAAAGGTAGAAGGAGGTACACCTTGTTCCAGAGACTGCCAGTACGTTAAAGATACCAATCTACTTGAGAATTATATGCTTAACGAGGGAAATTGCCGGCGGCATTCGTTTTGGCGCCAAAACGAGTAATCATGGCCGCAGCGCCAACCTAATGCGATTCAGATTACACTAAACTGTTTACGCTCGAAACGCCAATAAGTACTGTCTGATAAATTGTCTGTTGATTCCAATTTAGAATTTGAATTTCGAACACTTCGAACTTGTTTGTTTGTGGTCTGTATTTTGTGGATTTGAAACACGCTTTGATTGAATTGGGTTTGTAAAGCTTTTTGTTGTTTATTAATTTAATTTTGAGTTTATTTCGAAATGAATATTATACTTTATCGAATTATCTTGGAACGATTAAAATATTTCACTTTTTTCACACCTACCCCCAAAAAAATTTATACATACATAATATACACTCACGCCTATAATCCCCGAAGGGGTAGGCAGAGGTGTAACCAGTACACCCACTTTTCGCCGAATTTCGGTCCCATAATGTGATAGGGGGCGAGCCTATCGCCATACCGGGCACAGGTTCCAGACTCCGGGCTAATACTGAGAATTTCTAGATAGAAAAACCCAATATTACTTTACCCGACCCGGGGTTCGAACTCGAGACCTCAGCACAGCAATCGTAACGCATGCGCAATTACAACTGCGCCACCAAGACAGTCTAAAAAAATTTATATAATAATAAATTTATATGGTAATTTATATTCTTGTTTCCTAATTTTTTGCCATTCAATCCTACTCCCAGTGTTTTTAATAAGAATCCGGCGAAATTGTAAGTTGCATAGGCAAGTGATTCCCAGCTCACATGAAATCCACAATAGTAGAGGAAACTATCACCTAACGTTGTTTTCTGTAAGATATCTCGGTCAAGCCGGTTTCTTATTACCACAACTATCTTCCTTCCATGTTCACATACTAGATGTTGCCCGCGGTTCCGCCCGCGTTGAGGATATTTTTGGAAGAAAAGTATACAATCCATAGCGGCATCTTAAGCTATTACAGCATTCTATATTTTGCTATACCATAGGAAGCGTGCATTTTTCCGGGATAAAAAGTAGCCTGTGTCATTTTCTGATCCCTAGACTGCCACTATGCAAAAAATCATATCGATCCCTTGCTCTGTGAAAAACTAAACTATCCCACGGGAACTCTAAATTTTTCGGAATACAAAGACTATAATCTATCTCTGTAGTAAATTTCAACCAGATCCGTCCAGCCGTTGTAGCGTGATTGGGTAACAAACATCCATCCAAACATTCGCATTTATAATATTAGTAGAATATCTGACTTCCATATTCAAATGTACTAAATTGTGCCTATAACAATAACTCTAGACCAACTTACACGTCGCCATATTTACAAGCTGTTAACCTCGCCCACCATAACTCCATGTGCGTCACAGCTATGTGGACTCGGTTAGTACATAAAGGTGGTTTTATAGGTAGAGTCGAAATATAAAGGTCGCGGGTTCGAAATTATAGATTAAATTATACAATACAAATACAAAAACTCTTTATTGTGCACACAAAAAAATATGTGTATGTCTGTCACACCAACATTTTTCTGTTTGCGGGAATCAAACCCCCGGTCTTTTTTCACAACCAGCTACTCTCCGACTGCGCCATGGGGGCTGTCTAATAATGAAGGAAGATTTACAAATCCTTCGAATAAGAATACGATGTAAAGAAACAAGCGGTTGTAGAAAATATAGTCACAAGTTGTAACTATGATTGCAATCAATATGCAAGCTTATATAGTTACCAACTGAACACAATATCAATTACAAACCGTCGGTCTTTTAAAACTCTCAAGAAAAGCAAATAATTGCTTACATTCAAAACAAAGAATGTAATCCTATTTTTAAGCAAATACAAAATTTCACTATGAAATAGAGCACACAAAAGCTACCTTGATAATATCTCAAAAAGAGTCGCAAAAAGTTTTTAATTTAGTAATTTCCACAGAGAATAGAGCAAAATTGTCTCTGCTTCAAAACGGGGGCAAGATGCAAATTGCTGGCGCTAGTCAGCTCTGCAAGAGCATTTGAACGACTTCAAGATTTTATAGTGATATATTATCGATAAATCTTAATTAGAAATCTGTAATAAAAAATAAAACATATACAAAAATGGTAGACAGTGGATTTTTTTATACTGGCATGGTAAGTGACCACACTGCACATAATGGTGAGCGCAGTGCCATCCAGTTAGAGTATTAAGTAGCGAGAACTATTTATCCCTCGCTGCTGAACACATGCCGACCAGCTGAGTGGTTAATTTTTTATACTGCCATGGCAAGTAACCATACTGCACCTCATGGTGAGCGCAGTGCCATCTAGTTAGAGTATTTAGTAGCGAGAACTATTTATCCCTCGCTACTCAACACATGCCGACCTGCTGAGTGGTTTAATTTTTTATACTGGCATGGCAAGTGACCACACTGCACCTCATGGTGAGCGCAGTGCCATCCCGTTAGAGTATTTAGTAGCGAGAACTATTTATCCCTCGCTACTCAACACAAAGTATACAACCAGTGCGTCCTGCCTGTTATGACGTACGGCGCTGAGACGTGGACACTAACAAAAGGCCTAATACACCGATTCCAGGTCACTCAACGAGCTATGGAACGGGCTATGCTTGGAATAACTCTGATGGATAAGATCCGAAACGAGGAGATTCGTCAGAGAACCAGAGTAGCCGACATAGCCCAGCGAATTAGTAAGTTGAAGTGGCAGTGGGCTGGTCCTATCTGCCGTCGTTATGACGGCCGCTGGGGCCGAAAGGTACTGGAGTGGAGACCACGTCTGTCCAAGCGTAGTGTTGGCCGACCTCGTGCCCGCTGGACTAACGACCTAAGAGATGTTGCGGGAGGCGGCTGGATGAGAAAGGCGGAGGACCGTCAAGGGTGGCGTCAAATTAGGAAAGGCCTATGTCCAGCAGTGGACGGCTACAGGCTGATAGAGAGACTCAACACATGCCGACCTGCTGAGTGGTTTAATTTTTTATACGTGCATGGCAAGTGACCACACTGCACCTCATGGTGAGCGCAATGACGACCAGTTACAGTATCAAGTAGCGTGAGGCTTCGTCACACTACGCCATGGAGCAAGGAGTATGATGAGTTTTACAATTTTGGATAGAGAAAAAGGAGAAAACTTTCTCTATCAGCTCAGTCCTTTAATATTCACAAAAAATATTTTAACAACTACTCTCCAATAAATTACCTTAATTTAGGAGGAAGTCGATTATACGAGAAATACAAGAAAGCCATAAACTTCAGTAGAGTAGGCCTATTGGCAGCAGAAATCCAGAGATTCTCAGGATCCCCCAGAACCATCCCGCATGCGCTGCAGAAGGCCACCGCGAGGTTTTTAGTCGGTACACCGGCCTAGGAAATTGGTTAGGGCCCCGATTTAGTAGTCCCTCTGGTAAACTGGGTCGGAAGGTCGGTGAGTCCAGCATAACCATCTCTCCTCCCCCGAGGTTGAGAAGGTATCCATAAGATGGAATTTCTCCGCGGCATAAAAAAAACTGCCTATTGGCATAAAGTGTCAATATCTCTACATCCAATAAGAATAGATTGAACATTTTCAGAAGCTCTAAATAATGTTACCCTCATCGATCATTATAAAGTTTATCGATATTTATTGGTTTCCGATAGTCGCTTCCCTCATTCCGAGCACGTCTAGACGAAGCACATTCGTGATCTCAAGGGGCCGTATCTATATTCAAATTTAGAATTCACAATATTTATTGACACTATAAAGAGATAAACATCGACAGCGTCAGTGATGTCTCTTTTCTCCTTTTCCAGTCCTATCCTCGTCGTTGTATCCCAGCCCTTGATGGTAGATTCCAAGTTCCTACGCCACTAACCATAACTACTCATTCCGTCTTGAGAATTTCCATATGTATTTTACCTGTCATAAGTGCTTTTTATATGCCTACATGATGAATAAAGATTTTGTTTTTTTTATTTATGTAGGCGAGTAGCCTGTGTAACGTGAGGCCGCAGATTCGAATCCCACATAGAACTGAAACATTCACCTTTATGGACGCCTCAGGGCTCAGTGTACCTATTGGGTGTTATTCATTTATTATTGCTCTATTTGGTTGCAGTAAATTACTTTTTTATATCCTGGCACGGCATAGTAACACTACACCTGATGGTAAGCGCAGTGCCGTCTAGATAGAGTATCAATTAGTGAGAGACAATCTACACCAAACTACTACACTACTGACACTAGACCCTCGACCGCTTTTTCACCTTCTTGCCTATGGCGTAGTGTGAAGAAGTAGGCCGGCATGATTGTGTGGAGTAGCGGGGGATAGATTATCTCTCGCTATTCGATACTCTAATTGGACCACACTGCGCTTACCATCAGGTGCAGTGTGGTCATTTTGCCGTGCCAGGATAAAAAAATAAAAAAAACAACGTCTACCCGCGACTACTAGTCACACATACACATACACTCACGCCTGTAATCCCCGAAGGGGTAGGCAGAGGTGTAACACACCCACTTTTCGCCGAATTTCGGTCCCATAATGTGATAGTGGGCGAGCCTATCGCCATACCGGTCACATTTTCCAGACTCCGGGCTAATACTGAGGCATTTCTAGATAGAAAAACCCAATATCACTTTACCCGACCCGGGGATCAAACCCGAGACCTCAGCACAGCAGTCGTAACGCATGCGCAATTACAACTGCGCCACCGAGGCAGTCACTACTAGTCACTACATAGTATAAAACAAAGTCGCTGTCGCTGTCCGTCCCTATGTATGCTTAAATCTTCAAAACTACGCAACGGATTTGGAAGCGCGTTTTTAATAGATAGAGTGATTCAAGAGGAAGCTTTATATGTATGATACATGCATAATATTGTAGAGAAACACTGATGAATTTACAGGTTTCTGGATTGTACACGTTTCTTACAAAAATAACCTCCACGCGGGCGGAGCCGCGAGCAACAGCTAGTGTAATAATAAAACACTACGACAACTTTCAAATAACACACTGTTTATATATTACAAATCATAATAATTATTGTGCTAAAGTTATACACTAAAATCTATATTTTACTTACTTAAGCAACGTTCAATTTCTAAGTCAAACAAACGAAGCGAAATGAAGGTCACATTTCCGTAATTGCTAGATATAAGACATTCGGAACGTGTCTCCGCGTCAGACACAAAATAACAGATGTCGGAAATGTAGGTAATTAACCAAATGACATTGCAATTTCCCTACATTTTCCTTATAAGGAAATGATTTGGTGAAGATACGGTCGGAGTTGTGGAAGGTCATGGAGTAATGAATAACAACAGCAAATTAGGATAGAATTTTTAACCGACCTCAAAAAAAGGAGAAGGTTCTCAATTCGTCTTAACCTTTTTGTATGTATGATCCCCGATTACTCGAAGACGCCTGGACCGATTCGAGAAATTATTTTTTTGATTAAAAGGCTATACTTCCCAAGTGTTTCCATTTGCACCAAGTCATAATCTGATGATGGGATCAGAAAAATCAAGTTTTATAGTGACGCATAATTTGTTTTTTATTGAAGTCCGTGTACTTTATGAATTAAAAATATTTTCTTGTGTCATATCTGGATCAATGAGAGTGTGTGAGGTCTTCCTTCATCATCATCATCATCATCACATAAATTTTATTTACATATTTAACTTTTTATTACGTGACATTGGCAAAATTGTGGAGTTGTTCCTCCGCAGAGGCCATTAAAGCAAGAAGAAGAAGAGAGTGTGTGAGAGGTTCGATTCCCACACCGAGACAAATGCTTGTGTGACAGATTGATATTTGTGTCTGGGTGTTGTGGGACCGTAGTCCCTCGTAGTTGATACGATACTGGTTTTACCTAGTGTGGAGTCAGATTATGTACATACATAAATCTGTATTATCTGTATATATAAAAGAAGAAACTGACTGATCGATCAACGCACAGCCTAAACGGCTGGGGTTAGAGACTTGAAATTTTGACAGTAGGTACCTTTTATCACGTAGGCATCCACTAAGGAAGGGTTTTTGGAAATACCACCCCTAAGGGGGTAAAATAGGGGATGAAAGTTTGTATGAAAATCCGTCATTTTTAAGTTAAACGCATGAATATTGGGATTTTGTGTTGTATACTTTTTCTCCCAAACATGACCTCCACGCGGGCGGAGCCGCGAGCAACAATTAGTACAGTCATATGACTGTTGGGTGTATTTATTATTTACTTTCGGCCTCACACTTTTGCTGGTGGTAGGATATTCATATTCGCGCGGATAGCGACCACCGTACACATAGTGTAAAAACGTTTCGGGATCAGCTGGCAGACGAGCAGACGGGCCACCTGATGGTAAGTAGTCACCGCCGCCCATAGACTTCTGCAATACCAGGGCACAGCAAAGCCGCTGCCTACCGTAGTTTACCTACATCGGGTTTTCGTCGGGAATCTAGAGTTGGGGTACGATATTTGGCCGTTTTGCGGCGTACTCTGACACTAGACCCTCGACCGCTTCTTCACCTTCTTGCCCGTGGCGTAGTCTGAAGAAGTAGACGGGCATTATTTGTTGAGTAGCAGGGGATATATTATCTCTCGCTACTCGATACTTTAATTGGATGGCACTGCGCTTACCATCACGTAAAAAAAACACCTTAGCCCTAACCAGATACAAATACTTGAGGGTACAAACATTTATCTCATCCTCAAACCACTCGTCCGCTGGGTTACTTGCACCAAAGATGTCATTTTACGACCAATTTAAGATCTTCAAAACTGGTTTTACTTTGATCTCTAAGTACCTAAGCCTAGAATCCCTGAATACACTAACCTTTCCAGTTATTTTCTTGGTATTCCTGTCAGACCCAAGACATAAATCTTCTAAACACGAATAAGTAAAGCATTAAAAACACAAAATATATTAAAGGAAATCCACCATTCAGACCACGCGCGCCATTTAAAATTTACACACCAGAAAACCCTAGTCACGTCAGTCTCACAGGATATTTACCTGATTATTTGGAGTGAAAATGTTTTTTCGTTACTTTCTAGGGTTCCGTAGCTATATGAAAAAATGGAACCTTTAAATTAGGGTATTGTATGAGTGTTGTTTTAAAGAAATTATTCTAGTGCACGGAAGTGTGTGAGGTTGTTTGTAAATCTCCTACTGAAACTCCTATTTTTTTTTCTGATCTTCTAAATTCTTAGGTATGCAAAATTACAGATTAAATTTTCCTTCGTTAAATCGAGCGATGATCTTAGAGTATTTAACACGGGAGACGCCATTGAGCGCTTACCCCGTTTGACAAATGTAAGAGCACGGTGCTCATACACGTTCTATAAAACTAGTTGCGCTTCGTGATCCGCCACTAAAAAAGTGACATCACGTGCGAATGGAAATCCGTGAAATTGCGAGCCTGTAGCGGAATTAACATGTAAAAATAGATCTGACACATCAAACTTACAAAAATACAACATTATTTTTCACCTGGACGTATTTTTTTAAAGTACTATTATCCTTAAAAGCAACAAAACATATAATTTCTAAAAATTATCATCGGGTAATAAATGTTGCCAGGTTAAACTTTTAGCCACAGTAGTGTAAAATTTATTTGCATTCAATATCTTAAACGCAAGTTGTTTTTTTAATATTCATTTTTAACTAATGTTGCCCGCGGCTCCGCCCGCGTGTAGGTCTTGGAGCATTTTAACCTTCTATATAGTGTAGCTATATAGTCTTCTACTAGTGGTAGTGCCATGCTGCGCACTTTCGGGTAGCAGCCGAATGGGCCGGCACGCCCGGGGAAGAACCACTCTCTCACAGAAAACCGGCGTCAAGTGGCAGCTATGCTGTCGCGTTTCGTTTGGTCTGTGAGAGTCCCGGAGGCCCACTCCCCATCCCTCCCCCACACCACTAAATAACATGGCAGTGCGAGATTTGGTTGATCTACCCCAGGAGGGTACCACCAGCGTACATCGCGGTGGAGAATCCCTCTCTGGACGTCCACGCCCAGATCGTACACCACCTGGGTGTGGATGCCCAGGCTGCCCTCCGTATTCTGGGGGGGGCAATTTTGCACGTGTACGAGGCAAACGGAGCAGGCAACATAAGGCCACCCCTTCCACGCTTGCTGTGGATTTTTGCAACATAAGGGGGCTGAATTCCAACTTGAACGCCGTCCACTTCCATCTTGAGACGGCGAAGCCGGCCTTGCTATTCCTTACCGAGACGCAGATATCTTCTCCGGCTGACACCTCTTTCCTCTCCTACCCGGGGTACAAACTGGAACATTCCTTTGTACCGCGGGCTGGGGTGTGCGTGTACATTAGAGAGGATATCTGCTCTCGTCGCCTCGGCAGCCTTGAAGGGCGGGACCTATCCAACCTCTGGCTACGCATAGACTGCGACGACCATCCGCGAATCTACGCATGCCTGTATAGGTCCCATAGCGGTAATGCCGAAACTGACCGACTTGTTGAGCACATGCAAATGGCTACAGACTCCGTGCTGCAGCAGATCCCATCCGCAGAGATCGTGATTCTCGGTGACTTTAACGCCCACCACGCCGAATGGCTTAGATCACGCACCACCGATCATGCGGGGAGATCTGTTCACGATTTCGCATTAGCATATGATTTGACACAACTGGTCACCTCGCCAACGCGAATCCCAGATGTGGAGGATCATACACCTTCCCTGTTGGACCTTCTGCTGACCTCTCATCCGGAAGGCTACCTGGTATCCGTCGATCCTCCTCTTGGTTCGTCGGACCACTGTCTTGTCCGGAGTACAGTGCCAGTCACGCACTCAACACGGCCTCGCTTTGCGGGCTGCCGCCGCGTGTGGCACTATAGGTCAGCGGATTGGGACGGAATGCGGTCATTCTTTGCGTCCTACCCATGGGGGCAGATTTGCTTCTCGCCGGATGATCCTGACGTCGTTGCTGACTCTATCACTGATGTGGTACTTCAGGGTATGGAACTCTTTATTCCGTTCTCTGCAGTGCCCATCGGAGGCAAATCCCAGCCTTGGTTTGGTCGCTCCTGCAAGACGGCATTACGCCGAAAGCGGGAATGCTACCAAGCCTGGGCTGACGCGTCGGCGTCTAGCGATGTAAATACCGGCGCATTTAAAAAGGAGTTTAACTTTGCCTCTAGGTCCTTCAAAAGCGCCATTGCTAAGGCGAAGTCGGAGCACATTGGCAGAATTGGCGAGAGACTGGCACGTCTCCCGTCGGGAACACGTGCGTTTTGGTCTCTCGCCAAGGCTGTCTTAGGAAATTTCTGTCAGCCATCTTTTCCACCCCTGCACACGGAGGATGACTCGCTGGCCCATGCCGCGAAGGTGAAAGCCGATCTTCTGGGCTCGCTCTTCGCGTCCAACTCGACTTTGGATGACCGAGGAAATTCACCGCCGACAATCCCGCGGTGCGATGCAACGATGCCGGAGGTTAAGTTCCGGCAAAGTGCAGTTCGCAAAGCACTCCTGTCCTTGGACATTCATAAGTCGAGTGGGCCCGATGGCATCCCTCCGATCGTGTTGCAGACATGTGCTCCGGAGTTGGCACCGGTTTTAACGCGTCTTTTCCGGCACTCCTATACATTAGGCGTAGTCCCGAAATCCTGGAAGGCCGCTTTAGTGCACCCGATCCCTAAAAAAGGCAACCGCTCGGACCCGTCCAATTACAGGCCTATAGCCATCACCTCCTTGTTCTCCAAGATAATGGAGTCCGTTATTAACTGCCAGCTCCTGCGGTACCTGGAGGAGCACCGGCTGATTAGCGACCGCCAGTACGGCTTTCGTCGGGGTCGCTCAGCCGGTGATCTTCTAGTCTACCTAACTCATAGATGGGCAAAAGCAGTTGAGACCAAGGGGGAGGCGCTTGCAGCCAGCCTGGACATAGCGAAGGCCTTTGATCGGGTATGGCACAAGGCGCTTCTTTCGAAGCTACCTTCCTATGGGCTTCCCGAGAAATTATGCAACTGGATCACCAGTTTTTTGGCAGATCGGAGCATCAAGGTCGTCGTCGACGGTGCATGCTCTGATCCTAAATTTGTCAATGCTGGTGTTCCACAAGGCTGTGTACTGTCTCCTACTCTGTTTCTTCTGCATATAAATGACATGCTGCAAATCAGCAACATTCATTGCTATGCAGACGATAGCACTGTAGATGTACTGTACACTGGCCGTGCTAATATTTCTCGGGAATACGTCGACGAGAGCCGGAACAAACTTGTGTCTGAAGTCGAGTCCTTGTTAACCAAAGTCTCGGACTGGGGTCGACTAAACTTAGTCCAATTCAACCCCAAAAAGACACAAGTCTGCGCGTTAACCGCTAAAAAGTCACCATTTGTCGTGACTCCTCATTTAGAGAACACTCCCCTGTCTGCCAAACCCAGTATCGGAATACTTGGCGTCGACATTTCGAGCAACGTCCAGTTCCGCGGTCAATTGGAAGGAAAGGCCAAATTGGCCTCAAAGAAGCTTGGTGTGCTCAATAAGGCGAGACGGTACTTCACGTCGGGTCAACGCCTAAATCTCTATAAGGCGCAAATTCGGCCCCACATGGAGTACTGTTCTCATCTCTGGGCGGGAGCCCCCCAGTACCAGCTACTTCCATTTGACCGCATTCAACGTAGGGCAGCTCGGGTTATCGACGATCAAGCTCTTTCCGATCGGCTTGATCCATTGGCTCTGCGTAGAGATGTTGGATCACTCTGCATCTTCTACCGCATTTATCATGGGGAATGTTCCGAGGAATTGTTTGGATTGATCCCGGCCGCTGAATTTCACCATCGGACATCGCGCCAAAACATAAAATTCCATCCGCACCATCTCGATGTCCAGCGTTCCACAACAGCGCGATTTTTACGGCATTTTCTGCCACGCACAACCACTCTGTGGAACCAGCTGTCGCCGGCGGTCTTTCCGAACCGTTACGACCTGGGAACCTTCAAGAAGAGAGCATATTCTTTCCTGAAAGGCCGGCAACGCATTTGCAAGCCCTTTGGTGTTGCAGATGTTCATGGGCGGCGGTGATCACTTTCCATCAGGTGAGCCTCTTGCCCGTTTGCCCCCTTTTTCCATAAAAAAAAAAAAAAAAAAAAAAAAAAAAAAAAAAAAAAAAAAAAAAAAAAAAAAAAAAAAACTAAACTGCCACTATGCAAAAAATCATGTCGATCCCTTGCTCTTTGAAAAACTAAACTATCCCATGGGAACTGTACATTTCTTCGGGATAAAAAGTTTCCAGACTATAATCTATCTCTGTGCCAAATTTTAAGTAGATCCGTCCAGCCGTTGTAGCGTGATTGGATAAACAACCATGCATCCATCCAAACATACGCATTTATAATATTAGTAGGATTACTTTATTTATACTTCCTTAACTTAATTTATAATTTAAAAATATTAGGAGAGTTGACATATCGACTAAGTTTACAGTTTCATAAACTATATTACACTGGCATTTTTGGGTGGTTTATGTGGTAACACTGTCGTTTAAGCAAGACTCAAATAGTGTTGTAGATAAACTAATAAAGGTTATCGATAAAATTACTAATCCATCTGGACTGTCTTCTAAACACATACTTTTAATGTAAATAGTTCTAACACACTAGGAATGTCTCAAAATATACCAAAACCAGAATAAAGTATTTGTCAAAAAAATGTGATCCTAAAAATGTATCCGGTATATTTAAAAAATATTTAGGTATGAATTTTGGCGCCATTCATTTATTACGTAAGATGATGTAGGGGGGGAGTCGATCATGTCTTATTTTTTCTTACAAGGGTGGGAGGGAGTCTTAATAGTTTTTACTTAAGATCACACAAATGCGCAAAGTTAGGATTATACTTTAAAAAAGCGCGGGCGATACCTATAATTTTAAAAACATACAACTTAGATTTTTTTATATTTTTTTGATAACCGGAATGACTTGCCTTTTCACCCGGTTCCGGCTTGACGTCGACTTTTGGGACACCCTGTATTCATGTCGAGATCTCAAGCCTTTAATAAAAGATTATTTATATGCTCTTCATACTATTATTATAGCCGTTATTATTAATAATTTCATTCGCAGCATTCGCTAATCGCATTCGTTACCAGTAACACTGTATTTCTTGGCTCCGCTTATTTAATTTGAAATTTTATCAAATAACAGAACATTTTCTCACAAACTATATACCATTGGAAAGGTCGTGTTGTGTACTTTCCGGTGGTATATTTGCTGAATCGGAATACCTCAAAACGAGTGAGTAATCATAAAATACATTTTAAAATAATTTGCAACGGCCGTCATTGTTGTGTTCCACGTGCTGACATACCTGAAAAACGCATCTCTACAATTAGTGTTGACCAAAAAAAATGGAAATGTCACGGATGATGTGCAAAGCAACCAAAAACTGATAACAGTAATACACCTTTACATCCCATTGACTCACCCGGCAAGTCAAGGAACAATAATGACTCGCTACCTTTTAATGACAATATTACGCATCGAAAAAAAGCCACTGTTGATACTAGCGCAATTAGTGGAAGTTCCGGCTTAAACTCGTCCGCGTCAGTTATTACAAAGAAAGACGTTAGGGAAATAATAAGAGAAGAATTCAATGTCATGAAATTGGCTTTAGCACAGGAGCTTAACCAAACCCTTAAGCAGATGGTGTTGATGGTGATGGCTATAAAACAGGAAATAACTGCTTTGGAGAATAATGTTTGTTTCTGAGTGAAAATTATGAAATCACCAAATCCGACATCGCCAAATACCAAGACACACTGGGAGAGCTAAAGAAAGAGAACGTTCAGTTAACAAGTACGTTACAGGATCTGCAAATCAGGCTTCAGGTTGCTGAGCAGCATAACCGCTCTAACAATCTTGAGATAGAGTGTGTCCCCGAGCACAAATAGTAAAACTTGCTATCTATGATTACTCAGCTGTCTAAGGTATCCTGCGACTTGAAAGAATCCGACATTCATCATTGCACTCGTGTGGTAAAAAGTAACAGAGACGACAAGAGACCTCGCTCAATCATTGTCAAATTGGCTACCCCTAGGCTTCGGGATACATTTTTAGCGAAAACAATAAATTTTAATTAGGCATATCCAAACGACAAGCTCAGTACTGCTCACATAGGCATTGAAGGTAATAAATCGCCGCTTTACATTGTTGAGCACCTATCACCTAAAAACAAAATACACGCAGTGGCTCGCCAGATCGCCAAAGATAAAGAGTACAAATTCGTGTAGATTAAGTAAGGTCGTGTTTTCATTAGGAAAACAGAGGAAGACGAGTTTACTTATATAAGAAACCAAGAGATCAGAACCAACCTAAAACAATTCTCTGCCATATCCCGTTTGTCCAAATCATATAACTCTATTTGTGAAACGATGTATGTATGATGTATTTGTTGATAAATTGCCAAAATTCAAAAAAGCTGTTGTGGCAAAATGGTTAGCTGTACATACAGCTAACCATTTTTTCTCATAGCTACAATTCTATAATATTGTTATACTTAGATATAATATATATGTATTTTATTATTAATTTATTAATTAAATTCTCATTTGGTCATGCTCATTATTATTTTTGAAAATTTAGTTAACCTTTTACTTTTATTGAATACTGGTGTTACTTTTTTTTCTCAACGCATGTTGTGGTATCCTTAAAATGTTGTTCATTAATAGTACGATTATTGTTACCTCATTATAATTTAGTCCTAAGTAATCAGCTGGATATCCATTTTAAATAAATTAAAGGCGTATTATTTAAAATTTATTTTCTAAAAACTAAAGTTTTTATTTTTGCTTATTTGGCTTGTATTTTTCTCAGTACTTATTACCTTTATTATCTTTACAGTATTTCGATTAAATTAAATTAATATTTCTATATTAATTTACACTATTTTTAACTATACCTCTCTACTTCCGTCCCTTTTCACGAAATCACACCCAGAGATTGCAAGAAAGCGATAGAAAAGATGATACACATTTCATAAATTATAATTGTTTTATTTTATCTATCGATAGATAAGGACAACGCTATCTATACCTCGTGTCGACATTGCTACGCTCTACTGTTTTTACACAGTTGTCAATATATGACACTGTAAATACATTACACACCAAGATAAATTTGTAACTGTGTGCATAAATTTGCCAGTGTTGTATGAAATGGTGTAGTGTGCGTGCGTAGCGACGTGATTACATTTTGCATTTGTGTGCACATGTTTATTTGTAGTTGTACGAAGCCCCCCACCGATATTTCTGAATTTTTTGTTCAAGATTCGAGCGTAATGCCGTCTCCTTTTGGTTGCCTACTCTAAGGCGATGATCAACATTACTTCAAATAAGTTTTTCCTGGATTTTTTTTATACAACAACTTTTAAAGTCTCTAAAAAGAAGAAAATAGTGATTTCAAGTTTAAATTGAATAAATAAAAAAGTACTTGTCAAGACAAATCTAATGGCTCTAGACATGATATGACTGCTGTAAGCTATTGAGGGGTTAAGTGGTCTGCCGGTGGCCCTGGAACCAGCATCAGGTCAAGCTCACCATAATAATAATAAAATAAAAAACAACAGTCACACACATAGCGCCCGACCCCACACTAAGATACGAGTCTTGTGTCGTGGGTATCAGGGACTACGAAAGACTTTCGGTCTCACAACACCCAGACCCCCCCCGGACACAAATATCTGTCCGTCACACAAACATTTGTCGCGGTGTAGGAATCGAACCCACGGCCTCTCGTTTCACAGCCGGCTACTCGCCAAGTGCGCCACGGCATGTGTATACGACTGTCGTGTAGCATTGTCATCAGGTTTATGCATGAATACCAAATTTCAGACTATTCGGGCTACGAGAACTGGTTCATAAATTAGTTACAAATTCTGGCGTATATAAACATTGCAAGTAAAATAAAAAATTATACTGTCAGGTAGGGTTTGAACCAACTATTTTCGTAAGGTTGGTTTCTACTAAACTATCGGTGATGATCAGATTCTAAATTCAAAATTAGGCAATTTAAAAATATTTCACTTGCTACTTTTAATCTTCGACTAGGGAAATCTTATCCGATAGGCATTGGATTTAAGAAGGCGATTTGACTGTTGATCGCTTCATACAAACAATGGCTGAAGCAGATATTTTGGATAATCGACATTTCTTATGGTTTTTATTGGTTATTTAATTTTGTTTGTTAGGAAAGAGAGACTATCCCGTCCACACATCCGCCATTGTAACTCCTGTTTAGGAATGATCGACAATGGCACGCTTTATTTCGGCAATGTGTGAAACTCAGCTATTCTCTGGGAATGCTGTACTGATTTTGTTAGGAATGTTGAAAATGTAGTTAGACTTGTTGTTATAAGATTTCATATCACTTCTTATAGTATAAGAAATACGTGAATAGACTTCGTAGTTGTCCAGTCAATTTCCATCTACTATTGAGATATTTTCTTTGAAAACACATATAAATTCTCGCGATTGCATACCTATAATAATATAAATAATAATAATACTAGCCCTGTATTAAAAATTGTCCCACTGCTGGGCACGGGCCTCCTCTACTAATGAGAGGGGTTAGGCCTTAGCCCACCACGCTGGCATAATGCGGGTTGGCAGACTTCTCATACCTTCGAAAAATTCTCAGATATGCAGGTTTCCTCACGATGTTTTCCTTCACCGTTAAAGCAAGCGATAATTAACATTTTAATACACACATAAGTTTAGAAAAGTCAGAGGTGTATGCCACTTGGGTTTCGAACCTACGACTTTCGTCTTGACAGTCCGTACCGCAACCAACTAGGCTATTGCATACCTACAGCTTACATATTCCACAGGGCCAATCACTGCCTTCCTATGATCCTGGAGGCAGCAGCAGGCCAGCATGATTCTGTCGAGTAACAAGGGATATTTTACTCTGGCTACTTGATACTCTAACTGGACGGCAGTAACTACCATTAAGTGCAGTATGGTCACTTTGTCATACAAAATAAAACTGTCTGAGGAATAGACTCCTGAGTGATACTCGGAGCACGGGGAATATGTGTGTAATCCATCACGCATCCATGTGCACAAGGAATCTTCTGAATGTAAACCGCGTCATTAATCTAGTATGAAGATAAGACTTTGTATATAATATTAATATAATTAAATTTGTATATAATATTATTATTAATTAATAACGGTAGGCAGCGGCTTTGCTGTGCCCTGGTATTGCAGAAGTCTATGGGCGGCGGTGACTACTTACCATCAGGTGGCCCGTCTGCTCGTCTGCCTATCGAGGCACTAAAAAAAAAAAAATCTTTAAGAATGTCTTTAACTTAACACTCAGAAAACAAGTTATCTATAATAAAATAATTATGTTGAAATATGTTAAGCATTTAAAGAGAACTCAAAATTGTACTGAAGTTGTTGAAAGGGACAATGTCCGAAGTTTTCTAAGGCGTTTGTCTGCTGAGTGAATTCAAAGGAAATACTGGAATAATCCGCATTCAAATACACTGCCTTAATGTTTTTCAGTGGAACTTTCAGACAATACAACAACCACGGTGTTTTTACAAATAACCTAGAATTTGTGAAATTAAAATGCTAATCATTTGACAGCCTCCGTGACACAGTTGGCGAGTAGCTGGCTGAGAAACGAGAGGCCGTGGGTTCGATTCCCACACCGGGACAAATGTTTGTGTCACAGACAGATATTTGTGTGCGGAGTCTGGGTGTTGTGAGACCGAAAGTCTCTCGTAGTCTCTGATACCCACAACACAAGACTCGTATCTAAGTGTGGGGTCGGGGCTATGTGTGTGACTGTTGGGTGTTATTTATTATTTATTTAATCATAAAATCGCTACATTCAATTAGAGTTCTTAAGCTGAAAACCATTGAGATTCTTGGTTCAAATCCTAGGTGTGGCTATCACAAATATAAGAATTTCGGTAATTATTTTTCTCCTGGCACGGCTAAGTGACCACACTGCACGTGATGCGTGATCCAGGAACGCGACACACTTCCATGTGCCACTATGGCGGGTTTTACACCCTGTGTATGATGGTCGCTATCCGTATATGAATATCCTACCAGCACATGATTTCATTGAAATGCCGAAAGTTACATATGGTTTGATCCATTTATGGGCCGACAGTCGTGTAATCGGGCCCCCGATAATTACACTCATGAATCGAAACAAGTTCTACTTTCGTCTTCTGTAACAGACTTTCTGAAGACAAGGTGGACCGTTATGCTGTAGACCAGTGCTTCCCAAACTATGGGTCGCGAGCGAATATTGGTTGGGCCATCAAAATAGGATCATACTTCGATCGAACGGAATATAATTATTAAAACGGGTTTTTTTCTTATTTCAGTCTATTTCCAGTCCATTCATATAGTTATGCTTCTTTTTATTCATGACAATCAAGAGGTGAGTCTCGAATTCGGAACTTTTTATTAGATGGGCTGCTGTTCAGGCAACTTTGGGAACCATTGCTGTAGACAATCCACAGCGCGGGCTCTAAAACGCTAAAAAACGAACAGTGCTTTTTCCTTTTGTTTTTCTGCTGGGGTAGGGAAAAACGTAATTACGCATGCAAGTCGTAATGAGGTACGTAAAGGCTAGTGTAGTATTTCACAACACCAAACTGAACTCGAACCCACGGCCTCTCGTTTCACACACTAAGACTAGAGTATAAAACAGAGTTCATAACTCTGGCATTACGCCAGCTACTTCATAAATCATTAATACTAGTGTCACGTTCAAGACGCAGTAGAAACTATTTTATGGCATCTTTGATGCATGAAAAAATCGTTTTCAAATAAGTTAACACATGAAATGAAGTTATAAAAGAGCTTATTTCAAAATCTATTTATCGACATAATGAGGTCCACTCGAGTTGTGATCTATAAGATACAAAATATTTTACTACTTTTAAGAAGAGGAACTGAAAAAAGTTTTTTAATTCATAAAAAGTACACCAAGTTCAATAAAAACAAATTATGCGTCACTGTAAAATTTGAGGGTTTCCCTTGATTTTTCTGAGATCCCATCATCAGATCCTGACTTGGTGCGAATGGGACCACCTGGGAAGTATACCCTTTTAAACAAAAAAAGAATTTCTCGAATCGGTCCAGGCGTCTTCGAGTAATCGGGTAAAACACATAAAAAAAAGATTCCGACGAATTGTTAACCTCCTCCTTTTTTGAAGTCAAACCAACAAATAATACATTACTTCACTTAAGAACATCTTAAACTCCATTAGACAAATAAGGGGCAACTAATATCTGAAACTGAAGGCGAAAATTGACCAATGAATCGCCTAATACAGGTACATCGCATCTTGATTATAGCACCAACCACCTCAAAACAACCAATTTAAAGACAATATTAAAAGACAGAGAAAGTTTTCATACTGCTTATTTAATATTTTCTACATTATTTGTGAACTAATACTAATACTAGCCCTTTACCACTGCTGGGCACGGGCCTCCTCTACTAATGAGAGGGGTCAGGCCTTAGTCCACCACGCTGGCCTATTGCGGGTTGGTAGACTTCACATACCTTCGAAATTCTTATGAGAATTCTCAGGTATGCAGGTTTCCTCACGATGTTTTCCTTCACCGTTAAAGCAAGCGATTAACAAAGAATACACACATAACTTTAGAAAAGTCAGAGGTGTATGCCACTTGGGCTTCGAACATACGACTTTCGTCTTGACAGTTCGTACCGCAACCAACTAGGCTATCGCTGCTTGTGAACGTTTATAGAAATTCTAATTACCGAAATTTATGTAAACCTATATTTAACACTAAGCTACACATTTTCGTCCCTTAAGACAAACGAATAAAGCAACGTCTTCGTCTTCTACCCAAATAGAAAAATACAAAAATAAAATACATTCTGCATTGCCTTTCCATGAACAAGTGGCGTTCCATTTTACACAAACAAAACTAAAGTTAGCAACCGAGATAGCGGGACGGTTGCGTTCCTTTATACGCAAGTTGTTTCTATGTGGACAGATGTGTTCGGTTTTATGAGCAACTTTTGAAATAAGAACGTGTCGAATGCTTTTTGAGAATGAGATTTAGTTCTTCTGAATATTTTTTAGACTATGCTGTTCAAATAAATAATACATACATACATTTACACTCACGCCTATAATCCCCGAAGGGGTAGGCAGAGGTGTAACCAGTACACCCACTTTTCACCGAATTTCGGTCCCATAATGTGATAGGGGGCGAGCCTCACGCCATACCGGGCACAGGTTCCAGACCCCGGACTGAGAATTTCTAGATAGAAAAACCCAATATCACTTTACCCGACCCGGGGATCGAACCCGAGACCTCAGCACAGCGGTTGTAACGCATGCGCAATTACAACTGCGCTACCAAAGCAGTCTCAAATAATACATTCTGATGATCTAAGTAGTAACAGAAAATTATTATTTTTGAGTAAAACTAGAAACTCAATAAGGTATTATGGACAGCCCCATGGGATAAGGGTGAGTTGTGAAACGCGAAGTTGCGGATTCAATTCTCGCACACAGACAAATATTAGTCTTCACAAATATTTGTTTCTGGGTGTTGTGGGGCCGTTATCCTACGTAGTTCGATACAGGTATGTCTTAGTGTGTGGTCAGAACTATGTGTGACTATGTCTGTATTTATTTATTTTTACTTAGGGACTGCCTCGGTGGCGCAGTTGTAATTGCACTTGCGTTACGACTGCTGTGAGGAGGTTGGGTTGGGTAAAGTGATATATCCTTGGAGGAGACCTCTCGCTGCCGGCCGTGGTGTCGTTCATGGTTGCCAGCCGGAGGTCCTGGCGTGCGGTGGCCCACTTCTGCGAGAGCGTCATCTCGCAGAAGGAGAGTGCTGAGAGGGATCGGGAACGATAAAATCCCTCCCGCCACCAGAGAAGACGTACGCAGCAGAATACCCCGGGATCGCTCCGCAAGCGCCGAAGAAGGCCACCGCAGGGTTTTAGCTGGTTGTGTTGGGTGGGGTGTACATAGGGGGTAGGGACTCGGCCCAGCGGCAGCTCGGATAGCCATCATCCGTGCGAGGGGGATGCTGGGTCGTAAGACCGGCTAGTCCAGCATACCCGTTTTTTTCTTAATCCGCTTCCCTCCGGAGCGGACGGCAGTAATAAAACCCTTTCCCCGCGACAGCAAAAAAAAAGGGTAAAGTGATATTAGATTTTTCTCAGTATCAGCACAGAGCAAAAAAAAAGAGTCTGAAATAGTGCCCGGTATGGCGATAGACTCGCCCTTTATCATATTTTGGGACCGTAATAAATTCGGCGAAAAGAAGACCAGTAACCAGTAGACCTACTACTGGTTACGCCTCTGCCTACCCCTCAGGGATGACAGGCGTGAGTGTATATGTATGTAAAAAAACTATCAAATATGTAAAAATAAAATGATGAAAACATCCGAATTTCAGCGTCTCACAGACAATGTAAAGCGGGAAGTATTAAAGTGAAAATAAAATTAATTCGCTTTAAATGTTTACTGACAAAGGAACGATATAAATTATTTTATGGTTGCGATAAATGACGGTACTTAAATTTTAATCGTTGTGATAGAGACTACCCCGGCCAGACACCCGCCATTGAAACTTTTTAGCCAGGATCGACAATGGCTCGCATTTTTCGACACCGAGTAATAAAACTTTTTTTTTATTATGCGACGGCAAAGTGACCACACTGCATCGGATGATAAGCGCAGTCCAATTAGAGTATCGAGTAGCAAGCTTGCCGGCCTGCTTCATCACACTACGCCATGGGCAAGAAGGTGAAGAAGCGGCAGAGGGTCTAGTGTCAAAGTACTCAGAGACCGCAAAACGGCCAAACTTCGTACCCCAGCTCTACACCACGACAGAAACCGGATGTACACTGGCTGATCCCGGAACGCGACACACTTGCATGTGGCACTATGGCATATTTAACACCTTGTGTACGGTGGTCGCTCCGGGCTGATATGAATATCCTACCACCAGCAAGCAGCGAGTCTCGGATAATGCTTAGCAGTCTTTTAACCCGCAACGAAATTAATCAAATACAAATATAGGGAGGAGTTGAAAATATATATTGTCCACTTCCTTCCATAGCAAAGTGGGGAAGAATTAAATTTAAAATAAAATTAATTCCCTTCAAATGTTTACTGACAAAGGGACAATATAAATTATTTAATGGTTGCTATAAATTACGGTACTTAAATTTTATTGCTGGCGATAGTGTTATCTGTCACATCATGATACTCTGGGGATCTGTGAGTGTTAGGTTACATTAAAGAGTCCGTTTGTATCGTGTATCGAAGCTGGTGTAATAAATTTTATTCAACACTAGTTTTTGCCCGCGGCCCGAGTATTAGCTATTTTTGAAAGAAAAGTTTTTTATTCATAAAAAGTACACCGACTTCAATAAAAAAAACAAATGATGCATCGCTAAAAAGTTTGAGGGTTGCCCTCGATTTTTCTGAGATCCCATCATCAGATCCTGACTTGTTGCCAATGGGACCAAGTATATCCTTTTAAACAAAAAAAGAATTTCTCGAATCGGTCCAGGCGTCTTCAAGTAAACGGGGAACATACATAAAAAAAGATTCCGACGAATTGAGAACCTCCTCCTTTTTTGAAGTCAGTTAAAAGGGTATAAAATCCATGGAGTCATCTTAAACTGTTACATGTTTCTATATTTTACAAACTGTCAAACGACCGACAGTTAAGGTTACATTAGAAAAGTTTCAATAGTCGTTAAGTTTTCTTAAATTTTCAAATTTTCCACGCATTTTTTTATTTTTTTCTTAACAAAAAAAGAATTAGCGAAATCGGTCCAGCCGTTCACGCGTGATGCCGTGACCCAGGGAAATAGGGATTAATTTTTTTTATACATATCCTACATTATATCAGGTTCATTGTAGTCACAATGCCGGGATAAAAAAAGGTGAATTAGATTTATTTAAATGTTACTTGGGAGAGGCCTACGTCCAACAGTGGACTGACACCGGCTGATGATGATGATGATGATGAAATGTTACTAAAAATTCTAGCCCAGTAATTTACACTGTCCCACTGCTGGACAGGCTGCTGCTAAGCCTCTGTTAATTAGATTAGTTCAGTAATGTCCACCAAGCTGGCCTAATGCGATTTAATAGATTTCACATACATTTAAAATTCTTATTTAAAATTCTCAGGTATGCCACTTTCTTTACTGTTTTCTATATAGCAGGTGATTATAAACAATGGGGTTTCTCTGGTGGATAGAGTTCGAAATGAAGTCATCCGCCAGAGAACCAAAGTCATAGATATTGCTCGCAAAATTAGCACGCTACAGTGGAAGAGGGCTGGTCACGTCTGCAGACGGACAGATGGCCGATGGAGCAGACATGTGTTGGAGTGGAGACCGCGTTTAGGCAAACGTAGTGTGGGACGCCCTGCTGCACGATGGACCGACGACTTGAAGAAGGTGGCGGGTAGCGGGTGGATGCGGGCTACCCAAGACCGGGATGGTTGGGGTTCACTTGGGGAGGCCTACGTCCAACAGTGGACGGCAACAGGCTGAGTATATATATACAATGAATAGGTACATGTTACTTGTAAAATTCAGAGGTGTATGCCATTTGGTTTTGAACTTGCGACTTTCGTCTCGGCAATCCGTACCACAACTAGGCTAGCTTTGAATATATTAAAATAAAAGCAATTAATGTCGCAAAATTAATAAAAATGTTAATTTATGCACACACAATGCCAAAGGCAATAAAAATATGAACTCGCAGTGTTTATACAGTAATTTTGCAGAAATGCGTTGTAATTCATTTAAAACATTGTATATTTTACTTCGTTACGATGACTAGCTACACATACGCTCACGCATGTAATCCTTGAAGGGGAAGGCAGAGGTGTAACCAGTATTTATTACTGTCCCATAATGTGATGGGGGGCGAGCCTATCGCCATACCGCGCTCAATTCCAGACTCCGGGCTGATACTGAGTATTTCTTAATAGTAAAACCAAATATTATTACCTGACCCGGGGATCGAACCCTCAGCACAGCATTCATAACGCATGTGCAATTACAACTACGCCACCGATTATGACTAGCTATTTATTTAATATATAACAGTCACACACAGGCTTAGAAAGCTACGAGTCTTGGGTGTGTATCAGGAACTACGGAGACTTTAGGCTTCAAAACACTAGATGTCTCGGTGCAAGAATCGAACCCGCGGCCTTACAAAGCTGTCGGCGGTCTTTAATTATTGTCTCTATATCAACCGAGGTAGCAAAAGGCTCAACAGTGAAAATTCTGGAAGTCCAAAATTCTCTACCTCTATTCTCATGCGTTTTCTTAAAGCTGGCAATACAGCCATGATTCTTCTGGTAGCTATTCGTAGGTGATCTCTCTCTTCCTAGCTTTGATCATGGTGATGGGGTCAGCTTCCTTTGACTCCACTTGACTCTTTTATGTACATTTTCCCCAGTACGTCGCTTCATCTGTTTTTATGTTTTTATTATGTATTTTTTTACTACTAAAAATCTACAGCCTAAAGCAACAGTACTTATATTTTGTTGTTATTCTGGCACGGCAAACTGCAGCTGATATCTAGAGTATCAAGTAGCGAGAGACAATCTATCTTCCGTTTCACTAGTGGGCTACTGGTGTAGTCATGGCTTATGTTTTTCGTTTTTTTTTTATTCTGGCGCGGCAAAGTGGCCACACTGCACCTGATGGTAAGCGCAGTGCCGTCCAGATAGAGTATCAAGTAGTGAGAAACAGTCTATCCCTCGCTACTCAACACAATCGTGCCGGCCTGCTGTTCAGGTTCTTCACACTACGCCTAAAGGACCCAGGATAATAGGAAGGAGGGAACACGGTAGCTGGCAAACTGTTCCACAGCTTGATGGTGCGGCCAAAATACGAATTTGCAAACCTCTTGGTTCGGGCCGCGGTAGTAGACACCAGGAAGCTGTGACTCCGCTAGCCAGTGCGCGTGGTGGTATAACCTAAGCCTGATATTCTGGTATTCATAAAGATCATTTTTCAGACGACCCACTAACACGACTGCGTGTAATATAAAAAATTCAATGCTTTTGTAAAACCGGAACGCATAACCTACATAGCTAGAATTTCAACGGAACAATTTTTAAAAAGTTGATATGAAATGTTTTTTAATTTTCAACTTGTCAAGACCACCGGGAGTTGTGTGTGGGGTCTATTGTCCCCAGCCCGGGATAGTCGCAGACAATCTTTATTCCTTCACCTGCAACGTTAGTGGGTGAAATATATAAAATATTGTTGGAAAAAGAAACGTGCACTTTAAAATAATGTAACAAATGAAGTCGTTTTTCGTCGTGCTATCAAATTATACAATATCTAGTTTCACATTGCCTCGGTGGCGCAGTTGTAATTGCGCATACGTTACGACTGCTGTGCTGAGGTCTCGGGTTCGATCTCCGGGTCGGGTAAAGTAGCATTTTTTGTTATATACTGGCACGGCAAAGTGACCTCACTGCACCTGATGGTAAGCGCAGTGCGGTCCAATTAAAGTATCAAGGAGTGAGATAATCTGTACCCCGCTACTTAACACAGCAGTCGAGGGTCTATTCTCCTCACCTCTAGACCCCTGACAAAAACTACACTGGCTGATCCTGGAACGCGACACACTTGCGTATGCCACTATGGCGGGTTTTACACCCTGTGTACGATGGTAACCAGCAAAAGCATTGGGTTTTTCTATTTAGAAATACTCAGTATCAATCCGGAGTCTGGAATTAAGCCCGGTATGGCGATAGGCTCGTCCCTTATCACATTATGCGAGCGTAATAAATTCTGCGAAAAGTGGGTGTACTGGTTACACCTCCGCCAACCCTTCGGGGATTACAGGCGTTTACTATTGCATTTAAAAGGCCTTATCGCCTGGAGTTACGATTCTACTGCGTTTGTATTAACTGTTTTACGATGATGACTATTAGTCACATATTTTTTTAATTTTCGACTGCCTCGGTCGCGCAGTTGTAATTGCACATGCGTTACGACTGCTGTGCTGAGGTCTCGGGTTCGATCCCCGGGTCGGGTAAAGTGATATTGGGTTTTTCTACCTAAAAATACTCAGTATTAACCCGGAGTCTGGAATGGTGCCCGGTGTGGCGATAGGCTCGCCCCCTATCACATCATGGGACCGAAATTCGGCGAAAAGTGGGTGTACTGGTTACACCTCTGCCTACCCCTTCGGGGATTACAGGCGTGAGTGTATATGTATGTTTCTTAAATCTATTTAGTAACCCATTTCTAACAAATTTATTTCAGAGTGTGCGTTTTTGGTACGTGTTGTATATTTATTTATACAATAAGTACTTTTAACAGTGAAACCCGCTCCAATAGGTTTTCGAAACTCTAGAATGACCCACAAGACCCTTCTAAGTGCTGTATCCTATTTCGTGTACTCTTAATTGGGCGTTGAAAATTTCATTACGGGTAAAGGTGACACGCGGTCCCTGGTGCGTCATCGTCAGGGACACTTAATTAAACTCATCAGGGGATTCCGGGATCCGGTAATGAGCTCCCAATTTAAGGGATAAGGCTTTTCTTTTAGGTTGTTCAACGTAATTATATTTTTACGGTAAAATTTCGAATAAATAAAGGATATTGTTGTCATTTATTTTATTTAAAAGTATTTTATAGATGCAAAAAATAATTCTAGTTGGCATTGTACTGGCCACATAGCCTTGATGACTTATGTCAATAAAATATAGAGCGCATAATTCAAAGAACATTATAATACTACTGAAAGTATAATTCAAAAATGTCTTTCTTCCTTAATTTCTTTATAATACATACTAGCTGTTGCTCGCGGCTCCGCCCGCGTGGAGGTCATGTTTGGAAGAAAAAGTATATTATACAAAATACGAATTTTCATGCGTTTAACTTAAAAAATTAAGAATTTTCATACAAACTTTCATCCCCTATTTTACCCCCTTAGGGATGATTTTGAAAAAAATGTGATACACGTATTAAACGTACTTTATTTCCTACCAAAAGTCTAAATATGAATTTCCAGATCCCTAGGTTGAGGAATTATGGATTTCCCATACAAATTTTGAACTCCTAGTTGACCCCTTTCAAGGTTGTTTTTTGAGAAAAAAGATAGCCTATGTCCTTCTCCAGGATATAATCTAGCTCCTTGCCAAATTTTATCATAATGTAGTCAGCCGTTTAGTCGTGAAAAGGTAACAAACAAACAAACAGAGTTACTTTCGCATTTATAGTATTAGTATGGTTTTTATTGTGCTAGAAAACGGACGTAGGCCTTCCTTGTTGCATTCCAAGACTTGAAATACAAGTCATAGTAATTTACATCTCTTTTTTTTCTCTCCTATAACCTGATTTGCTATAGATATATTATGCCTTTTATTAAATAGCAGCGATAGCCTAGTTGGTTGCGGTACGGACCGTCAAGAGTCAAAGTCGTATGTTTCTGAAGTTACGTGTGTATTAATTGTTAATTATCACTTGCTTTAATGGTGAAGGAAAATATGATCAGGAAACCAGCATTCCTGAGAATTCTTATACGAACTTCAGAGGTGTGTGAAGTTTACTAACTCGCATTATGCCAGCGTGGTGGACTAAGCCTTACCCCTCTCATTAGTAGAGGAGGCCCGTGCCCAGCAGTGGTACAATGTTTAATACAGGGCTAGTATTATAAATTCCGGATTATAATATAAAAGTATATTACATCATCTCGAAATAAGGAAACAACAACGCAAAATATTCCCAAGACAAAGATATACTTTATGGTAAATGGACTTGCAGTTCTCTGGGGAAAGGAAATTTACGACATATATTTTTTATGTTGAATAAAAGCTTTCGCACTGTGTACCTCAAGAACTGAATAATGCAGGAATATATTTTCATGGTTCTGAGTAATCGCTATTCTCATGTTTTTTTTAGTGCCTCGATAGGAAGACGAGCAGACGGGACACCTGACGGTAAATAGTCACCGCCATAGACGGCTGTAATGCCAGGGCACAGCAAAGCCGATGCCTACCGCTGTTTGCAAACTAACTTCTTATTGTTTTTAAATCAAAGGTTGACAAACGACAACCTTCTCAAGTAATGTCCTTTACACACCTATCTCGTTCGTCATTCCGTTGATTTTTAATCGCAATTTAAACGAGTAGCCAACTGTGAAACGAGAGGTCAAGAAGAGAGCATATTCTTTCCTGAAAGGCCGGCAACGCATTTGCAAGCCCTTTGGTGTTGCAGATGTTCATGGGCGGCGGTGATCACTTTCCATCAGGTGAGCCTCTTGCCCGTTTGCCCCCTTTTTCCATAAAAAAAAAAAAAAAACATAGCCCCAATCCCACACTAAGATACGAGTCTTGTGTTGTGGATATCAGGGACTACGAGACTACGACTTTCGGTTTCACAACGCCCAGTCCCCGGACACAAATATCTGTCTGTCACACGAACATTTGTCCCGGTGTGGGAATCGAACTCACGGCTTCTCATTTCACAGCCAGCTACTCGCCTACTGCGCCGTGGAGGCTGCAATGGTTTTATACATTATTACATACACATACACATACACATACACTCACGCCTGTAATCCCTGAAGGGGTAGGCAGAGGTGTAACTAGTGAACCCACTTTTCGCCGAATTTCGGTCCCATAATGTGATAGGGGGCGAGCCTATCGCCATACCGGGCTCAGTTTCCAAACTCCGAGCTGATACTGAGAATTTCTAGATAGAAAAACCCAATATCACTTTACCCGACCCGGGGATCGAACCCGAGACCTCAGCACAGCAGTCGTAACGCATGCGCAATTACAACTGCGCCACCGAGGCAGTCAATACATTATTATACATTATTGTGTTATTTATTTATATTCACCAGTCCATAATAACCATTCAGTGGTTGTAAACTAGGGTTATTAACCCCGGAATCCAAATACTAGGATTTTTAGTTTTTTAAGTTAGAAAAACTCGGACAATTCCATTTAAAAACAGGACGCATCTGTTTTTTAAAATAGCGTAAACACTGGTGCGCCCAGACGCACCACCCCCAAAAAGTAAGGATTGCAAAGTGGTGTGCTAATTTTAAAATACAGAACCTTATCAGGGCGCTTTAAAAACCCAGGACACTCTAAAAACCAGGACATGTCCTGGGAAAACAGGACGGTTTGGCAACTCTATAGTAAACATCACTGTTATCATAAGGTTGACAAATAAGTAATACATTTATAAAGGTATCAAAATAAATACATCTCAAGGAAAGGGATATCGCGTCCCCATTTAATAATTAAGTAATTTGCATGCAGTATGGTAAACAAGCTATAAAAGCGCCATAAAGCTAAGGGCGGTCCCATGGGAATTTATGAACAGTAAAATAGTTTATGATCAGTATTTACAGATTTAATCTTTATTACTAATCTCAAAGGGTTTGATGCTGCAAAATACATTAAATTAACTAAATATATTTAATGCAGGGTTTTATGTTTGCAAGTCTTTCGCCCTATAAATCGAAAGGGTCTTTAGGCTATGAACTAGTTAACTATGGGGTCCCAAATATGGCAAAAAATTTATGAGTTTTCATTCAAAAGCCACAGATTATATAACATTTAGTGACTGGCTTAGCGAAATCATGGAACGGAAATAAGTCTTTAAAATTATTAAACTGTTGTCAATGGTAAGTGGTAAATGATACTTTCTTAAATGCTGTATCGTTTGTGAGTGATGACGAATGACACAGAAGAGAAAACATCAATTTTTATGAGTTTTTTTGTCTATGTATGTTCCCCGATTACTCGAAGACGTTTGGACCGATTCGAGAAATTCTTTTTTTGTTGAAAAGGGTATACTTCCCAGGTGGTCCCATTGGCACCAAGTCAGGATCTGATAATGGAATCTAAGATAAATCGAGGGCAACCCTCAAATTTTATAGGGACGTATAATTTGTTTTTTATTGAAGTCGTGTAGTTTTTATGACTAAAATTACTTTTATTCATAATTTTAATCAGAGCTATATTTGGTGTTAGTTGTAATTTCCTGTTACTGAGTACCATGGTTCCATAATTGCTTATTTATTTTACTATGTATCACCTACTTGCGAGCCAGTAATATCAGATAAAAATCTATACTGCTCAAATTCTTCAGTTCGATTTGTTACAGAATAGCCTAATTTTCTGGAGTGTTCCTAAAATGTAATTCGATTAAAAGATTAATCGAATTACATTTTTTTCTGGCACGGCATAGTTACCACACTTCACCTGTAGTAAGAGCACTGCCGTCCAGTTAGAGTATCAAATAGCGAGATACAATCTATCGTTCGCTCCTCAACACAATAATGCCGGCCTGACAATACATGTAAAGTTTGATAAATTGCTTTAAAGCAAGGTTTCAATATACTTGATAATTCAAGAAAATTCTATTAACCTCAATCAATTTTAATAAAGACAAGTGCCCAACTTTATATAAAAAAAGTAACATCTGTTCGAGAAATTTATTTTTTCTGTCAAGAATATTTAACTCCAGCTACCCATATAGAAACCGGTCTCCAAAAAGGCACATCTGCTTGAAATTTATTAAAAGTAAGTTTGACGTTGTGCATTGGGCGAGTAGAAGGCTGTGAAACGAGAGGCCATGGGTTCTATTCCCGTAATGAGGCAAATGTTTGTGTGACTAGATATTTGTTTCGGGTCTGGGTGTTGTGGGACCGTAGTCCCTCGTAATGCCTGATACCCACGATACAGGTTTGACCTAGTGTGGGGTCAGAACTATACTATACTAAGGCAACTATTTATATGACAGTCTTGTAATTGTTCTTTCAGTTTGTTCGTTGTCTAAAATATACAAATAAATAAATACACCCAACAGTTACATACATAGTGCTGACCCCACACTAGGTAAAGCCTGTATCGTGGGTATCAAGAACTACGAGAAACGACGGTCCCACAACACCCAACCCGAAACAAATACCTGTCTGTCACACAAACATTTGTCTCGGTGCGGGATTCGAACCCACGGTCTATCGATTCAAAGCCGACTACTCGCCCGTTGAGCCACGAAGGCTGTCTAAAATGCTGCAACAAAATTAGATATTGCACTCTAATGTTTTATATAACTCCTATAAAAATAAGTACAGGCGAGAACAAAGGTTATTCTGCAACTAGGTATGTTTGGGTGGTCATTTCAGCGCGGTACTCAAGGATTTGATGGATTCCATTTTGTACGTAATAGTAATAATTATAATAATTTTCAATTTTAAAACAAATATTTGTTGAACACGCAAACTTCCTTGATCCGGGATTATTTTTATTCTGGCGCGGCAAAGTGACCACACTGCGCCTGATGGTAAGCGCAGTGCCGTCCAGATAGAGTATCAAGTAACGAGAGACAGTCTATCCCCCGCTACTCAACACAATCATGCCTGCTGTTTAGCTTCTTCACATTACGCCTAAAGGACCCAGGATTATAGGAAGGAGGGAACACGGTAGCTGGCAAACTGTCCCACAGCTTGATGGTGCGGCAAAATACGAATTTGCGAACCTCTTGGTTCGGGCCGGGGTAGTAGATACCACGAATCTGTGGCTCCGCAATCCAATACGCGTAGTTCTGGTATGGAAGAGAGAGGATGGGATAAGATCAAACAATTCTTCAGAGCATTCGCCATGATACAGACGGTAGAACACGCTAAGCGAGGAAATATCCCTACGCAGCGGTAGCGGCTCCATTCTGCATCATTCACAATGCGGATGGCCCGCCGCTGCAACCCATCCAAGGCATCGAGAAGGTACCTTGCGGAACCGCTCCAGAGGTGCGAGCAGTATTCCATTCCCGGCCGCACCTGCGCTTTATATAAGCGGTAGAGCTAACCAGGCGTGAAAAACCGCCGCACCCTGTTCAGGATTCCGACCCTGCGTGAAGTGGCGGATATTACGCCCTCGATGTGACTCCTTGGATTAACATCGCAGCGGATATCCATACCTAGGACACTAAGGTCATTCCGCATTGCGAGTGGAACACCCTGAAAAACGGGGATGGGAGAAAACGGAGACTTCTTGCACGAGAACGCGCACACCTGGGTTTTCTTAGCATTAAACTCAACCCGATTCCTGGTACCCCATGATGAGATGAGATCCAAGGTCTGGTTGAGCTCAACGACAAGATCCTCGCGTCTCCTCTCAGTATCTGCCCGGCAACCAGGCGGCTTGCTGCTATAACGCCCATGAATAACCGTCATTATCCTACTATTCTACTTCCTACTAATATTATAAATGCGAATGTTTGGATGGATGGATGTTTGTTACTCAATCACGCTACAACGGCTGGACGGATCTGCTTGAAATTTGGCACAGAGATTGATTATAGTCTGGAATAGCACATATTTTTATCCTGGAAAATTGTACAGGTCCCGTGGATAGTTTAGTTTTTCAGAGACCAAAGGATCGACATAATTTTTTGCATAATGGCAGTATAGGGATCAGAAAATGACAAAGGCTACTTTTTATCCCGGATAAATGCATGCTTCCTATGGGAAAGCAAAATATAGAGAGGTGTAATAGCTTAAGATGCCTCCGTGAATTGTATACCTTTTCTTCCAAAAATAACCTCCACGCGGGCGAAGCCGCGGGCAACATCTAGTACATTCATATATAGAAACTAATAAAATCACAACGCTTTGGCACTGCGGTATCATCATTCCTCGTACGAATATCATACTGGGTGTTCAAATCCTGCACAAATTATAAATTCAAAATGTCATACTGTAGGGCACGGGTCTCCTGTACTAATGAGAGGGATTAGGCCTCAAACGCTGGCTTAGTACCGATTAAAAGACATTGAAGTTATTATTAATAATTCCGAAATATGTAGGTTTATTCTAAAAAATATGCAATTTTTTTATCTATAACAGTACATACCTACTGTAATTTTTGTACAGATAGTAGGTTTGAGAGTATTTGCTTTGGATGATGCAATTTTGCCCTTTTTCGTCCCTTGCCTGTCACATGCCCTACTTAAGACGTTTTGGCTTGCCCTTTCCATTTCAGTTAGACTCACATGAGTTATCGATTTCATTGCAAAAACATGGAAATAAATCTTTTTTGCATTTTGGTAACACTGTAGTTTTAGGTTCCATGGTATGAAAACGAACATAATAATTAAGTAAGTGATTTTACCACAAATATACTGTAGAGAGGTGAATCTCTATTCCGCAAATAATTAATCAAATAGAAATATAGGGAGGAACTTTAAATACACTCATGCCTGTAAACCCCGAAGGGGTATGCAAAGGTGTTACGAGTATACCTATATTTCGCCGAGCTTTTTCCGTCCCATGATGTGATAGGGTGCGAACCTATCGCCATACTGGGCTCAATTCTAGACTCCAGGCTGATACTGAGCATTTCGTGTTAGAAAAACCCAATATCACTTTACCCGACTCGGGGATTGAACCCAAGACCTCAGCAGAACAGTCGTAATGCGTACGCAATTACAACTACTCCGCCGAATTTGAAATACTATAAGTAAATAGTATTAAAGTGTAAATTTAAAGTTATATAACATACTAGCTGTTGCACGGCTCCGCCCGCGTGGTAGTTATTTTTGAAAGAAAAGGTATAAAATCTATCATATTTGCAATTAAAATAGCATATATTATCAGTGATAACGTAGCATTCAAATGGTGAAAGAATTTTTAAAATCGGTCCAGTACTTTTTGAGCTAATTCGTTACAAACATACATATTACATACACATTACATACAAGGCTCGCCCCTATCACATTATGGGACTGAAATTCGGCGAAAAGTGGGTGTACTCGTTACACCTCTGCCTACCCCTTCGAGGATTACAGGCGTGAGTGTATGTATGTATTACATACAAATTTTTCCTCTTTATAATATTAGTATAGTATTTATAAGTGTTGTTGATGAGTCTATGTATCCCTATGTATTAGTATTTTTTTTTGTCGCGATTTTTTCCTTTTACTGATTTCTCAATAGCTTTTTAATCCTATACGATTACATATACATCAATAAAAGAAATTCATTAACAAATAAAATGAACTTTATGTCGAGGGAAATATAGGTTAATATTGCGATTGTAATTTTGTGTAAGCTGGTGGTAGGATATTCATATCCGCCCGGATAGCGACCACCGTACACAGGGTGTAAAACCCGCCATAGCGGCACACGCAAGTGTCGCATTCCGGGATCAGCCAGTGTACATCGGTTTTTTCGGGGGTCTAGAGTTGGGGTACAATTTTTGGCCGTTTTGCGGCCTTCTGAGTACTCTGACACTAGACCCTCGACCACTTCTTCACCTTCTTACCTATGGCGTAGTGTGAAGAAGCAGGCCGGCATGACTGTATTGAGTAGCAGGGGATAGATTGGCTCTCATTACTTGATACTCTAATTGAACGGCAATGCACTTACCATCAGGTGCAGAGCGGCCAGGATAAAAAAAAACATTTGGAGTGTCTGAATGACTGTGTTATTCCTTTGATTATATGGTGGTTACTGTCCAGTCATCATACCACTTTTTAATGTTATGTTGAGCCTGCCCACAGCAGGAAAAGGCCTACCTTCCATTCATCTCTCACCATTACGTCATTAAAAATACTTTCACAGAATCGAAGTTGCGAGCAAACCCGAGTAAGTTTGTAAAACAATTACAACCTACAGACCAAGTCACTTGATTACAGTTTGCACAGTAAGTTAGTTTGAGTCCACATGGCCGAATTAGTTCCGAATATGAACAGTACAAGTAGCACATGTAAGTATTTGTATAAAGGACTGACTGCCTCGGTGGCGCAGTTGTAATTGCGCATGCGTTACGACTGCTGTGCTGAGTTCTGGGGTTCGGTCCCCGGGTCGGGTAAAGTGATATTGGGTTTTTCAATCTAGAAATTCTCAGTATCAGCTCGGAGTCTGGAATCTGTGCCTGGTATGGCGATAGGCTCGCCTCCTATCACATTATGGGACCGAAATTGGGCGAAAAGTGGGTGCACTTGTTAAACCTTTGCCTACCCCTTCGGGGATTACAGGCGTAAGTATATATGTATGTATAAAGGGAATTACAGATGGCTTTCATGGACAAAAAATCCCGTTAGTCACTTAGTCCTGATACCGCTATAGGTCAAAGTCAAGCTCAGGTCTATCTAATCAAGGACTACGATCCCACAACACCCAGAGTTGCGGGTAATAAAATATATTTCAAAGTAAAATTTCAGCTTTTCTTAATTTTAGTGAAACCAGACGAAGGTAGGAAGTGAAGGTATTCATTCGTTTTTAAACGGTATCAAAACAGTGTTCAATAATACATACATATACACTCACGCCTGTAATCCCCGAAGGGGTAGACAGAGGTTGATACTCTATCTGGACGGCACTGCGCTTACCATCAGGTGCAGTGTGGTCACTTTACCGCGCCAGAAAAAATAAACATACCATCTATGCACGTAATTTGTTTTTTATCAGTACTCAAAAAACGATCCATTCGAGAGACAGACGTCAGTAGTCTTCCATTTTGTTAACCGACTTCAAAAAAAGGTTCTCAATTCGTTGGATTTTTTTATGTATGTTCCCGATTACCCCAAGACGCCTGGACCGATTCAAGAAATTCTTTTTTTGTTTAAAAGGGTATACTTTCCAGGTGGTCCCATTGGCACCAAGTCAGGATCTGATGATGGGATCTCAGAAAAATTGAGGGCAACCCTCAAATTTTATAGGGACGCATAATTTGTTTTTTATTGAAGTCGGTGTACTTTTTATGAATTAATACACTTTTTTAGTACAAACGCTTATCACAATCACGCCCGCGTTCTCTTACAAATTCGACCACATACTCCTCTTTCATACATTTAAGTGAACATGATACATTATCCGCGTAGACGCTAATTGACGTCAATAAGAAACTAATATCAGACCTCTCAGAGAGGCTCTTAATAGGCCAACTTAATTATATTTCCCTAATGTTGACTATTCGATGTAGAATGTGTGGTATGAAATTCTTACCCTTATCAAGTATGGAATATGTAATTAATATTGAAGTTTAAACTTGTTCTCACGGATATTTGTGGGTTATCGGATTATTATAGGCAAACCTCAACATTTACTGTATCTAAAAATTTGACTTAAGTCTTATCAAGTATAATAGTAGTTTTTGCGTAGCAAGCTTTGAAATGAATAGGGTAGTTGACACTTCTTCGTCTTCTTCATGTGCCTCTTCAGTCTTGAAGGTTGGCCATCAGCTTCCTATACTCCTCCCTGTCACTGGCCAGGCGGAACAGTTGTTCAGCGGAGGTGATACCGGTCCACTCCCGGATATTTCGCAGCCACGATTTTTTCCTTCGCCCAGCGCGTCTCTTCCCTTCCACCTTGCCCATCATTATAAGTTGCAGCAGCCTGTATCTTTCGTGCCGGAGCACGTGGCCGAGGTATTCCGTTTTACGCTGTTTTATGTTTTGCATCAACTTCCTGGGCACATGTAGTTGACACAATATCTTTAATTATTGTTTTATTTTGAAAAATTGAAATGAACACACATACACTCACGCCTTTAATCCCCGAAGGGTATAGCACACCCACTTTTCGCCGGATTTATTAAGGTCCCATAATGTGATAGGGGCGAGCCTATCGCCATACCGGGCACAATTCCAGACTCTGGGCTGACACTGAGTATTTCTAAATAGGAAAACCCAATATCACTTTACTCGACCCGGGAATCGAACCCATGACACGAGCAATACACAACCGTCCAGTCGTTCGGATCAAGAAGGCTCAATCAGCCTTCCCCTGTGTCTGAGTGCCCTATCGTCTATCGTCCCTAATCCACAATTACCTATGTTTGATTATAATAAATAAACATTCTTTAATATGCTATGAAACTTTACATTATTTTAATCAGTTAATTACGTTAAACTTTTTATAGAAAGATTTTATGAATAAAAAAATAAGTAAGATAAAAGCCGTTCTAATCTGGTGGGATGACTGTCATGACCAAAAAGGATGCAGGATATAATTTATGACGTCACCACTCGGAATGGCCATTATAGTGCAGTCGTGAGAGGAAGACAGTGAGATGATTGCACTATGTAATTTTGCATATAATATTTAAAATAATAATTAATTATTTAAGTGAATCCCTAATAATAAACGTCGTATACTGTCCTAGTTATACAATGTTTTGTCTTGCTTCCTCTGAAGATAAACGTTACTCAAATGAGCGAGACTTACTGTAACAGACACAAACAGACAGAATATACATGCACTCACGGCTGTACCCCGAAGGTGTAGGCAGAGGTGTAACCCGTATTTCGCCGAGCTTATTATCGTCCCATGATGTGATAGGGGCGAGGCTATCGCCATGCCGAAAACAATTCAAGACTCCGGAATAATATTGAGTATTTCATGGTAGAGAAACCCAATAAACAAGTCTATTTGGACGTTGACCTTATGAAAACATGAATATTAAACAAACCACAAGGCACACGAATACAAAAAAGATTTTACGATTGAATTATGTATAAAGAAAGTATGTTAATTATAAAAAAAAGTCCCGCGTCTGTCTGTCTGAACTCTCTTCGTCACTCAAAAACTACTGAACAGATTGTCATAAAGCTTTCACCAATAGTCGGAGTGATTCATGACGAAGGTTTATGTATATAGTTCATTATATTTTTATGTCAATTGGCTGAAATATGATGATGATTGTTGAAGATATCAGAAAATATGCCGAATGGGTAGGCTAGGAAACACCGCATAACGAGGAGGCGAAAATAAAATATTTTCGTTAATTACCGTTAAAGTCAAGGTAATCTTGGGACATTGCGCAATTTCTTCCTGAGCGTGAAGGTCACGTGAGTTCAGTGATTTTTCCCCGTCCCAAAAGTGTAACAAAATATAGTCTGACAAACGATCCAGTGGGTCATCTGATGTTAAGTGAACTCCACCGCCCATGGACATCCACAACACTGAAAGTATCACGTATGCGCTGTCAGCCATAAAGGACAGGAATAGGGATTAGGGAAGGGAAGGGGGAATCTGGGCCTCCGGATATCTCACTTACCATACGAAACGCGACAGTAAACTGACACTTTACGTTGGTTTTTTGTGAGACAGTGGTACTATCCCGGTCGAGCCGTCCCATGCATGCTGTACACAAATATGTCTTCAGCGTGGCTGTACCAGTATAAATTACGTATAATATGCTCTTTTACCCGTGCGAAGCCGGAGCGTGTCGCTAGTATAATCATAAAACTGTTATGTTTATATAAATGTGTGAAAATAAACGGGAGCTGTCTGCGCATATATCATCCTCGCCTCGCTATAGTTATGACGTATAAATTTTAAACGAGTTTACGAGATTTTTCCGATATTTACTCAACACTTATTACGTGTCATAGGAAATGATTACATTTTATTGGTTTTGAGTTTATGGCAAATGAATTTCACCTTGAAACTATTAACTATTTTTATACAAAATTTATAGAAGCAGCGATAGCCTAGTTGGTTGCGGTACGGGCTGTCAAGACGAAAGTCGTTTGAAACCCAAATGGCATGCACCTCTGAATTTTCTAAAGTTACGTGTGTATTAAATTTTAATTATCGCTTGCTTTAGCGGCGAAGGAAAACACCGTGAAGAAACCTGAGAACTCCCATTAGAATTTCGAAGGTATGTGAAGTCTACCAACCCGCATTAGGCCAGCGTGGTGGACTAAGGCCTAACCCCTTTCATTAGGAGGCCCGTGCCCAGCAGTGGGACAATGTTTAGTACAGGGCTAGTATTATTATTATGATATAAATATTCTTCAAATGTATTTTCATTTAATGGCAATCAATTTATATATTACTAGCTGTTGCTCGCGGCTCCGCCCGTGTGGAGGTCATGTTTGGGAGAAAAAGTATACAATACAAAATACTCATGCGTTTAACTTAAAAAATGACGGATTTTCATACAATCTTTCATCCCCTATTTTACCCTCTTAGAGGCGGAATTTCCAAAAATCCAGAAACATATATTTTTTATTTTTAACTAAAAGGCCAAATACTAATTTTCATGAATTTAACTTCAAAAATGACGGATTTTCATACAAACTTTCATCCCCTATTTTATCTCCTTAGGGGTGGTATATCCAAAAACCCTTCCTTAGTGGAGGCCTATGTCATAAAAGGTACCTACTGTCAAAATGTCATGTCTCTAACCCCAGCCGTTTAGGCTGTGCGTTGATCGATCAGTCAGTCAGTCAGTCAGTCAGTTTCTTCTTTTATACAGATATTACTTTAACTGATGATTGGTGCACTCGAATCGCAAACCCGTGTCGCAGCTTCTGCAATGGTTACAATTAATAAACAATTCAAATTAAAACAAACGAAAATCTAGTGAATAAGATTAACAATTAATTTTTTGAATTGCAAGTTACACTGAGGCGAAATAATTCATTAATTTTGACGGGTTTGTGGTTTGGAATTAATTTCACTGCTACACAATGGCCTAATTCGAAATCAATTATTCAACTATTAGATTATCTAAAATAACAAATCCATTTCTGTTATATTTTTTTACATTTAGATAATCCACATACAGTCCAATTTATCATCTTTTAAAATTTCTCCAATATTGCATTTTACATACATACATATTCACTCACGCCTGTAATCCCCGAAGGGTTAGGCAGAGGTGTAACCAGTACATCCACTTTTCGCCGAATTTCGGTCCCATAATGTGATAGGGGGTGAGCCTATTGCCATACCAGGCACAGGTTCGAGACTCCGGGATAATACTGAGAATTTCTAGATAGAAAATCCCAATATCACTTTACCCGACCCGGGGATCGAACTCGAGACCTCAACACAGCAGTCGTAACACATGCTCAATTACAACTGCGCCACCGAGGCAGTATATTGCCTTTTGGATATTAAATACATGCACTGATTAAATATTTAGTCTGCTTTTAAAAATGCAGCAAAGAAAGCAAAATTTCGTCCTTGTGCCACTCAAACGACACTAGGTTGCCGTTTAATTAAATTTTTAATCACCCCCACTTAAGGAACAGAGTGAAATGAGAAATTTATATTGAGTCGTTTCTGTCGTTGAATTAATTAATTTAATTAACATATTTTTTTAATTTGGAATGTTTGACAACAAGTTGTACTTCCTAGGTATCGTAAAAGATGACTGACATTTTTATTAAGAATGATTTTGGATAAACTGCACAGAATATTAGTATGGCAACAATAATACCAGCTTACAATAACAATAATTACTTAAGTCATCTAAGATTCGCTGACGATATAGCCCTTTTTGCAGAAACAGTAAGAGAACTAGAACAAATTATACATAGCTTAGACCACGAAAGCAGAAAAGTAGGCCTTCTGATGAACATCAATAAACCAAAAATAATAACAAATAGAAAACAAAAACCAATAACTAGCAATATATAAGGTAACAAAATACAATATGTCAATGAATACATATTGTTGGGGACTGGTGTATTCAGGAAAATAATTTATAAACAGCTTCCGAATTCAAGAACAAATTAAATAATAATAATAATACTAGCCCTGTATTAAACATTGTCCCACTGCTGGGCACGGGCCTCCTCTACTAATGAGAGGGGTTAGGCCTTAGTCCACCACGCTGGCCTAATGCGGGTTGGCAGTCTTCTCATACCTTCGAAAAATTCTCAGATATGCAGGTTTCCTCACGATGTTTTCCTTCACCGTTAAAGCAAGCGATAATTAACATTTTAATACACACATAACTTTAGAAAAGTCAGAGGTGTATGCCACTTGGGTTTCGAACCTACGACTTTCGTCTTGACAGTCCGTACCGCAACCGACTAGGCTATCGCTGATAACAAACAAATTAAAAATTACAATTATGTCGGTAGACATTAATACTAAGCGTCTATACTTTGTTGACGTTATCGGGATGCGGCTTTTTGCCATTTGCTTGTCATTGTTTTGCTTGTTGCCCTCGAACGTGAGTCAGGGCGTGAACACATATATCTTGGAAAACAAGTTTCTTTCAATCCAAATAGCAATGAACAAGAAGTTGATAGAAGGATACATTGTGCATGGAATAAATACTGGGCACTCAAGGAACTTGCGAAAAGTAGGCTACAATATAAAAATTAAAAAGACAGTAATGGATGTGTCTATCTTACCAAGTGTGACGTATGCGTGCCAAACCTGGATATACACGAACATGTTAAAAAATAAACTAAGGGCATGCCAACGAGCTATGGAGAGGAGTATTTTAGATATTAAAAAAATACAAAGAATTAGTAGTGAAGAGATCAGAACAAAAACAAATGTAGTGGATGCTCTCAACTATGCCTTAAAACTAAAATGGCAATGGGCTGGACACATCTCCAGATACACTGACAACAGATGGACATTGCAAATAACTAAGTGGAAAGGACCAAGGGGGAAACGAAACTTCGGTAGACCCAAAAACGGTGGTCCGATGATATAGTAGAAATTGTCGGATGCAACTGGACAACCATTGCACAAGAGAAAACTGGCGAAATTGGAGGAGGCTTTTACCCTTAAGGGAAACAATACATGTAAAAATCAAATAAATAATTGAAAACTAGCCCGTTGAATATAAGAAAAATACTAACACACATTTATTTTGTAAAATATTGGTTAAGGCTATGGAAATAAAAAAAAATTAATGGTACTTTTTACAGTATCATGAAAGACCTAAATAATATTACTGTATAGTACTAATTCGGTCTTCCATAACGTACTGGCCATATCTATATTCCGAATTTAAATTCCGAAGCTTCCAGCTCTTAAGGAAGTCACTATTATATCAGTTGTATAAAAACGGTATCCTTACATTTCTGCTAGCCTGGTACTCAGGAAAAATTTTACTGTTACGAAACACGTGTTCTAAATATAAAAATACTAGAATATACAACTTGAACATAGATAACAACATTTACATATCGATTTTCATGCCACCTAGAACTAACTTCACCATGTCATCGCATCGTAAAAATTCACTCTCATCATTTTTCTCCATCGCGCCATAAGAAGTATAACTTCAAAAAGCTTTATTATTAATACCAGCCCTATATCAAACGTCCTACTGCTGAGCACAGGCCTCTTCTACTAAGACAAAAGGTTAGGTCTTAGTTCACCACGCTGGCCTAATAAGGGTTGTCTGCACATATTTGAAACTCTTATGAGAGTTCTCAGGTATGCAGGTTTCCTTAAGATTTTTTTCTTCACTGTTAAAGTAATAATTAACAATGAATACATACGTAATTTTAAAAAAGTGAATGCCACTATGGTTATAGCTACAAGTGTTATTTTTTTATATTTATAAAAAAAATGGTCGTATATAAGCTATTCTATATCCAAAAATATATCTATTTTTTTATTATTTCATAGTCCGACAAACGAGCCCGTGGGTCACCTGATGTTAAGTGATCTCCACCGCCTATGTACATCCACAATACCGAAAGTGTCATGTATGCGCTGTCGGTCTTAAAGGACAGGAATAGGGATTAGGGAAGGGAAGGGGGAATCTGGGCCTCCGGATATCTCACTTACCAAACGAAACTGTCACTACGTTGGTTTTCTGTGAGACAGTGGTACTACCCCGGTCAATCCGGCCAATTCATGCTGTAGAGAAATATGTCTACAGCGTGGCTCTACCACTTCTACGTTACGTTATCCATATTACGTTAATGAAAGCAAAAATAACTTATACTCATTGTAATTGACACTTATCCAAGAAACCTCAATCTATCAGGTAGAGCCGCACCCTTCTAATTACTTGTCATTAATAGAGATTGCGATGTCCATGCCGACACGTAACACGAGCCCTGATGGATGGGGACTCAACATAATTCGGTGCTGAACGCAATTTTTCGATATATTTGTATTGTAAAAAATATATTTGACTGCCTCGGTGGCGCAGTTGTAATTGCGCATGCGTTACGATTGCTGTGCTGAGGTCTCGGGTTCGATCCTCGGGTCGGGTAAAGTGATATTGGGTTTTTCTACCTGGAAATACTCAGTATTAACCCGGAGTCTGGAATGGTGCCCGGTGTGGCGATAGGCTCGTCCCCTATCACATTATGGGACCGAAATTCGGCGAAAAGTGGGTGTACTGGTTACACCTCTGCCTACCCCTTTGGGGATTACAGGCGTGAGTGTATATGTATGTTTATTATATTGTAAATATAGAGTTTATTGATTCGTTTTTTTGTAAAATAACAGGGACAAGTTGTATGGATTTTTTTAGATTTATTTCTTGCATTATAATACTCAGGTGAAAACTATGCTAATGTGTAAAAAGATATAAGTAATCTCAGAAGTAAATATACCAGTAATTAGCATTTTATTATTTTTACATTAATAACAAGCAATAGAACTAACGCTTTTTCTTACGACTATTTTGGGGAGCCCATTTACCTGAGTTGGCGAGTCACCACCTGCCTATTTTATCCGTGTTTAGGCAGATGTCATAGTCGTTCCCATAGACCCAATCCACTGACACCTCACCTCGATAAACCAGCATAACTTTTTATCCATCCATACAATAGTCCTACACCAACCAGGGGTTGTCCTTGGGTGCACTTGTATAGTGTATACAAGGATAACCGTCGGCTGGTGTCACATCACAAAATTAAATTAAAATTGTCTAACGAGCCTCTACGTGTTGGCTTCGGCCCCACGCACGCCTTCTAAATGTCCGGGACTCTATAGTCTCGTGATTACGGTGTAGCAATATAACTAAATATATACCTATATATATAATATAAATATAATATAAATACTTCAAATAATTTTAAAACACTTTGGATAACACTCATAATTAAATATTATACACACACACATACACTGTTTGTAACGAGTGTGTGTAACGAGTACACCCACTTTTCGCCGAATTTCGGTCCCATAATGTGATAAGGGACGAGCCTATCGCCATACCGGGCCCAAATTCCAGACTCCGGGCTAATACTGAGGAATTTCTAGATAGAAAAACCCAGTATCACTTTACCCGACCCGGGGATCGAACCCGAGACCTCAGCACAGCAGTCATAACGCATGCGCAATTACAACTGCGCCCCCGAGGCAGTTAAATGTTTTACACGTATTTTATTCTGCCTTACAAAACATATTCAACAACTAACTACTCTCTATTTAAAAATCAACTCTCGAATCACATGATTGATAGATGTTTCAGCTTTTGTTGCCGTAATGATGTTCAAAAAATCTTTACCTTCATAGTAAAACTGAGTAGGGTTATCTGACACGGGTCGTAATCCGTTGTATCGAATCTAGACTTCATGCTTCAAAGAACAGGATCGGAAATTGAATGTCAACATTTACACATCAGCTACTGTGTCAAATTTAGAATAAGATTAATGCGGTTGGCGTGTCGTGGCGGCCAGTCATTAATATCACAGATTATAAAGTATTTCCAGGCAGTATATGCAGTTAGCAAATATAAAAATACTGGCCGTAAATTTTTATTTATGTAGATTTAAAGTGAAAAATTTGGCGTAGCACAGCAACACAGTGCTTGTAGCCATATATATATATATAAAAAAAAAGTGAAAAACTCTTTAATAAAATCAAATATTGGCCGTATAAAATATGCGCTCTGTAAATGTTTTGCTTTTTTGTTCCATTCTCTCTTTTTTATAAAAAAAAAGAAGGCAAGGGTTCTCCTCCATTCAGCCTAGTGTTTTGCTAAATAAACTATTTCGCTTATGTTCGATTCTTTTTTAAAACTTATTCAATTTAAAAATAATGCAGCGATGATGGGTAACCACAAGTTTAATGCTTTCTATTATGCCATAATTCAACAAATAGCTTGTTTATTGTAAATTAGATATGATGACCTCACTCCGATTACGATTCAAAATTGATACGTATTGTCCGGATATCTTTATATATATAATTCTACTGTACGTGTGTATGTCACTGAACTCCTCTTAAACGGCAGGACTAATTTAAATGTGTTTTTCTGTATGCGTTTGGGTGGCGCCCTGGATGCTTTATATTCAGAAATCAGCCCGCTGTGTGGTGTGGCGCTGCTTTTACGTCGTCGACGTCTGCCGGGCCCGCTAGTAAAATAAATAAACTTTTTATACGTGCCATTATCATAGCAAAAAAAACAAGATATTTTGTATGCATAAAGGAATCTCTATAAGGAAATAATTACAACAAAATACCAAGTCTCCGGCCGAACCTTAGACAACACAAGAATAAAACAGCCACACGAGTATATGACATTGTTCCTCTAAAAGCGTCGATAAACATCGTAATTGGCTTCACTCGCTAGTCGCTTTCAGGGCTTGAGAGTATTTTTTTTTATAGTATAATCCGACAAACGAGCCAGTGGGTCACCTGATGTTAAGTGATCTCCACCGCCCATGAACATCCACAATACCGAAAGTATCATGTATGCGTTGTCGGCCTTAATTTTATTTACTTTGACACCGCGATTAAATTCAATACCTTGGCTGTATAATTTACATTGTCAGTGCACGATATCCCTGACTGTATTAAAAAGTTGTACTTGCTTTATGGGGGGAATTTGTTTATTTTAAGCATAAATTTCTATATAAAAAAGAAAAAATAAAAATGGCGGGAATGTGATGTGATGTTTTATTGTGATCAATAAGTGAAAAAAAAATTCAGACTAGGCTTAGGCCTTTAGAATGGGAAAAATATCGGACATGGCTTCCCCCTTTTGAATGGATGAAGACTACAGACATGGCTTCGGCCTATTGTATAAGTTAAAACCAGAGAAGAAGAAGACTTTAATTCTAGCCCAGATTTGGAAAAAATAACGACAGACTTGGCTGCATGGTGGAGAACCTTTGTCTTCTCTTTTATAGATTTAATAAAATAAAAAAAATAGCATAAATTTCTTGTCTACGTGTAGTAGTAAAAGATTTATCTTTTCCAGGTCGTTTTCCTAACGACAGCTCTTTTTGAAAGTATTAATTACATAATGTATACTTTGGCTATTTTACAAAATTATTAAATTAACATCAATTTATTAGTTATTACAATAACTTTTTATTCACGGTTCATTAAATTAATATAACGGTACACAGCGACTTTGCTGTGCACTGGCATTGAAGAAGTCTATTAAAAACATTAAAATAAGAGCTGATCACAATACTGCAAAAATTTTAATCCAACATTTTTATTTTAAACCAAACAAACCATAAATAACTACAATAGAATACAAAATAATTTTATATAAAACTCTGACGACCCAACAAAATTCTCTTCAGCCCTTAATAGGTCCCAAATCAAATGGAGTTTGGGGTTTTTCCGGGCGTAGGCGGGTTAACCCCGGGTCTCTCTTAATTTAATCCCTACTTAATGCGACCAAGTACGAAAAATTGCCATTAAGCGCACGGAAAAGACAATTGGATGGAATCCTTTGTTTTCAAGGTATGTATGAGTGGCATTAAAACTCCTTGGCCCGATAGTGAACTATGGAAAGAAACGCCTTTGCCTACAACAGCAAAAAATGGACATCTCCGGTGCGTTCGATAATGCGTGGTGGCCAATGCTACTACTTAAGCTGAAAATCCGAGGTTGCCCTAACAATATATATTCACTTATATATTCATACTTTTCTTTAGGCACAACCAAACTAAAACTTGGTCACCATGAAGTGTCGAAGGCGCTAACGATGGGTTGTCCACAAGGCTCAGTAGTCGGTCCGTACTTGTGGAATTTAGGCTTTGACGACTTCTTCGCACTCCCTTTACCTCAAGGTTGCTCCTTAACTGGCTATGCTGACGACGGGCTCTTGCTTGTGCAGTCTAATAGTAGATCGAGACTAGAAAAATTGGCTAGTGCGTGCTTAAAATTAATTCACGATTGGGGTGAACGAAATCGTCTGACGTTCGCACCTCACAAAACTTACCAGTTACTTTTAAAGGGCATTCTAAAAACACCACCGCGAATAAAATTTAATAATATCAATATTAAAAGAAAAGAATCGGTCTGCTACCTAGGGCTAGTTTTGGAGAGAAACTTTTCATTCATAGAACATATAAAAACCGTCGGGGAAAAGTCGAAACGAAATTTTTATGCCTTGACAAGGATATCCACATCGACGTGGGGATTATCTTTTAACACGCTAAAAGTTATCTATGGAGCTACTTACTTGAGCAGTATTTGCTATGGATCACCTGTATGGGCTGATAGGGCTACTATCGGTGCCGTGCGAAGAAAATTGCTCCAGAGTCAGCGTTTGGCGTTGATATTCTTGTGTAAGGCGTATAGAACCGTTAGTACTGAAGCTTTACCTGTCCTTGCGGGTGTACTTCCAGTCGATCTGGAGGCACAGCGTCGCGCCGCTATGTATTACTCAACGAGAGAGGATATGGACAAGAACTTTGTTACGTCGCGTGAACTCTCGAGAATCGGTAGACTTTTTAAACAGCGTTCCGAAATATGCAACGAACTGCTAAACGAATGGCAATGTCGATGGGATAATTCAATTAAAGGGCGGCATTTATATCAGTATTTTCCTTTGGTTCGCGATCGTCTAACAAAAACTTGGCTGGAAATTGATCACTGTGTGTCACAATTTCTCACCGGTCATGGCAACTTTAAGAGCAAACTATTCTCATTTAGGTTGGTTGATTCGCCTGCGTGCCCATGTTCTACACCAAACTGTGAGTACGAACAGTCCGCGCATCATGTTCTTTGGGAGTGTAGTCTCTGGCAAAATGAGCGCAACATTATGCTTGACAGTATGCAGATAACATCTGGAGTTGTATACTATATGGACCTTGTGGAGACTAGGAGGAATTTCCGTGCTTTCCGGCGTTTTTGCCATACCTATTATTGGAATCAAGCGTAACAGCTCGCATGATAGGACCCGTTAAGTAAATTCCGTGGTGCTTTACGTCTGGCTTCTCCAGACGTAAATGTCCTTTATTGAGGTTAATACCTCTTTAGTTCAGTATTTGTCTCCCGCTTTGCTATGGAGGGAAGTGGACAATTTATATTTCCAACTCCTCCCTATATTTCTATTTGATTAATTTCGTTGCGGGATAAAAGACAGTTATGAAGCATTCCCAGAGACTCGCCGAGTTTCATTACTCGGTGTCGAAAAAATGCGTGCCATTGTTGATCCTGGCTAAACAGGAGTTACAATGGCGGGTGTGTGGGCGGGATAGTCTCTAACAGCAAAAAATAAATAATAAAATAAATAAATACACCCAACAGTCACACACATAGTCTTGACCCCACACTAGGTAAAACCTGTATCGTGGGTATCAAGAACTACGAGGGACTACGGTCCCACAACACCCGACCCGAAATATCTGCCTGTCACACAAACATATGTCGCGGTGCAGGAATCGAACTCACGGTCTCTCGTTTCACAGCCGGCTATTGGCCCGATGCGCCACGGAGGCTGTCAATAGATTCTTAAAATAAATGTTTTTAACAATTTCCTCCAGAATTATTATTTTTTCATTAGATTGCCTGACTAGCCAGCGGCCTTTCTGATGAAAGTAGTCCCCGCTTATTATAAGCTTCGGCATTTCCAGGAATACAGCTTAGCCATTACGTTTGAAGGACAATTCTTTTAAATCCAGTCCAGCCAGCTTCTTTTAACCGATTTCAAAAAAAGGAGGAGGTTCTCAATTCGTCGGAATCTTTTTTTTTATGTATTTTCGCCAATTACTCGAACCGGACCGATTCGAGATTTTTTTTTGTTTAAAAGGATATACTTCCCAGGTTGGCACTTAGTCAGGATTTGATGATGGGATCTCAGAAAAATCGGTGGCAACCCTCATATTTTATACGGACTCATAATGTGTTTTTTATTGAAGTTAGTGTACTTTGTGAGGCTAACATGATGATTTTTGAATGCTACTTATTCAGCAAGTGTTATGCACTCCATAAGTGTCGTGTATATCAAATTTATTTACCATGTGTATGCCTAGTTAGGAGTGCTACGGACTGAAAGTCATAGGTTCGAAACCAGCTGAAATTACATACATCTAACTTTCGAAACTATTAATCATTCATTACCAATTCCTGTAACTGTCAAAGAAAACAACGTGATGAATTAGCTTACCTACAAATTCATATATATACTTATATGCTCACGCCTGTAATCCCCTAAGGTGTAGGCAGAGGTGTACACCAGTACGACTAGTACACCCACTTTTCGCCGAATTTATTACGGTCCCATAATCTGATAGGGGCGAGCCTATCACCATACCGGGCACAATTCCAGACTCCGGGCTGATACTGAGTATTTTCTAAATAGAAAAACCCAATATCACTTTACCCGGGGATCGAACCCGAGACCTCGGCACAGCAGTCGTAACGCTTGCGCACAGACAACTGCGACACTAAGACCCAACCCTCATTAGTAGAAGAGGTCCTTGCCTAGTATTGGGATGGTATATAACACAAGATCATTACGCAACCCAAAAAACTGTTAGCTATCGCGAATTCAACCTTTGTACCCACGTCTGAAACGTTCTAGTCAATCCCGGATTACAAATTCAGAGAAACTGATCGATTGAGATGGATTTTTCACTTTCTGAGCGACAATGTCGTCTGAGATGAATCGACTTGCCGCTCGTTTATCAAAAAAATAGCCGTGACGCCTTTAGGCTTCACACATACAAAGCGTTTCTAAGAAAATGAAAATCTTTTAAAACTATTTTGTTCAGTACCGTTAAGGTAAAGTCATACACAAACGAGTGTACTATCAAAAAACTGTTTGTATAGGGGGGTGGATAGAAATACAGCCAAAAAACACAACCCTAGGGATCTAGAGTTGGGGTACGATGTTTGGCCGTTTTGCGGCCTTCAGAGTATTCTGACACTAGACCCTCGACCGCTTCGTCACCTTCTTACCCATGGCGTAGTGTGAAGAAGCAGGCTGGCATGATTATGTTGAGTAGCGGGGGATAGATCGTCTCTCACTACTCGATACTCTAATTGGACCGCACTGCGCTTACCATCAGGTGCAGTACGGTCACTTTGCCGTGCCAGGTAAAATAAAAAAAAACCCTTTTTGTCGGAGATCTAGAGTTGGGGTACGATGTTTGGCCGTTTTGCGTCCTTCAGAGTACTCTGACACTAGACCCTCGACCGCTTCGTCACCTTCTTACCCATGGCGTAGTGTGAAGATGCAGGCTGGCATGATTATGTTGAGTAGCGATGGATACATTGTCTCTCGCTACTCTAATTGGACGGCGCTGCGCTTGTCATGAGGTGCAGTCTGGTCACAGGCCGTGCCAGGATAAAAAAAGTTTAACTGACGTTACCGGCCAGTTTTAAGTTGAAAGTTCAGATGTTCTGGGCTGCTGGTGTGGCGAATCATTTTGGCTGGTACCTATGTGGCAATACTCGGCCTTATTGACATGCGTTATATGCGTATTGTAACGTTAATATAATGGAGATAAAGTTGATTTTGGCTTGTATTTTTACTCACTACTTATTACCTTTGATCACCGGTGTCTTTGTGATACTTTAGAGTTTCAGTGTTCATACTTACTTATCATAAAGTCTTCGGCTCTCTTGTTTTAGATTCAAAATTAGTTTGACTAATGCTTAGCTTTTTTTTAACAAATATGAGATTCAATTTAAGATAAACAATGGAACAGTGTTTAAAACAAGGTTAATATTATTAATATAATATGCTCATTATAGTCTTCTATTGTTTATAAGCGATCGATAACTATCATATTAGGGTATTTACTATTATTAGAAATACCGAAGGTATAACGGAGGTATTTAGGAGACTAGTTGGGGGTAGTTAATAATGACAACCAAAGTGGGAGTGGTAAATGTTTAATATAAAACAGAGTGCCTTCCGCGCTCCGGTGTTCAGTTCAGAAGACTAGTGGTGTAGCAGTGAGTTGGTAGTGAGAACATTCCCGGTTCGTTCGCGGGGCAGTAAGTAATTGTAAATGGTTCAATGGCGTTGTTCAGTTTAAAAGGGTAATGCTGGTAGATTAATTATAAAGAGACATGCGTGTGTGTTAATATTAAGCACTGAGATGTTTAACAGTGTCGTGTAAATCAATTAATAAATTATAAATATTGTATTTGTGCCTTTGAAATATCCATCTTGCATAGTTTTGTTGATGTTCCTAACAATCAGGTGACCCACTTGTACATTTGACATTTAAAAATATCATCTATTAATCCATGCCAAAAACGCCACGTGTGTTAAAGCCCTTTACACAAGTTTTCCGTCCCTTTGTTCCAAAATATTTTTTTTGCTAGCACATCGTTAGAAGTCTATCAATTTGGATACTAACTAGACGTTGAAATGCCAATTATTTGAAAATATTTTTTACTTCACAAAATATGGACAAAATTATTTTATCACAAGAATCACAATGAGATGAATTATCGGAGGTTTTTAATATAATTCCATGATAATTATTATGAACTGTAATAAGCTTGTCCCACTGCTGGGCACGAGCCTCCTCTACAAATGAGAGGAATTAGGCCTTAGTCCACCACGCTGGCCTAACACGGGTTGGTATATTTCGCATTTTAAAATTCTTATAAGAATTCTCAGGTATAAAGATTTCCTTACGATGTTACCTTCACCGTTAAAGCAAGCGATAATAATTAACAATGAATACATATGTAACTTTAGTAAAGTCAGAGGTGTATGCCATTAGGGCTGGTTTCAAACCTACGACGTTCGTCTCAATAGTCCCTACCATTATATTTAAAGTCCATAAATTCCATGATCAGAAATTACCCTTTCTTTTTATGGTGGAGGCCGGCACATGAGCTAATAGTTCAACTTATAGTACGTAAATATTTACTTTACCAGAAAAAGAATGAGGATTGGTAACTGTAACCTCTTCACGCCTGTAATGCCCGAAGGGGTAGGCAGAGGTGTAATTAGTACACCCACTTTTCGCCGTATTTATTACGGTCCCATAATGTGATAGGGGGCGAGTCTATCGCCATACCGGAACAATTCCAGACTCTGGGCTGTTACTGTGTATTTTTAAATAGGAAAACCCAATATCACTTTACCCGACCCGGGGATCGAGACTTCAGCACAGCATTCGTAACGCATGCGCAAAGACAACTACGCCATCAAAGGAGTTAATTACTTTAATAATAATAAATAATAATACTAGCCCTGTATTAAACATTGTCCCACTGCTGGGCACGGGCCTCCTCTACTAATGAGAGGGGTTAGGCCTTAGTCCACCACGCTGGCCTAATGCGGGTTGGCAGACTTCTCATACCTTCGAAAAACTCTCAGATATGCAGGTTTCCTCACGATGTTTTCCTACACCGTTAAAGCAAGCGATAATTAACATTTAATACACACATAACTTTAGAAAAGTCAGAGGTGTATGCCACTTGGGTTTCGAACCTACGACTTTCGTCTTGACAGTCCGTACCGCAACCAACTAGGCTATCGCTGCTATACATGAATTACTATGCATAAATTACTTTAATGCAACAGCAATTTTGTCACGCCGGTTTTCTGTAAGATTTGTACTTACCCAGTCGAGTCTCAGGCTAAACACAAAACTTTCTACCACTTATCAGTTTGTTTATTATATGCACTTGTATTACATCTAAAGGAGGCTTTAATAATCTTTAAAATACATATATAAATGTTTAAAAGGAGTAGAAGTGTGTCAGTTTTAACTTGTGGTGCTTAGTAGTCTAGTACCAGGTCCAGACGTGAGGATATATGTATGTATCTTCAATAATTTATATTGGGAGGTGGTAGGATATTCATATCCGCCCGGATAGACCACCGTACACACGGTGAAAAACCCGCCATAGTGGCACACGCAAGTGTGTCGCGTTCCGGGATCAGCCAGTGTACATCCGGTTTTTTGGGGGTCTGGAGTTGGGGTACAATGTTGGCCATTTTGCGGCCTTCTAAGTACTCTGACAATAGACCCTCGACCGTTTCTTCACCTTCTTGCCCATGGCGTAGTGTGAAGGAGCAGGCCGGCATGATTGTGTTGAGTAGCGGGGGATAGATCGTCTCTCGCTACTCGATACTCTAATTGGACCATACTGCGCTTACCATCAGGTGAAGTGCGGTCACTTTGCCGTGTTTGGATAAAAAAAAATTGAGAACATGTATGAATGTGGAAGAGGCGAAAGATATTGCCACGTAGCTTGTGGCACTCAATAGTCTCTATCTACCCCCAGAAGCAGACGTGACTATATTTATATGTAACTTCAATAATATATAATTCATACAGAAAACATGCAATGATATTCTCAAGTAACTACTCATAATTTTAAACCCATTAAAACTTTAAATAAAATCCGCCTGTTAGGTTTGTAAACGCAGACATAAGTCATTTGGAACTTTAACTTGATACACATTAAGGGTGCAACTTAGGATACTTAGTCTCGTGAGTAATACGCAGTAACACCAAGTTCAGAGGTCACGAAATATTTATTAAACACATACAGCAGAGTCGAGCAAATTAGTTCCAAAGTAGAGACCAAGTAAGCATATGTAGTTGGGGACCTTTTCTAGAATCTCATTAAGACACCTAATTACTTTGTAAAGTGTAACAAACCAATAAGGAGCTAATAAAGATGTCAGACTAGATCGCAACTGGTTTAAATAAAATTAACGAACCTTTTTTTTTTTTTTTAGTTCCTCGATAGGCAGACGATAACATATGATACAATAACCTTAACATAAATCTGTTCGTTTTCTAGACAAATAACTATTGCAGTGTGTGATTGTGCTCCAACGACCTCTTAGAGCCAGCCTGTAGGCCTACTCTTGAAATCAATTCCAATCTCGAGCTCGATACAGTTTCAATTTCAATTTGCCATGCCAGGCAAAAGAAAATATCGTTTGTCTACCACATCTCTATCTGACTCACTGCCTCGGTGGCGCAGATGTAATTGCGCATGCGTTAAGACTGCTGTACTGAGGTCTCGGGTTCGATCCTCGAAACGGATATAGTCATATTGGGTTTTCCTATTTAGAAATACTCAATCAGCATGGAGTCTGGAATTGTGACCAGTATGGCGATAGGCTCGCCCCCTACACCCGGTACACCCACCTTTGCCTACCCCATCGGCAATTACAGGCGTGAGTGTATGTTTCATATTATTTATGTACGTTCTGGTTGTCGTGTTATTGTCATATATCGTTTAGTCTGAAAACTTTCATAATATAAACTTTACACTACGTATGCGGTGATCATTAATATGATAGACTTAAGCTAGTTTTGTCAGATGTTCCCAAACTGTTAGTATCTTGCCATGTTGTTCGGTTTTGGGTAGATGTTATTAGCTAATAATGAAACAAATTCTTCAAATTCAAAAGTGTGGGCAGATTGCATAACGCTCTCACATTAAAAGATTTTATTTCGAAGATTTTAAGTCTCCGCGGCGCAGTAGGCGAGTAGCCTGCGAAACGAGAGGCCGTGAGTTCGATTCCCACACCGGGACAAATATTTGTAACAGACAGATATTTGTATCCGGGGTCTGATACCCACAACACAAGACTTGTATCTTAGCGTGGGATAAGGGCTATGTGTGTGACTGTTGGGTGATATTATTTAACTATATATATCCGACGTCTTCGGCTTATGCGACTGTTAAGAGCCACTTCTCTGGTGCGCTCTCAAGTGACTGGTGTTACCAATCTTCGCAGTGAATTTGGCCACGCGTTAACACCCTACATAGTTATAGGATATGACCGCGGGTAGTCGGCCTTTAGCTCATTATGCTTAACGTAGAGACACGTATATATAACTGCTGTATTAAGTGACGTAGCTATAGCTTTTACATGGGGGGGGTCCGCGGGTAAAAGATAAAAATCTAACCGCTCAAATCATAGTTATTTAGACATTACTTAAACATAGAATGGGAAAACGCTAGTTAATAAAAAATTGCTACTTGCTATTTGGATTTGGACTTTGGATGGATGAAAATCTGCCGCAGATTTTCATTCATTTTGTTTTATTGTTTACATAACAACTGTCAAAATATCAAATGTCAAGTAAAGTCAATTTATTTTGGTAAATAACTATTTTAATGTTGCTTATTACCAAGATTAGATGTTAGAACTCAGAGAGAAAATTCTCACGCACTCGAATCAACTTCGTATACGAAAAATAATTCAAATTCGAACTTTTTTCGAGTGAATGTAAAGTTAAGCTATTCTGGAAATGTCGAGTCCGGAATTTCTCGAAGGTTTTGATTGTGAGTGTACAATGTCAAATGTTCATAAATAATTTTAAAAATAGAATTCGAAATCAAAATATTTGAGCTATTCTGAAAATTACCATTCCAACATTTCTCGAAGGTTATCGCTCGAACTGCTTCGACTGGTACAGACCGTCCGAAACGTACATCTCGAATTCGAACCATTCAATATTGTATCCTAACTTGATGATGATGATGATGTCCTCCAAGAAGTATCCTTCGACGGCGAACCTTGTACTTTTGGAATAAGTTTTTTTCGCCAATGTGAGCATATGTGACTAGCTAGCCCTAATTTTGTTTTAAAAGCCCTGTCACAGGACGAACAGAACAGTTGTCTAGAAGAGTAGCTGTAAGAGTCCTCAAACTGGCGCAGAGTCGAAACGTCGCGTCACGTCTATTTTTCAACTACAATGCATGGCGACGCGCGTCGTGTACACTTAGGGCCAACCCTAAGTGTACACAGTTTTAGGTCTTATTTATTGCAGCTCACGCTGGGCGTCAAGGCATTGGATACATACATGTTTCCTCAAAATGTGCACATGATTTTCGTACTGAGCCACGCCATTCGGTCTAGTGACACGAAAGTTCTTCCCAGCAGTCGCAGGGTACGCCGCAAGATGCTAAGTAACGCTTGATGATATTGTAGTAGGTAGAAAATGACATCCAGGCTTACGCCATTCTTGACCGAGTTTGCTTTAAACCACTGAAACCTAATGACGTCTAAACCATATGGGGTGTTGACAAATTTCATATGAACTGTATCAGGTGAATTCTCCAGATAAAGTGGCAAGATTGTTTCCTTAACATTAATATTTTACGACGTTTATAGCTAAGCGGCATAGAGTCTATGCTCTTGGAGGTGGTGCGGTAATGTTGGACGTATGAAGGCCTCTAGACACCCAAAGATATTGTTTTATTTTGGTCCTAACTTTTTGGTGCGTATATGATGCCATATGCTAATGTATGTATCCATAAAAAGACTCAATCTCGTGTTTTATTATGATTTAACTAAAAGTCTTAGAAAGATAAAATACTTGGAAGAGTCCAAAAACATGGCCAAGAACTGGATAGTGGATGCACATTTGATGAGGCCCGAGACACTATGGATATTAAAATACTTATAGATTTTTAGTTCGAAATTCAATTTTTTTAGTAGAATCTCATAGTAAAGACTCGAATTCAAATGGGTATGGATGCAACATTCGAAAAAATAACTTCGTAGTTCGAAATTATGTAATAGAGAAATGATTCGAACTGTAGATTCGAGTACGAAATTATTTTGAATGAAAGGAGAATTGCCCTCCAGGTACTTATGGTGTACCATGATGTATCATATACTATCACACTCATCACTACTAAGTAGTCACTACTTAAGACTCGGTCGTATTTTTTTAAATAGATGTGCCCTGAAAAAAAGCAGTCTTGTTTTACCAGTTGATTTAAGCGCTAAAAAGTACACAAAAAAAATTAAACTATGTTCTACTATGTATGTCAAAAGTCGTAGAAAAATCTGTTAATTCCAAATATGCATATAGCTGAATGCTGCAAAAATTGACACTTAAATCAAATAGCCTGCTAACCGTCTATATTATCCGCTATCAGTAGTCCGCGATTTTTTATTATGTCGTATGCTAAGGGGGGTGTCCGGACCCCCTGAACCCCCCCCTTATATACGCCCATGGCTGTATAGTATTTATTTGTTAGCATATTTATGTGTGTATGTTTGTTTGTAAATATGTATGGATGTATGTATGTATGTATGTATATTTGTATGTATGTATGTATCTATCTATCTATGTATCTAATAAGTAATATGTTCATATAATATATATATATATATATATATAGTGTTCGTATTTTTATTATTGTTGTTTTTCCTTAAAACTATTATGTTCACAGTCTGCCCTTCCCTCTTTCTTTTCCCTTTACAAATTTTCCATCCCATGGTTGTCTTGAAAAAATCGCCGAGAGCGATAAGACCGCCAATTGTACTTTTAATTTTATTTTTGTGTGTTTTTAATATCATGTATTCCAGTGTACAATTGTACAATAAAGAGTACAAATAAATAAATAAATATAACACATATACTGCTGTAACAGCATGTAGTGACGCAAACTCATAAAACTCTACTGATTCAAAAAGCAACGTAGCAATTTTCACTCCGATAATATGAAAAGTGAAAATTTTAGTCGCAACACGCTTATCTTATAAATGAGACCATTATCGATCGCAATTTGAGTCTCATGGACTGCCTCCAAGTGGCAGTTGATCCTTGTTCTATAACATGAGCGGGAAAATCAGCTGACGGTTCAACGCTTGACAGAAAATCAACTTTAAGCAGTGAGATTACAGAAAGAGACTATCAAACCGAGCGCGCGGGTCAATACTACATTGACATACATACATATACACTCATGCCTGTAATCCCCGAAGGGGTAGGCAGAGGTGTAACCAGTACACCCACTTTTCGCCGAATTTATTTCGGTCCCATATTGTGATAGGGGGCGAGCCTATCGCCATACCGGGCACAAATTCCAGACTCCGGGCTAATACTGAGAATTTCTAGATAGAAAAACCCAATATCAGTTTACCCGACCCGGGGATCGAACCCGAGACCTCAGCACAGCAGTCGTAACGCATGCGCAATTACAACTGCGCCACCGAGGTAGTCACTACATTGAATAAATTTATAATAAAAACCAACAGACCGGACATCTTACTCTATGATTAACGCAATAATACCTAATACTAACAAACCTGCATCAACATACACCAAAAAAATATTAGCTCCGGAGTTTAATTTGCGGTAGGCAAAGGCGGCTTTGCTGTGCCCTGGCATTGCAGAAGTCTATGAGCGGCGGAGTCTACTTACCATCAGGTGGCCCGTCTGCTCGTCTGCCTATCCAGGCAAAAAATAGAACTTAAAAACCAATGGCACGTACAAACAGTTACAACAATTCCTATAATCTTATCTACAGGTGTAATACCTCACACACTACACACCAGCCTTCCTTCTCGCGGCATGCATAGGCTCTTGTACACACTTCTCCGAAAAGCCACAATCCTTGATCTTTGACAGAATTGTTAGAAAATTTCTGTCAACAGATCTTACCAGCTAAAAAACATTATGATAGCCTCAAAATGTACACCGACTTCAATAAAAAACACATTATGCGTCCCTATAAAATTTTAGAGGTGCCCTCGACTTTTCTGAGATCCCATCATCAGATCCTGACTTGTTGCCAATGGGACCACCTGGGAAGTATACCCTTTTAAACAAAAAAAGAATTTCAGGTGTCTTCGAGTAATCGGGGAACATACATAAAAAAAAGATTCCGACGAATTGAGAACCTCCTTTTTTTAAGTCCATTATAAAGTAGTATGTCTCACCTTCTTCCTAAACTTAAATATCCCTCTTTTCTTGCTTGGCACAGTAGCCCGCAGAAAATGACCCCATTTATATAGGAGAAAAATATCCATACAAATTACAAAGTATTATAAATGTTATACAAAGGAGGCTAAGATTCTTTAAATTTTCTTTACATTCCGGCAAATACAGGTTAACAAGTAACATTGTGTTGAAATCTTTTCAAATCCGATGTAATTATATCAATTAACTCTCCTTTTACATTTATTACCAAAATTTCGAACATAGCTGGTAAAAAATCTTTTGAAGTAGCTACGTTATCATAAAAACTTTTCATGTAAAATATCAAAGAAAATTCATTAAAAGTAATTGGGTCATCCTTATTACTGTATTCCTTAATTACGGTACAATAAATTTATAACCAACCTCTGCTGAGACCTCTCCTAATATTATTAGTGGCAGTTTAATCCGTAGTCCACAATCTTGGCTGTAAAGTTGATAATTTTTCAACTATGGATCAATCAATGAAAAATCTACTGCGCTACGGAACCTAATTTCTTTATTTACTTTGTCTCTATCCTGGTATAGTTATTTTTATTCAACCGTAATGTTGTTTATGTACATAAAAATAACAGAATTACAATAACCACAATGTTAATTAACCTGCTTGTTAACATTTTATCCCAATCCATAACGATCCCACAGGAATAATCAGGGAACGAAGAATGAATTAATAGCGTTGGGAAATAATTAACGAAATTTTGTATTTGAGGCACTTTCTCAATGCCGACGAGTAGTAAAAGTATTAGTAGCCCTGTATTTAACATTGTCCCACTGCTGGGCACGGGCGTCCTCTACTAATGAGAGGGGTTAGGCCTTAGTCCATTATGCTGGCCTAATGCGGGTTGGTAGACTTCACATACCTTACGACTTTCGTCTTGACAGTCCGTACCGCAACCAACTAGGCTATCGCTGCTGTTAGCCTATTAATTCCCATAAACATACCCTGTAAACCACGAAGGGATAGGCAGAGGTGTAACTAGTGCACCCACATTTCGTCTAGCTTATTACCATCCCATGATGTGATCGCCATACCGAGTACAATTCCACTCCAAGCTGATAAGAAGTATATCGTGGTAGAAAAAAAAAGTTATATTGGGTATATTACTTTTACCCCACCTGGGGATTGAACCCGAGACCAGCAGTTGTACTGCGTACATAGTAATTAATTCATTATTATTTTAATAAATGTTGTACATTATTCGATATGCAACCGAATATAATAAGAAACTTTTGCGAAATCAAAATCAAAATTTCTTGAAAATTGAGGTCACAATATTTATTTTAAATATTGGTATGAGCAAAAATGGTTGCGTAGTGGGAACTCACTATCTCACTCGCACAACGGCACAGTAATGGTGATTCTGAGAACCGTGACGTCACGGGTCATATCATGCATCCTTTTACTGTCATTTGACGATTACCCCTTACTGCAGATTGGAATGGCGTCTAATTTACTTACTATTGTTCAGATTCATAAAAGTCTTTCGATAATAGGTTTTTGGTAATGTAACTTGTTGATTAAATTAATAAAAAAATCGTGATATTGGGTTTTTCTATCTAGCAATTCTCAGTATCAGCCCGGAGTCTGGAATCTGTGCCTGGTATGGCAATAGGCTAGCCCCCTATCACATTATGGGACCGAAATTCGGCGAAAAGCGGGTGTACTGGTTACACCTCTGCCTACCCCTTCGGGGATTACAGGCGTGAGTGTCTATGTATAAATAAATAAATAAATAAATAACACCCAACAGTCACACACATAGCCCCAACCCCACACTAAGATACAAATCTTGTGTTGTGGGTATCAGGGACTACGAGAGACTTTCGGTCTCACAACACCCAGACCCCGGTCACAAATATTTGTCTGTCACACAAATTTGTCCCGGTGTGGGAATCGAACCCACGGCCTCTCGTTTCACAGCCAGTTACTCGCTAACTGCGCCACGGAGGCTATGTATGTAAAAAAATCGTATGAACTATCCTATTACAGTTGAATAAAACCTAAATGCGAACCTGTTATGTACAGGTAGTACAAAAACCTCAATATTTACAATGCCATTGCTAATTTCGAAAACAATATCCGCTGACAACCCTACAAATAACAAAAGCCCTCAGAATTTACAAGTTCATTTCACAATAGCAATTAGTTACGAAAGAGCAGGCACCGGCAAAATCTGGGCCAAGTTTTAAAATGTGAAATCCAGGCGACTTGCATTGAATAATCGCTTTAGAATGACTGTCGTATTTATATTAATAGACTCCGCTGCAGATTTAAGCATGTTTTCTTTGTAAAAGAAAACAAGCTTAAATCATAAATCATCACTATAGTGTAATATAACATCTTGTAGTGATGCTTGAGCGTTGTTCATAACTTATAGTCAGGTGTCAGTTGCATGCCGGCATGCACAAAATACTGGCAGCACTCGCCGTTCTTACATGCTATTTTTAACTTTAATATAATAGAAATAAAATTGATTTTGGACACTCTACTTATTACCTTTTCGAACTGCGGCGAACTTGTGATTCGAGAGTGGTTAATTATAGTATTTTTTTTTCTTTTTACTTTTAGGAGCATGTACACTTTATTGTATGAAGTGTTCACTTTTTTATGTTGTGCACTTAGTTTATTTATATAGTAAATGTATTTTCTATTGCAAATTAGTGTAACAATTGTTTGTAAACCCATTAAAATAAATAAATAAAAAACTAACGAGGTTTTAGTGCTTGTGAAATTTCAGAACAGAGCAGATTATCTGATGTTCCACGTTCTGGTGACTCTTTTTGTTTAGTTTAGCAATATTTATTAATTTAGTTTATTATTATACAAACAGAGAAAATCATAAATATTTTTATGTCTTTTCTAATGACGTCGCATATTTATTACCTGTACAGAAAAAATCACATTGATTGTTATAATAAAAATATTGCTGTATTATTGTTCCCCGATCTAATTAACCTCTCATGGTGCTCGGAATAAACGTAATAAGTAGTGTGTAAAAATACAAGCCAAAATCAATTTTATTTCCAAAACATTAATTTTATAATTGCCTTATAAGCACGTGAATAAGGACGATAATCACCTGTTTTTATCCGGACGCCGGCGTCCAAATGATACAAGTCTGGTACTAATTTTACTTTTTCTTATTAATAAGTCCTGCTTGGTTAAAAAAATCTGGCAACACTAATTCAGTCCCAACATTTTCGAAATGTCAAGCAAATACGCTACTTCGTTAAATTCGGCACGCCGAACACGACTCTATTAAATTATCAATTTGTCAGGGTGTGTTCATATTACATCCGAAAAAAGATAGAAGGAAAAAGGAGCAACTGAAAAAACAAACCGCTTTCATGATACAGTAAATGTATTTGCTGAATATTTCATGTCATATCCCGTGATTGCTACTTGTACCCCGAAATGGGTAAGCAAAAACATAATAAGGAGTATACGTTTATGGTTTCCTGTGTTATGTAACTAAAAAGAATCCCTTTTGCGAAATGACAACCAAAATTAACGATAGGCAGCGGATTTGCTGTGCCCCGCCATTGCAGAAGTCTATGGGCGGCGGTGACTACTTACCATCAGGTGGCCCGTCTGCTCGCCTGCCTATCGCGGCACTAAAAAAAAATGCAGCATCAATTATTGAGTGTCTAGTGGCAACATCTCACTATCTCCTTTGCACTACTGTACTGTAGAGGTAATATGAGTGATGACGTTAATAATCATATCACGCATCTCTTTCTGTCATTTGAAGTTACTCCTTCCAAAAGATTTAATGTTTTCTAACTTTTTTTTTGGAAAATGTACTAATTATTACACTGGACTCTGGTCCCACAACACCCAGACCCGAAACAATTATCTGTAGACATTTGTCTTGGTATAGGGGTCGATCCCGCAAATCCTCGCTACAGCCAGCTACACACTTTGCCACGCTTCTTCGGCTACATAACATTTGATATAAATTATTATTTTTAAATAAAAATAAAACTGACTTCAAAAAAAACCAAAAACTACAAAGCAAAAAATAATTGGTTACATTTACATAACCGACTGCAATAAAATATAAAATAGATACGTAGGATAGAGTAGGTGGTACATGATGGGGAGGCCTTCCATACGTGTATCTTGTATGAGAAAGCGTTGCGCACAAGAATCTAAAAATGATTCATTTTTAGTGTTCAGTAGCATAAAATTAAGACTCCCGACGCAGTCACCGAAATAATTTGAAAGAATATAACATAGCGGACGAAATCTGGGTGTGTTACACCTCTGGCTACCCCCGAAAAGGGAAAAAGGCGTGATATTATTTTCACATGGGTATGTAAGAAATAGACCGAACAAAATCCAACGCGAAAACACTACTGAAAAAGTCACAGAAAAGCAAAATTCGCATTTTCATATACTCGGACAATAAATTTTTTGAAGTTATTTGGTTTTAAAACCAAACTACTCAACCGATTTTGATAAAAATTCTATGGGACCAATCTGGAAGCATATTCTCTGTAATAAAAGACCAAATCGGTCAATAAATGACAGAGTTCTGAGGTAACAAACATAAAAAAATACACGTCGAATTGAGAACCTTGTCCTTTTTTGAAGTCGGTTAAAAATTTAAATACGCCTTTAGTCACTTTTTAAGTCGTTAACAACCACTCTGTCCGGCGTAAAAACAGCTAAAAACTATCACACCCATTTTACCCTTCTGACATTTCCTAATTAGTACCAGGCAAGTTTGAATCTATCAGAATAAACTACAGCCCGCCCCGGGCACACCCAAAACAATCGCCTTTCGTCGTCGCGTTAACAAACATTCTGAAATTAAAGCCTCTAATGAGTTTTCAAGTTTTCCATTCATTAACTTGTTACTTAAGCTATTTATGTCAACAACAATTTAATTATTAAATACCTACGCTGTTGTTTTTGGGATGTTTACAGTGTTACATGAAAACTTCGCAAGTGTTCAAAAATTAAGATCTCTTTGTTCTGATGATAATGATGATCTAATATTATTTAAGAAGAAAATATGTACATTCTATGAGTCCAAGTCAGTTTAGTTTCCACATTCATGTTTTGCAGTGTTTCTGAAATATTGTTATTTATTTGTTGTCTTCAATTGCATTTAGTTTTATATAAAGTAAGTACTTATTAACTAAGTTTATATTTTGTTGTATGGTGCTATACTTAGTGCTAGCTTTGGTTGCCTGTAACTGGGTAGCATGGACCAGAAATTTTGTTAACTCGTATACTACAATATGTACCACCCATTGGCGATCCATTTAAATAAATAAATAAATAAATTCTCTTTCAATAAGTACAGGTTATGCAAAAAATCTCAAGGATCGAAAAAAGCCTGTTCTGTAACTAATAGTTTAACTTGACAGCCTGCGTAACATAGTAGGCGAGTAGTCGTCTGTGTAAGGAGGCCTTGAGTTCGATTCCCATACCGATATAAGTGTTTGTGTGAAAGACAATTTTATTTTCTCAGAGCCTAATTTCTATTTCTAGTCTCTGACAGACAAATATTTGTGATAGGTCTGGGGGTTGTGAGACCGAAAGTCTCTCGTAGTTCCCGATACCTACGGTTATGTCTCACTGTAGACTCAGGGCTATGAGTGACTATTAAGTGTTATATTATTACAGAAAAAATGATAATTGTCAATCTTTATAAAAACAAAACAAAAACGTTAAGCCTTGGCCTGTTTATCCTTATACAATTAAAAAATCTACTTTTAAAATTCGATCTGCACTTCGAAATGTGGAGTGACGAAACAAAAGCCTTTGAACACATTCTAACGTCGCACTCACGTCGAGAACTGGCGTGGCAGGTTTTTTTTATTTTTCGCACCTCCACTTCACAATACCTTCAGATACCGTTTGTGTCAATGGTCATCGTTTGCTGTCAAAGTCGAAATACCTTCATTGAAGACAAATTGACTAAGCAAGACCAAAGAATTCAAGTCTTTGACGCAGCATACAATCCGAATTTTAAAAATTTGTGGTTATTGATAGAATGCACCGATTTAAATGAAATAAAGACTAAATGTTACCTTGAGATACACTCTATGATTTTATTGGTAATTCTTTTGTCGTTATACGTACTGTATTGTTGGACGTGATGCCTTGACAGAAAGACAGACAATTGTTTGCGGTTCTATATAATATAACACGTTACAATCAAAATTTTGCAAAAATATTTATGGTACTGACTAAGTGTGTCTTCAGCTTTATTATAGTATTTATTGCCTATAAAAAATAGTTCTTTATTTTATTTATTCATACGTAGATGTGGTTCTCCGAGTTGAGTATCTCTAATAAATGTAGAAATTTATAACTTTTTTCTTAAATGTTATCGTCAAATGACATAAGAATGCACTATATGATTTATGACGTCACCGCCTCAAATAGTCATTATCGTGCAGTGGTGCGAGGGAGATAATGAGATCCACTACGCACCAACTTTTTCTTACACTCCTATTTAAAATTGAGAGCTCATTTTATTTTACAAACCTTTACGTATTATTTTGGTTGAAAATGTAACCTTGTACGCACGTAGAAGCTCTACGTATCATAATTGCTACGAAGCACGTGGTCAGCTACGCAAACTTGCCTACGCGACGTCTGTAATTTGTCCTTATAGCGTAGCTACAAATTAAGTGCTACGATTATTTCACTCGTAGCGTTATTAGCTGTAACTGCTCAATGCACTCAGCATTATTGAAGCGTATCGGACGTAGGTACAAATTAATGCAAATGGAATCATATACTGTGAAATTTAATTGGATTTCGCCGATATGTGCGCTCGACCCAAAGTACGTAGTTTTGCTGCATGTATTAATTAATTTAAAAAAATGTTAACTTGCAAAAACGTCAGCTTTTCTCTGCTGATTTGAATCGTTCGAGAAATTCATCATCAGCCCTAAATTCGTGCCACTTAAACTTTGTATTATCTTTTACCTTAAGAAATGTATTTTTAGGAGCTAAGCGTTCTATTTATTATTTATTCTGTAATAAAGTTTTGTTTTAATTTAAAGCCGTTAGAAGCTTATATCATTAAAATTACGACAAATACATAAAATAAACTTTTTACGAGAACAATATCAAAAATAATAAAAAAATAAGATCCCAATTATTATTTGAAATATTCGTATAAACAATGTAGGTGCCTAATGAATGTGTGAGAACAGTTTTTTTTTATATCATAGTCCGACAAACGAGCTCGTGGGTCACCTGATGTTTTTTTTTTTTTTTTTTTATTGGGGGGGAACACCCCCCTCTGCTCCCTCTGATATACTTTCAGAGATTTTATACACCTTATGGAGTTGCATACTTTTATTAAAAGAAAATGCTAAAAAATAAAACGACTAGAAGGTGTACATCAAAACAAAATTTAAAAACAAGAATTTACAAAAACTAAAAATCTCTATAAATTTACAACATATTCATCCGACAACTATACGACACTGTAAAATCGCCCATGTGTATAAAGCAGTCCGACAGTCATACGACGCTTTACATGTATACACATGGGTTCGTTAAATATTATACATTTAAAATTTTAAAACCTAATATAGCACGTCATTCTCACTAAAATACACGGTAAAACACACACTCCTTGGCGGCTAAGTTCATATAATAGCATATTATATTGCATAGCCGCCCTTTTCTATTTGTTTCTATCTATACATTTACGTGCTATATCCCTACAATATCTTAAAAACTTATATCTTATGTCACCGGTCTCCAGTATATCACAAAGATTGTCTTTACAAATTTTAACATTACAGTCTGTTTCAAATTTCATGCGCTGATACAGATATACCGGGCATGCGGTCAACACGTGTACTACGTCTTCTTTGATCTCAGGGTCACAGATGCACGAGGGGCTCTCCTTGCACTTGAAGCGATTCAAGTACTCAGAGAATCCCCCGTGCCCCGTGAACACTTGCGTGAGGACCGGGTCCACAGACATCTTCCTAATTACGCTATAAGCTCTACTTACGTCTGGGAAAAACAGCTTCGTAACCGACGCTGTTTCTCCAGCCCTGTAGCGCTCATTCCACTCGTCAATCGACTCCTGACGGATGTATCGCTTGACGAATGAGATGGGGCATCGGTCGTAATCGGGCTTCCGCTTAAGCGTAGTGGCTGCAGCCTTTGCGAGTTCGTCTGCGCGCTCATTTCCCACACACCCCACGTGCGCCTTCACCCAAAAGAGGTTAACGGTTTTTCCGCACGTAACGGTCTCACTTAATAAATTATTAATGCCAAATGCAATGGGATGGAGGGAAACTCCGCTCGCGACCGACTCAAGCGCAGCTCGCGAGTCACAGAAAATGCTGTATTGGCGTTTTTCGTGTCTCAGGGCCATTTGCACCGCCTTTTGCAGAGCCAACAATTCCGCCTGGTAAACGGTACAGAACGATTCCAGCTTTAGTTTGGTGGCTTTCGTTTCGGCATCGCCGTCCCATAAGGACACCGATGCACCGACTTGGCCACCAATCTTGCTGCCGTCCGTGAACACCTTGACGGTGTTTGCAGCCTGTAGGTTCAGTTCTGCATCGTTCACCACGCATTCGAATTTCAATGCTCTGCGTCCAGCTGGATGTCGTAAGTTGGCGAAAGGCACAGGACTTTCCACGTCCCGGTCCCCCACCACTCGCCGAGTATGTCCTTTTTTCACTTCGTAAAGAAGCGCCGCTTCTCGGACACGAATGTCTAGCGGGAGGATCCCAGCAAGCAGTAGGGCCGAGTTTAGTGAAACTGTCCTGTAGCCCTTCACCATCTTCTGTGCAAAACCTCGTTGAACCGCTGCAAGCTTCTTTGTGATGCCTATCTTTTTGCTCGCAGGCGCCCAGGTACTGGCCGCGTATAATATGGTAGGTTCAACGACTGCCGTGTACAACGTTTTCACCACCTCAGGTCCCAGCCCCCACTGCACCTTTGCAGCGGTGGCCAACCGTCTGTAGAAGCCTATGGCTTTCCTACAGACTTCCGAAACGTGCGTGTTGAATGTTAATTTATCGTCCACAGTCAAGCCCAGTATTTTAATTTCTCTCGACAAGCCTATGTCGACGCCGCCCATGCGCAGGATTGGTGAGTCGTACTTAAGTCTTCGTGTCAAGACCATAGCCTTCGTCTTTTTAGGTGCGAATCTCCTAAAAAGCTTATTTCTGACTCCCCAATCCCGCACATACGCTAATGCATCGTTGGCCTGTCTCTGTATCTTTAACGTTTCGTCGCCATGAAAAACTAAAACGACGTCGTCGGCAAAGGCCTGACAATAGTCACCCCGTTTTGCAAGCTCCTTTAGTAATGGGTCGAGGAGCAGGTTCCACATGATGGGCCCACCAATGGATCCTTGAACGCATCCCTTGGTGGTCCCTCTCTCGTGTTCTACCCCGGCGTAGCGAACCCTTACTTTTCGGCTCTCGAAGTAGCTATCCACTATCCGTCTTAGATTTTTCGGACATCCTTCCTCAGACAGTCTGACCCTAATTGCTGGCCACCAAGCACTGTCGAAGGCTCCCTCTATATCCAGTGAGACTATGGTCACTATCTTCTTCTCACTTATCCGGTCACGGATGAAATTGACCAGGGTATAGAGGGAGTCTTCCGTGCCTCTTTGGGGCATAAAGCCAAACTGTCGAGTACTCATCCTAGGTAGCAGATACCACTTCACTCTTCCCACCACTATCTTCTCCAGAATCTTCCCCATCACTGGCAACAAGCCTATCGGTCTATACGATTTGACGTCTGTGTAGTCCTCCTTCCCGGGTTTCCGGAGGACTACGACCGTGGCCTCCTTCCAGATGGTCGGGAAGTGGCCCAATTCGAGGCATTTGTTGGCCAGTGATAGGAACAACTCCGGATCCTTAAGGATAGCCTGTTTGCAGATGTCGGATGTTAGACCATCTGCACCGGGGGCTTTTTTGGGGTTAAAGCTGTTCGCCGCCACTAGAATTTCATCCAGGGTAAATGCCGGGTCCCGATATCCATTATCCATACCGACATTCACGCTATCGGCTTTAACCCTTATACGCTGATGTTCTGCGTTATCGTCCTCTACTCGGTCCTCCGGGTAGAAGACTTCAGCCAGAACCTTTGCCGACTCCTCTGGACTTAGGATTTTTCCGTCTTTTTTCAGTCACCTGATGTTAAGTGATCTCCACCGCACATGAACATCCACAATACCGAAAGTGTCATGTATGCGCTGTCGGCCTTGAAGGACAGGAATAGGGATTAGGGAAGGAAAGGGGGAATCTGGGCCTCCGGGTATCTTACTTACCATACGAAACGCGACAGTAAACTGTCACTCTACGTTGGTTTTCTGTGAGACAGTGGTACTACCCCGGTCGAGCCAGCCCATTCATGCTGTAGACAAATATGTCTACAGCGTGGCTCTACCACTTCTAAATCTCTATCTCCCTCGCACGGCTGCACCGTAATGATAATTTTGGGAAGTGACATGATTACTTATATCGTACATCCTTTTCTGTCATTCGACAATCACCTTTTCACCCGATTTGAATAAATCAATAACACCCAGAAGTCACACACATAGCCCCGATCCCACACTAAGATACGAGACTTGTGTTGTGGGTATCAGGGAATACGAGAGACTTTCGGTCTCAAAACACCCAGATCCCGGACACAAATATCTGTCTGTAAAATTATTTGCCACGGTGTAGGAATCGAACCCACGGCCTCTCGTTTCACAGCCGGTTCGCCAACTGCGTCACGGAGGCTGTCACAATGACTTCTAACTTACTTATTTTGACCGGATTTATAAAATTATTTTGGAATTGGGATTTTGGATATGTGACAAGTCAACTACTCTGTCATCTTATCAAAGACGGGTCTCGAGACATTCCACTGCAATTCAAGAGATATAACAGTAACAATAAACAGTCAATGGATCCTATAATGAGCTAATTAACGTTTGCAACCGCAATTAACGCCGTCACACTAGACGGGACCTCTAATTATTTTGTTGTGTTCATTTATAATTACTATTGTCGGTGATAACCGTGATGGGATGGATTCGACTGTACTTGTATGTGTTAAGCAAAATGACTAGTTGAAATACAATGTAGTTAAAGTATTTAATAAATAATAACAGCGCAGCGGCTCTGCTGTGCTCTGGCATTGCAGAAGTCTATGGGCGGTGGCGACTACTTACCATCAGGTGGCCCGTCTGCTCGTCTGCCTATCAAGGCACTAAAAAAAACACCCAATAGTCATACATAGTCCTGACCCCACAGGTCAAGCCTGTATTGTGGGTATCAAGAATTACGACTACGGTCCCACAACACACAGACTCGAAACAAATATCTGTCTGTAACACAAACATTTGTCTAAGTCCGGGAATCGAACCCATGGCCTCTCGTTTCAAGTTCTCTCGCCTACTGCGCCATGGAGTTTGTCAAATGTATGTCAATTGTTGATAATTATATATTTATTCATTAATTTTAATAGACTATGGAAAGAATTGTCTCTTGATTTATTCGACCACCGTCCAGTTAGCAATATGGCAAGATATATTAAACTATGGAGGTTACTCAGGATCGGATGAAGTTGTCTGCAAACGGCACTAGACCGGGATAGCACGAGGTAGAAAAAAATACTGTTTTTACCCTGGCACGGCAAAGTGAGCCCACTTCACATGAAGATCAGCGTAGTGCCCTCTAGTTAAAGTATCAAGTATCCTTAGCGTCGACACAATTATGGTCTGTTGAGTAGCATCTTCATACTACACTTAAATAGCCTGAGAGGAGGGAACACGTGTGCCGGCAAACTGAGTGCTGCTTTCTACTTAATCAAACAAAAAGCATAGCAATTACACATGTTAGATGACCCACTCATGCCTCGGAATCAGCCAGTATCTTCTGGCCAGTACCATTTACCGACTTTCAATTGCTATGCTCCCTGGTGGTTCATTATATTTAATCTATGAATTTACTATCAGAAGCAGTATAGTCTTATTCTCGTTTATTACTAGTCGCCACGCTAAAAATATGCCTTTGAATACAGAATTTGCATATAAATTATCTTTATTCAAACAAATCAAACTCCCAAACATCGCGAAGGAAAACATTAACTAATTACGTCAAAACATTCTGGGACATGATTTGGGTAACTCAATTAACAAAATAAACAACCGAGTTAATTAATTTCGACGTGAGATAACTGTCGATACAACTCGGTTTAATTAATTACAAATGGGTTTTCTGGTTATTAATTTGATGCTGTTTATGAACGATGAGATTCTTAGAGAATATCCCGTACATCTCAAAGAATATGCCGCAAACAACCGGCATGATTGTGTTGAGTAGCGAGGGATAGATTGTCTCTCGCTACTTGATACTCTATCTGGACGGCACTGCACTTGTCATCAGGTGCAGATGGTCAATTTGCCGTGCCAGGATAAAAAACATGTCCATCACTATAACTCGTAAGGCCGGACGACTGCATTTTTGGACACCGAGCAATAGCTCAGTAACTCTCTGGTAATGCAAAATGTCTTTACGAGCAAATAGAACTATATGGAGGTGTTCGAATTTAGTCAATTTCTGAGTTGCGGTTTTTCACAATAAATAAAAGTAATAGTAAACACATGATCTTGACATCACGGACACTTCTAGATATAAAAAATAAGTCTGGAAAATATTATGCAGCTAATGATTAGTGTGTTAGTAACTAGTATCTATTTCTTTCCTAGTGTTGTAAAAGTAAACGTCACTACATAAAATTGAAAATTTGCATGCTGTGGTCTCCTGTAATTGAAGGAGCACGTCACAAAGTTCATATATAAAATGTAACACTTTTTCTTTTATATACGTGTAACCTTCGTTGGAGGTCCTTAATAATAAATAAATAGCACTCAGAGATAACATGGCTATCGGTAAAGGAATAGGCTAGTTGGCTGTTTTTGGGAAACCGTTTTATTTTCTTCTTCATGGTCTATATTATTAAAATATTATCTATACTACTATTATAGAGTAAAGATTTGTATGTTTGTAATGAATAAACTCAACAACTACTGTGCCGATTTCAAAAATTCTTTCACCATTGGAAAGCTACATTCACCCTGAGTAACATAGAATTTTTTTGGAAATACCTCCCTAAGGGGGTCAAATAGGGGATGAAAGTTTGTATGAAAATCCGTTATATTTTAAGTTAAAGGTATGAAAATTGGTACTTTGTACTGTATTCTTCCAAACATGACGTCCACACGGGCGGAGCCGCAAGCAACAGCTAGTCAGTAATAAATATAAAACATAAGTTTTCAAGATTTAATTTCCATTTTTATGTACCAACTTTATTTTTTCTACCAAAACGTGTCATGGCCTCTCGTGTGACGTGACCATCCACAAAACTAGAAGTTTGGCTCAGCGTTTTAGATGTTACGAACGGTGACGTCATGCATGACTGATTTGAGTTTCATGTCACGTGACAAAATGCTTTATTACTGCACATTTGTTTCTTGAAAATATTAAATAATCACATATTAACAAATTGGTTTAATTTTCTATATTTTTAGACTAAAATCTATTATAAAAAACAAAATTCTATCAAATTTTCACTTACTGCGAACTACCCTATTTGCCAGATCATTGCCAAAAGTCTGCTATTACGATGTCATATTAATTGAACATTGACAGCGTAATTGTTGATTAATTTTATGATGTCGATTATGATTCAATGGCATTGTAGAAAAAAAAAGTATTTGGAAACTATGACTGAGTTTCTTGGTGTTATTTTTTTTTCAATTTATTTAGATCAATAAACCTTTATACAATGTATCTTACATCTAGTACAGTTAAATCATATTAATAATTGTACAAACCGTTGTCCCCATATAAACTAGTTATAGACTATTACAAAGAGACCAACACTATATGTATGTATAAAATATAATTACATTTAGAACTATTGTCATATTTATGTCATATTTATGTCATGTCTATGTCTATGTCATATTTATGCAAATCAAAGATGTGAAAACAAAAAAAAAATAAAAGTGAACAAAGACTGAATTGTGTATAAAAATAAACTCAAAATACACAAGAACGATTACTTCTCCTACTCTTCGAACTATTATAACTCCCTAGATATTTTTAGAACTAATTTCTTATATGCACGTGGCCGTCACATAAATCTAAGTCAGTGAAGTATTCATTGTACGACTTCATCAATTCGTCATTATTCATGTTTTTCAGTACAAATGGCAGTTTCGAAGCACCAGTAGAGTCTTCAATGATGCTATACAATAATAGGATAGTTGACACATATTATTTAATAACTTTAATCATAAAGTTACCTAAAACCCCTATTTTCGAAACAATTTTAGAAATCCGCTCAAAAACAAGTAAGTTAGAAATTCAAATTTGGTTAAAATGGGTGACTGTCAAATGACAAAAAAAGACGCACGATATGATTGATGACGTCACACGCAGTGACAATTACGGTGTAGCTATGCGAGGGAGATAGTGCGATGCTTCCACTTTGCACACACTTTTATCAACACCAATCACCATTACATGTGATGACGGCATGAAGTCTTCTGAAGGAGATAGTGAGATGACGTCGCACCCAATTTTGCGTATACCAATATTTAAATTGATGATTACTATCTCATTTTTGAATCAACTTTGATTATATTTGCAGAAAAGGGTTTATTTTTCTTATTCCTGTTGGTGGCACATCCAAAATTAAACACAATACCTTATTGACCAAAAATTTTAAAAGTGGCATGTTTCATTTAAGAAAGTGTTGATTCAGTAATTTTTTTAAGGCTTTCGTGTGACCACTATCTCGCCTGATGGTAAGTGATCATGTGGTCTACGGTGGAGCACGCTTGGATAGAAGATACCTTCACTCTCAACTTAAAGATACCCAGGTTATAATTTTCGAGAAATATAGACTCCGGCAAATAGTTCCACTCTCTAGCGGTGCGCATGATAATGATTTGATAATCAACGCAATAAAACCGATGAAAGAGGTTAATCCAATTTCTAAAGCAGACCACTAGATTGCCGAAATGAACTCAATCGGGGTCAATAAGTCACATTGATATAATCTCGGGCACAATATAACTCAGAGCTTTGTTAAAGGACGGACATTTCTCAACGATTTATCTAGCCTTTGTCTGCAAAGACTATTTGAGGTGGAATGTCTGGTTTGACAGAACAATATCAAAACTGGTCTAGGTTTTTGTGGTAATACCTAAAGTGACCTATGCCATAGTCAGTTTTGTCAAACCTGCTTATTACCACTGTCATACAGAAAAACGAAGTGAAAAGTTGTTTGCATTTCGTTCAGTAACATTTTCGGATACTCAGATTCCGACCCTTCTCACTCTTTTCTTTTATATTAATTCCGTCAACGCCCATTATTTTAGGAAAGATAGAGTATAAATAATGGTTTCTTATGTTTACGCGAATATTATACATTGAAATTAAACTAATTTTACGGATTCTACCGCGGTTTATTAAACTTTTTTAATCCCGAAGTTTACTCGTCGTAGGTATACTTGCGTGACGACATACACCTCAGTCCGCCCCGTGACCATGAAGGCTGTAAAGCTTTCGAAACGTCGGGATTAAAAAGGATTAAACCGCGATAGATTCCGTAAAATTTGTTTCATTTCAACAGAGTAAAAAACAGTATAAAATTAATTAAACTTTTTATTACAAGTAAATTTTGTGATTTATATATATTTGTAACTGATCGCTATATCGACTGCCTCGGTGGCGCAGTTGTAATTGCGCATGCGTTACGACTGCTGTGGTGAGGTCTCGGGTTCGATCCCCGGGTCGGGTAAAGTAATATTGGGTTTTTCTATCTAGAAATACTCAGTATTAACCCGGAGTCTGGAATGGTGCCCGGTGTGGCGATAGGCTCGCCCCCTATCACATTATGGGACCGAAATTAGACGAAAAGTGGGTGTACTAGTTACACCTCTGCCTACCCCTTCGGGGATTACAGGCGTGAGTGTATGTGTGTGTAAATTTTGTTATTTACTTTGTATTGTTACAAAGACCATCTGGTAATAATATTTACCATCTGGTATAAACTGCAGTGCACTTCACCATGCCGGAAAAATTATGAACATTGCAGAAATCAAAATCTGATTTAAATACCTTACGGAACTTCTGAACGACAAAATGAAATTCGCCAAATCAACCCCATCAAACATTGGTTCCAGAATATCCAGTATCACAAATTTTCCAAATGAGGTTCCCAATGGAAGGCAATAAGTCAGTTTGGGATACAATCTCGCATTCCCGGGCGTTACGTGTCGAAGCTGACCGAGCATTTCTCATCAATTTATCCATACGATACACTTTATCCTTTGCCAATTAATCTTAGACCGCTTTGTACGCTTCTATATTTCTAAATGGCTATGAAGCGTGACTGTAAGATGAAAAGATACCAAGTTTGAAAACATAATGTAAATCCATCGCAATAATTATATTTAAGAATTAATAAATGAATGAAATTCCTTAATACTGCTAACTCGTATGCCTTACATGACTTTACTTGATTTTTTGTCTAGTATTTAAATTTTTGTATTCAGTCTAGGTAATGGCATGCTCGCTAAAGTGTCTGTGCTTGTGCCGGGTCGGTCACTTCCCTGTTACATGGTTGAGGAGGCCGATGGCTGACACATGCGTCATAACTCGTGAACGGGTGCTGCTCGCGTGGACTGGTCTGCTCGGACTGTTTCAATAGGTACCAACTGTTTCAAGAAATCGAGATTTTCATCACTCTCACGACATTTATTTCAGTTTTTTTTTTATATATATATTATAGTCCAACAAACGAGCCAGTGGGTCACCTGATGTTAAATGATCTCCACCGCCCATGAACATCCACAATACCGAAAGTGTCATGTATGCGCTGTCGGCCTTAAAGGACAGGAATAGGGATTAAGGAAGGGAAGGGGGAATCTGGGCCTCCAGATATCTCACTTACCATACGAAACGCGACAGTAAACTGTCACTTTACGTTGGTTTTCTGTGAGACAGTGGTACTATCCCGGTCGAGCCGGCCCATTCATGCTGTAGACAAATATGTCTACAGCGTGGCTCTACCACTTCAGAATATCACAATACGGCAACTTAATTAACATACATTGAGCTGCTCTAATGTAATTTAATCAAACTTGAATCGTATTTTAAGTTTATTACCAAATATTGTTTGCCGGTGTTCGAAAAGAGCAACGCTAGAATTTCTTGCCCGTTCTTCTCTAGCGAAACTGCATTCCGAACTGGCGGTAGAGTAAAAAAGTTTGACTTAATGTAAATAATGTATAGCATTTCATGGATTCAATAAATGTTTGATTTGAATAAAAATCAGTAAAACTTATATTAATTTTTATCTGCAGATAACATGTATAATAACCATATGATAGTCAAATCATGTTTTTCAAAAGTATCTTATGTTTCAACAACCTCTGTGACAGGCGAGTTACGGGCAGTGAAACGATAGGGTTTGATCTTTGCTAGAGACAAATTTTTATGTGTTCAATAAACATTTTTTTGATCTGGGCATTATGGGATCGTAAGTCTCTGATAGTTCCTGATACCCCTATACTAGCCCTGTATTAAACATTGTCCCACTGCTGGGCACGGGCCTCCTCTACTAATTTGAGGGGTTAGGCCTTAGTCCACCACGCTGGCCTATTGCGGGTTGGTAGACTTCACATACCTTCGAAATCCTTTTGAGAATTCTCAGGTATGCAGGTTCCTCACTGTTTTCCTTCACCGGATAATGTGAGCGACTAGTCAAGGGCTACGCAAACATTCGTCGCAGTGTGGGGTTCGAACCGGGGATCAGCCTGCTCTCATCGCCAACTGCGCCATGGAGGCTGTCTAATTACTTACTAATTAAACTTAATTTATAAATAAATACTGACTGCCTTGGTGGCGCAGTTGTAATTGCGCATGCGTTACAACCACTGTGCTGAGGTCTCGGGTTCGATCCCCGGGTCGGGTAAAGTGATATTGGGTTTTTCTATCAAGAAATTCTCAGTATTATCCCGGAGTCTGGAACCTGTGCCCGGTATGGCGATAGGCTCGCCCCCTATCACATTATGGGACCGAAATTTGGCGAAAAGTGGGTGTACTGGTTACACCTCTGCCTACCCCTTCGGGGATTATAGGCGTGAGTGTATATGTATATGTATGTATGTATAAATAAATATTTTTTATAAGCCTCCGTAGTCCAGCGGGCTATAAGACCAGACACACTACTTATCATTTTATAAACAATTCACAGACACATGCTTTTATTTTGATTTTAGTCAAGCGGGTTCCGGTTCCGTTACATACATAGCTACAGGTCAAACTAATATAAAGCGTATATAAAAAAGTGTTAATTAATGATGGAGTTGTCAACACATGTTTACAATTTTCGGTCAATTGGAATTGACGGTCTCCGTGGCGCATTAGGCAAGCAGCCGGCTGTGAAACGAGAGACTGTGGGTTCAATTCCCTCAGCGATACAAATGTTTGTGTGACAGACAGATATTTGTTTCGCATCTGGGTGTTGTGGGGTAGTCCCTCGTAGTTGTTGATACCCACGATACTGGTTTTACCTAGTGTGGTGTCAGAACTATGTGTGTGACTGTTGGAAAAAAATTATAATGAAAATAAATTTATATCAAGACAGAAAGTTTAGGAATGCCATATAGAGACTATCCACACACCCGCCATTGTAACTCCTGTCGACAATGGCATTTTGTTCGACACCTAGTAACAAAACTCGGCGAGTCTCTAGGAATGCTTAACTGTCTTATATCCCGCAACGAAATTAATCATATGGAAATATAGGGAGGAGTTGGAAATGTACCGGAATGCGATATCTAACATATGCATTTTTATATGTTAAATATGGCATTTCTATTTTTTATAATGATATGTTCAGCATACTTCACAATGATTTCTTGGAACACATTTATTTTGGACCATCAACAGAGACAATCAACATTAGCGGGTACAAATTTTACATTTCATAAAAGTACATTTTCTTTGCGTCTTCTATAATGGATGGACACAGGATGAGTGCTATACAGCAATGAAGCAAAGCCTAAAAAAACATTTAAAAAAATCTTTTTTTTTATGATTTGTACGAAGATTTTTTTTTTTTATTCTGGCGCGGCAAAGTGACCATACTGCGCCTGATGGTAAGCGCAGTGCCGTCCAGATAGAGTATCAAGTAGTGAGAGAAAATCTATCCTCCGCTACTCAACACAATCATGCCGACCTGCTGTTTAGCTTCTTCACATTACGCCTAAAGGACCCAGGATCATAGGAAGGAGGGAACACGGTAGCTGGCAAACTGTTCCACAGCTTGATGGTGCGGCAAAAATGATATATATAAGTCATAATTTTTTAAGTGTTAGGAATACATACACTGTAATTCAATGCTGTGCATGATGTACCTCTATTTGTGGGTAGATAGAAAAGCCTACCATCATGAGCGATACTTCGTCTTGATACAAAAAACATTTTTACTTGTCCACAGATATTGATCATGCGCAAACCAATGACAAGGTAACACAATGGCTGACGAATACATCGGCGAATACAACGCTTCGAACCTGCACCCCAGCGATTTAGAGGCGCCCCGGATCAACTACACTTGCTGCGACAACAGTACCTACCCACCCTACTCAAACTTTACCACAGATGACTACTGCGCCTCGAACAACTCTCATGTCTATCTAAATATCACTTGCGAGTTCCCGATCAACTATGCCGAACCTATGTATGGGTAAGTAAGAGATTTTTTACACCCAACAGTCACACACATAGTTCTGATCTATTAGGTAAAACCTGTATCGTGGGTATCAAGAACTACGAGGGACTACGGTCCCACAACACACAGAACCGAAACAAATATCTAGCTGTCACACAAACATTTGTCTTGGGACTCGAACCCTAGGCCTCTCGTTTTACAGCCGGCTAATCGCCCGCTGTGCCACGGAGGCTGTCATATAGTGTCTTATAATACCAACCATGTTTTAAACATCAGTGCGGGTCACGGATTTTTTTTTATCTTGGGACGGCAAAGTAACCACAGCTAATTAGCTGTTAGAGTATCAAGTAGCGAGAGACAATCTATCCCTCGCTACTCAACACAATCATGCCAGTCTGCTGTGTAGCTTCTTTGCACCACGTCATGGGGCAAGGAGGTGAAGAAGCGATCGAGGGTCTAGTGTCACAGGACTTCCTGTAATAATGACAGGGTTGTAGGCCTTAGTTCATCATGCTGGCCTAATGTGGGATGGTAGACTTTGAAATTATTATAAGTTTTCTGGTTTTCGTTCGAATACCTTATTGGGACGTATTATTTTTTATTAAATAGATAGATCATTTAAGTGTGTATACCAAGTCAATGACTTGAACAATTTAAATACTCAGCGCTTTGAAACGCTTACAAAAACCTAACAAAATAGAGTATTCGGACACTCGAAATACAATATTGTGGCAGAAGTTACTATGGCATTAATTTACTATTTTTATTTGGAACGTTAAAACTATTCAAGATTAATTGATTAATTTGAAGAATGTCACAGTACTTCTTTTATTTTATGATACACTTGAACGATAAATTTGGTTTTGGTAAATGGTTTTAAGATTTAAATAAAAGCACGCTTCAATCTTATCACAAATAAAAAGGTGCGAGAAAAGTCCAAGGCACATTTAACTCATATTTCGAGAAAACAGCCAATATTATCGCAAACGACAAATCCGCCTTCCAAAAGTTCGCTACACCTCGCCGCTCCATTAGATTGAACAACGTAGTAACACCCGGGTCCTTTCCAAATTGAATTTGGAAGCGTGACAATGTTACGCAGATGAAAACGCTTCGCTGGATTGTTTTACGAACTGGTATTATAGCAAAATTGATTTATAAGACTCTCAAATAAATCCCGGAGAAAAAATCGATGACCTAAAAATAAGGCATGAGCTGGTTATGATATTTCAATAGCCAGTTCTGCAAGAGGTTCGCAAAGTCGTATTTTTGCCGCACCATCAAGCTGTGGAACAGTTTGCCAGCTACCGTGTTCCCTCCTTCCAATGACCCTGGGTGTTTTAAGCGTAGTGTGAAGAAGCTAAACAGCAGATTGTGTTGAGTAGCAAGGAATAGATTGTATCTCGATACTTGATACTTTATATTGACGGCACTGTGCTAACCATCAGGTGCAGTGTGCTCAATATGCCGTGCCAGAATATAAAAAAATAGACAAAAAACAATCTCGATTATAATGATGATGGCCAACCCAGTATAATTTAACGAAGAAGATCAACAAAACTATAATTCAGAGCAATATTAAAAATTAGTTGGATATAGACTGTAATAGAAATGAGACTCCTTGACCAAATATACTTTTTTGGTAACCTAGTCTATTAAAATTTCTTTTGGATATAGAAGTAGAAAAAAGAGGCATTCAGATATTTTACTCGACTGGATAGCTATCATTGCCGATGCTGATGAATATTTAGATAATGCAGGCTGGCATACTGATAAACATGTTTTGATCCATTTTATTGGACTATCCTGTACTTAGCATAAGATGTAGTGTAACTTTGCCTGGATCAAATATACAACAATACCACCCTGTTGTTAATGTATTTTTAACAGACTTATAAAAAGGAAAAGGTTCTCAATTCTTCGGAATCATTTTAATGTATGTTCCCCGATTTCTCGAAGACTCCTGGACCGATTCAAGAAATTCTCTTTTTGTTTAAAAAGGTATATTTCCCAGGTGGTGCCATTGGCCCCAAGCCTGAATTTGATGATGGGTTCTCAGAAAAATCGAGGGCAATCCTCAAATTTTAAAGGGACGTTATATATTTATTTTTATTGTAGTCGGTGTATTTTTTATGAATTAAAAAACTTTTTTCTACTGCCTCTTCTTATATTCTTATCTCTACTCCTTGTTTATTAATTGCATCTAACCTAAGCATCTAATTAATCTAGTTCTTCCACAGGTACATCGCCCCTTTCCTCCTGGCCACAACAATCATCGCCAACACCCTCATCGTGGTCGTCCTCTCCCGCCGGCACATGAGAACCCCGACCAACGTCGTGCTGATGGCCATGGCACTCTGCGACATGTTCACCATGCTGTTCCCCGCGCCGTGGCTCTTCTATATGTACACCTTCGGGAATCATTATAAGCCCTTGAGCCCCGCGAGGGCGTGTCAGGCGTGGAATTACATGAATGAGGTGAGTTCAGTTTAAAATTATTAGATAGTTTCTTTTATCTTGGCACGGCAAAGTAACCACACTGCACCTGATGGTAAGCTCAGTGCCGATCAATTAGAGTAGAGACAATCTATCCCCCGCTACTCAACACCATCAAGCCGGACAGTTGTGTAGCTTCTTCACACTACGCCATAGGCAAGAAGGTGAAGAAGCGGTCGAGGTTCTAGTGTCGAGAGTACTCACAAGGCCGGAACACGGCCAAATATCGTACCCCAATTCTAGACCCCCGACAAAAACCGGATGTAGAATGGCTGATCCCGGAACGCGACACACTTGTATGTGCCACTATGGCGGGTTTAACAACCTGTGTACGGTGGTCGCTAACCAAGTGCATATTGGAATATCATACCACCTGCAATAGAGATAGAAAACTTTTTATTAAATTATAAAAAATTACACAAAAGAGCTTTACAACATGCTAATAAAAGAAAGGTCTTATCGCTATGAGCGATCTCTACGAGGCAAACTCAAAATAACGAAGTTCATAATAATGATGAATGTATATGATTAGCTCTTTTTCACGAAATATAACGATTGAATTTGTTAAGTTTTTAATAAACTTTTATATATTGGCTCTATGTGAAAGTTTCCTTTGCATTATACAATAAAATGTTAAATATGTCATTTTCGTTTCTAATATAAAAAAACGATATGATTTTATTATATTTATATAAATAAATTAATAAATAGTACAGCAATTGATACAATAACGTATTCCAAAAATACGGAACTTTCTAAAAATCTGGACACACCATGAGGACTATAAAAAGATTTGATCTATGGACGAACAGTTTTAAAATACTTTATTAATTCTAAAATTATCCTACTAATGAGGATGGATGGAATGGATGTTTGTTACTCAATCACACTACAACGGCTCAACGGATGGTTAAAATTTGGTACAGAGATAGATTATTATAGTTTGAAATCTTTTTATCCCTGAAAAATGTACAGTTCCCGTGGGATAGTTAAATTTTTCACAGAGCAAAGGATTGACATGTTTTGCACTGAGTCAGTTTAGCGATCAGAAAATGACATAGGCCATTTTTTATCCCGGAAAAATGAACGCTTCCTATGGGATATCAAAATATAGAAAGGTGTAATAGCTTAAGATGGCCTTCATGGATTGTACACCTTTTCTTCCAAAAATAACCTCAACGCGGGTGGAGCCGCGGGCAACATCTAGTTTTAAATAAACTTATTTGCAAAAAAAACGGGCACCTAAGCAATGAACCATTTCAAATGTTACTATTGGTTTGTTTGATAATTATAGGTAGTTTTACTTTCACAATTTTGTAAATTAATAAGCAAATAATCGTTTTCGTCAGTAATATCAACAAACAAGTTAACAAAGATTTTTGTTTGTTTTTTCTTTAATAGAGTAAAAGCAGATAAATGTTTAGTATCGAGTGTGACCCTCTCTAGCTGAAATCACAGCTTGAATTCGTCTGGGTATGCTAGCGAGGATATCCCGGATACTTGCTTGCGGAATACGTTCCCACTCCGCGGTAATCACATTCTTCAGCTCTCTGATGGTCTGCGGAGCCGGTTGTACTGATCTCACGCGTCGTTTCAAAACGTCCCAGACATGCTCTATAGAATTGAGGTCGGGACTTCGAGCTGGCCAATCCAAACGACGAAAGCCGACCTCTTGCACATACGCTTCCACATCGCCAGACCGGTGGGCGTGAGCGTTGTCGTCCATAAAAATTGAGTCTTCGCCTAAAGCAGCCAATGCGGGTTGTGCATGAGGAATTAGAACTTCCGTTATGTATCGATGTCCAGTCAGTGAGCCGTTTTCAATGAAGACTAACTCTGTACGATCCATTGAATTTATTCCTGCCCAAAACATAACAGAGCCCACAATTTTTGATTGTTTTGATTTCTTCAAAACAAGCCTCTGCAAAGCGTTCTCCTCGTCTTCGTAGCACTCGCCGACGTCAATCTTCACCGAACAGAGATATCCTGGCTTCATCGGAGAACAATACCCTATTCCAGTCTTCTTGAGTCCATGACTCACAATTTCGAGCAAACCTAAGCCTGGCAACTCTGTGCTCACGGAGTAACTTAGGGCCGCGGGCCGGGCGATGACTGCCTATATTGGCCGCGAGAAGCCTCCTCCTGACCGTCCATAGACTAATATGCACATTTCTTACTTCTTCGAGGTTGTTCTTAAGGTCCACATACGAAGACTTGCGATTTCTCAATGCGCGACTCACAAGAAAACGATCATCCCGTGGTTGGGTACATGGTTTTCTTCCAGAACCAGGCCTTCTCTCGACGGAACCGGTGTCTTGATACCGCTGCCAGGTCCTTTGAATCGTCGAGCGACTCACACTTAGCCTCTGAGCCACGAAGCATTGGCTGCAACCCTCTTCGAGCAGCGCAATAATTTTGATAGCTTTTACCACTTTCTCTAACATTATTGATACAGCTAAACAGCAATAAATGAAACTTTGACAATTAAGAATATGAAATAAATTCATAAAAATTGACTAAAAAATATGAAAACCGATATTATCTTTTGGAACTTCGCACCAAAAATGTAGGATAAAAAGTGGTTTTCTGTAAAAACGAGCATCAAACGAAAATTTGAATTTAGAACGTACTGTTTTAAACACCACGGCATTTTTAAAACCGGCCAGTAACATTTACAAATGATTGAAATCATTTTGGTACCGTATTTTTTTAAAGAAGAATTAAAATCAAAACCGCCCGTTTTGTTTTGCAAATGAGTGTATATTGACCTGCTCTACTCTTATCTAATCTGTTTAAAATATATAGGGCATTTCAAACGTTCATAAATAGTTTTTGAGTTTCTTGTTTGTTCTTCTCCAGCACAACTATATTCTGAACTGGCGGTAGAAGAAAAATATTGACTAATTCTAAAGAATGTATAGCATTTTACGAATTCAATTAATATTTTCATTTGATTCTATCTAAAAAGAAATTACATTTTTTATTATTTTTTCCCTACAATCCCAAAAGGTCTGAATAAATTCATGGATGTAGGTCATTTCTGAATTCCAACTTTTTTCCATAAATATGTTAACGACAGAAGCCCATTATTTTTTTACAATTTTCCTCATACTTCAACTTTTAAGTAATTTCATCTGACTTATCGACTGAGGCCGTAATTTTAAATACCTCCACGCAAATTGAACATCAGAAATCACTTAAGGTTTTGTAACTCCTATTAAACTGGTTTATGTGTTTTTAATGCATTTTATTTATTAAATTTAATACATATTTTGCTGGGGGTCTAAAGTTGGCGTACGATGTTTGGCCGTTTTGCAGCCTTCTGAGTACTCTGACACTAGACCGTCGACCGCTTCTTCACCTTCTTGCCCATGGCGTAGTGTGAAGAAACAGGCCGGCATGATTGTGTTGAGTAGCGGAGGATACATTGTCTCTCGCTATACTCTAAATAGACGGCACTGCGCTTACCATCAGGTGCAGTGTGGTCACTTTGCCGTGCCAGAATAAAACCTCTTGTAATAACGAGACATCAACAAGAAATTGAAATTTAATTATTCTCTAATAGCAGCGATAGCCTAGTTGGTTGCGGTACTGTCAAGACGAAAGTCGTATGTTCGAAACCCAAATGGCATACTCCTCTGACTTTTCTAAAGTTATGTGTGTATTAAATGTTAATTATCGCTTGCTTTAACGGTGAAGGATAACATCGTGAGGAAACCTGCATACCTGAGAATTCTAGTAAGAATTTCGAGAAAATAATGTGATAGGGGGCGAGCCTATCGCCATACCGGGCACAGATTTCAGACTCCGGGCTAATACTAAGGAATTTCCAGACAGACAAAACCCAATATCACTTTACCCGAACCCGAGACCTTAGCACAGCAGTCGCAACGCATGCATAATAACAACTGCGCCACCGAGGCAGTCATGTATGTATGTATGTAATTATATGTTGGAGTAAAATCAAATATTTTCGGACGTATTTCAGTAGCACTAATACTGAATGTTAACGCGGGTCACTGACCCAATTCTCTTTTGGCTTTATTAAAACCCGTTGTACCGTGCATCAGGGACTACGAGTGTTTCTATAAAACACTGTTTACGAGCGATCGGTTTTTGGAAATGGAATTTAAAATCCGAACACTTTAACTGACTTAAAAGGTTTTAAAACTGACGCCTTTTTATGTACGTTATGAGGTTTTTTGGCGAAATGTGGACGTATTTTGAAGATTATTTTTGTAGTCGATAAATCTCGAGGATGATTCCATATTGGTTAAGCTCTGCTGACGATTACGTGAAAAATTTGGAGACTCCTTAAGGATTTATGAAACTTTTTATATATTTCATCTATACTATTATATTATAAAGAGGAAAGTTTTGTATGTATGTATGTTTGTAACGAATTGGCTCAAAAAGTACTGCACCGATTTTAAAAATTCTTTCACCATTTGAATGCTACATTATCACTGGTTATAGGCTATTTTAATTGCAAGAAAAAATAAGGATAGAAAGGCGTAATAGCTTCAGATGCCTTGCAAAAATTACCTACACGCGGGCGGAGCCGCGAGCAACATCTAGTACATAATAAACGTTCAGAAAGCAGTTATGCTTTTTGTTGTCGGCCCACGATTTACTACCGTCCCTGGGGGAGGAACGGTTATGTTGGACTTACCGGTCCTACGAACAAGAGTTGAGCCACACGGGAGAGATTATCCGCCTGACCCTGGACCGAGTGCCTATCACTATACGGTATGAGGTTTTAAATTTTAATGTACTTATGATTATTAAAAATACAGTAAAAAATAGTTTGATATTGAGTTTTATTCCAAACATATTTACGATTATTTTTCAATAATTTATTCAAAACATAAAATTCATATCAGCATAGTATTACAAAACCTTATTTAAGTTTGTCTGGATATTTGCAAATGTGATTACAAGATTACGAAGAGATGGAACTTGATTTTTTTCTCTAGGACCACTAATTGTCAAGCTCAATTTCAGAGCATCATGCGACCCCGAGATAGACGGCAGCGTGGGTGGTAAGGCCTCGTTCGCTGTCGTTTTTCGTTGCGCGGGGGCTCCTTAGCCCCCCATGAGAATGGGCTGCAACGCGGCACCGCGCAGGAGCGGTTCCGGCAGCAATTGTAGCACTCCTTAGAATACCCAAGGATCGCTCCATAGGCGCCGAAGAAATCCACCGCGGGTTTTTTTTTAGCTGGTAGTATCGGTGGGGTGTACACAGGGGGTAGGGACTCAGCCCAGCGGCAGCCCGGATAGCCATCATCCGGGCGAGGGGGTGGTGGGTAGTAAGACCGGCTAGTCCATCATAACCGTTTTATTCTCATTCCGCTTCCTCTCGGAGCGGGCGCCAGTAATAAAATGCTTTCGCCGCGACAGCAAAAAAACGGTGTTCTGTATTCACAAAATTAAAGCGAATGATAATTACCAATAAATACACACACAAATTCTAAATATTCAATATGTGTGTCCTGGAGTTTGTAAAAGAACCCGCTACATCTTAAGCATTCTTTTCGACTCCCTAGTCTATCGCTGCTTCCATCATAAAATCCAATCACAACAAACCACGAAGGAAAATCCTTCCATTATACAGCGCCTCAAATAAAGTGGAAATTAGATGAGTAATTGAACGGATGTTTGTCGTCCAATACCGGGTTATTATAGAGCGACGGAATATGAGTCCTAATACATACTGCGGTCGATTATGAAGCTGGGGAATCATGATTCACCATTCGGAGTTTCAAATAATAATAATACTAGCCCTGTATAAAACATTGTCCCACTGCTGGGCACGGGCCTCCTCTACTAATGAGAGGGGTTAGGCCTTAGTCCACCACGCTGACCTAATGCGGGTTGGCAGACTTCTCATACCTTCGAAAAATTCTCAGATATGCTGGTTTCCTCACGATGTTTTCCTTCGCCGTTAAAGCAAGCGATAATTAACATTTTAATACACACATAAGTTTAGAAAAGTCCGAGGTGTATGCCACTTGGGTTTCGAACCTACGACTTTCGTCTTGGCAGTCCGTACCGCAACCAACTAGGCTATCGCTGCTTAGTTTCAAATAGTCAGTCAAAATTGTAGTTAACTTAGAAGGCCCAGTGGGTAAGCCAACTAAATAAGAGATCGTAAGTTCGAGACAAATGTGTGATACCAAAACCATTGTTTTGGATAGGGATGAGCTATATTCATCGATATTTTTACATAAATATTAACTCGTCTAAAACATCTAAAGATGGATGGTATGAGTATATTATCAAACATCGAAATTTGATCAGTTGATTCAATATTTTTGGTATATTCTAGGATACCAAGCTACAAAATATATTTAATAAATAAATACACCCAACAGACATATACATTGTCCTCCACGTCAAGGTACGAGTCTTGTCGTAGGTGTCGTAGATACGGGAATTGAACCCACGGCCTCTCGTTACACAGTCTGGCTACTCGTCCGCTTAGCCACGGAGGCTGTCCATAAATTTAAGTCAAAAACTAGCCAATGTCTACCTTAACAACGAAGCAGATTAAAAGGAAAGCTTCATCAAAATTACTTTTTGCAGAGTGTAAAACTACTTTTAACGTTATAAATACATTGATTTTTTTTCGTCCGAGAAATATCGAGTGCTTCGAATAACGTTTTTTTCCTATCGATATATATTCTACATTCATTTTTAAATCGATGATTGTCTAATATAGATCATCCCTAGTTTCGGGTGTTGTGGGACGATAAACCCATTGTAGTACATAATAATATATTAAAAAAATACATACCGTATTGCAAAACTTGTTCCTTTGAAGTTAAAAATAGAGTTCATATTATATATTTACCAGACCTTCACTGTCCCCTAATGATTTCCTGTGCCCTACAAAAGGAAAATGTGATGTAATAACTGGCCTCTTTAAGCGGCAGGTTAAATAGGAAGGGGTTGAATACACGACAAACGGATGTCCGGCGTTAGATTAACCGGATATAACCGGTTGTCGGTTTGATCAGACCATATGCATACCAGTCCGCCCCATATGAAGGCTGTATAACTTTCGAAACGTCAGGACTAAGAAGTGTTTTCACTTCTTTGTCCTAAATCCTAATAAAATCCGTAAAATTAGTTTTATATATTTTAGTTTATATGATATATAAACTATATTTAATGGTAGGCAGCGGCTTCGCTGTGCCCTGGCATTGCAGAAGTCTATGGGCGGCGGTGACTACTTACCATCAGGTGGCCCGTATGCTTGTCTGTCTATCGAAGCACTAAAAAAAATACTAGCTGTTGCCTGGGATACCGCCCGCGTTGTAGTTATTTTTAAAAGAAAAGGTAAAAATCCCTGAAGTCATCTTAAGCTATTAAATGTTTCTATGTATATACTGCTATCACATATGAACCGTTCATTTATTCGGGAAATAAATAGCCTATGTCATTCTAACTGTATTCTAAATTTCAGGATGTTCGGTCGAGCCGTTTTTGAGTTAAAACCGGACATACAGACAGACAAAAAAAAATTAAATTGCAGAATCGGGATCTAAGCGATCCCGATTGTGCAATGTCATAAAAATAATGTTTCACGTAAAATCAGGTAAATTACTGTAATGTACAGACAGACGCTACAGGTTTATATATTATTATAGAGAATAGATATACGGTGCTTATCCACTTTAAGACTTCAAGTACTATTAAAATTCATATAGTTTCAATGCACGCAACTTTCTTCCCTGTATTTTCCTTCACCGATAAAGTGACAAATAATTAACTATGAAAACAACGTTAAAAAGACGTCGACAAATTCCAACCCGCGACTTTCATGTCAGCATATTGCAACACTTACCCTTAGACTTAAATTTCTTAAAAAACCATTATGATGGCCTCAAAATGTACACCGACTTCAATAAAAAACACATTATGCGTCCCTATAAAATTTTAGGGTCTCTTCGATTTTTCTGAGATCCCGTCATCAGATCCTAACTTAGTGCCAATGGGACCACCTGGGAAGTATATCCTTTTAAACAAAAATGTATTTCTCGAATCGTTTCAGGCGTCTTCGAGTAATCGGGGAACGTACATAAAAAATTCCGACGAATTGAGAACCTCCTACTTTTTTTGAAGTCTGTTAAAAACGCACAAAATTAAAATACGAGCATTATGATCGAAATGTTTTCATTAACACTCGACAAAGGCATTATGACAGATTTCCTTTGTCCAGTTTGTTTTTAATTTTCGTATCTCAACAATGAACAATCACCCATTTCTATTGTAAGATTTGAATGAAGTGGCCGTAGCATTGTTCCAGAATAGCTTCCCGATTCATTAGTGATTCATTCTTGGCTAATTACTCTAATTAGATTCATTTCAATACTATTACTTATTGATTCTTATTAGATTTGTTGATTAAAGTTTTATGACAGAAGGTTGTCCAATGGAGAATAGAATTGAATTTTTGTTTATTTATTTCAAGATTATCAAAAGGAAAAACACTAGAGCAACACTAATAACATGTTAATCAATGGAGGCATAATAGAGTAGTTTTTATTAACTTATACACTTATACTTTGACAGCCTCCGTGGCGCAGTTGGGGAGTAGCCGGCTGTGAAACAAGAGGCCGTGGGTTCGATTCCCACACCGGGCCAAATGTTTTTTACAGACTGATATGTGTCCGCGTCTGGGTGTGTGAGACTGAAAGTCTCTCGTAGTCCCCGATACCCAACACAAGACTCGTATCTTAGTGTGGGGTTGGGGCTATGTGTGTGACTGTTGGGTGTTATTTATTATTATTTATTCAACAAGTTACATTACCTAAAACCTATTATCGAAAGAATTTTATGAATCCGAACACAAATAAGTAAATTAGACGCCATTCAAATCTGCTGAAAAGGGTAGTTGTCACATGACAGTAAAAGGACGCATATGTCCCGTGACGTCACGGTCCTCAGAATGGCCATTACTGTGCCCTTGTGCGAGGGAGATAGTGATATGTTCCCAATACGCAACAATTTTTGCTCATACCAATATTTAAAATAAATATTGTGACCTCAGTTTTCAAGCAATTTTGATTATGTTTTCGTAAAAGGGTTTCTTTTGCGTATTATATTCTGTTGCATATCGAATAATGTACAAAATTAAACACAGGAAACTATACACCCTTTTTCTCAATTTCCACATTATAATTTTACAATCAATGCGATCTAAAACACTGGTGGAAGAGTAAAAAAGATTCACTGAATCTGAATATTGTATAACATTTCATGGATTCAATCAATATTTTGGATTAAATGTTCAAACAACTTTTAGCATATACATATACTAGCTATTGCTCGCGGCTCCGCCCGCGTGGAGGTTATTTTTGTAAGAAAAGGTGTACAATCCAGAAATCTGCAAATTCATAAGTGTTTCTCTACAATATCATACATGTATCATACATATAAACCTTTCTCTTGAATCACTCTATCTATTAAAAAAAGCGCTTCAAAATCCGTTGCGTAGTTTTGAAGATTTAAGCATACATAGGAACGGACAGCGACAGCGGCTTTGTTTTATACTATGTAAAGATATTAAATATCGTTTACATATGCGTATTATTAATTTGCCGGCAGCACATCCAAATGGATTCGTCAAAGTTCAAAAGCAATTATATATCTCTGGTTCGACTTAGGTAATTGTATTTGGTTTTATTAAGCTAGTACATTGAATCTTGTACGATCATTAATAGTAATTAACCTTAATTAGTAAGTCTAGACTTCAGGTAAATTACTGTTTGTTAATTAATTAATGTATATAATAAACATCATGTAATCTGTTAGAGTAGGCATAAATAAAGCAAAGATTCGTTAGTTGTATTTCTGTCCCATGATATGATCGAGCTTATCGTACATGACACAATCTGAAAAATCTCTCGCTACTCGAATGGACGGCACTGCGCTTACCATCAGGTGCAGTGTGGTCACTTTGCCGTGTCAGGATAAAAAAAAGATACTGTTGGGGAAATCGACCTGTTGGTCGTAACCCGCTTTGATTTTGTGATTTTAAGTGGACTGTATGATTTTGTCTGCCACTCACCTGATACAGCAGAACTGCCGGTCTTATGGGGTACCCCGTGGTGGCGATATAGGTTGCTGGTTGCCTGTCTCGCTATCTTCGGGTTTGCACCAGACACGAATACCAATCTCGTATTTCCAAAGAAAGTCAATTTTCTAGATTTTAGCAGCGCGCGCGCACTCGCTAGAGCGTACGTTACAACGTTCAAAATTGAAGAGAGTGTGTTGAGTTATAGGCGGCAGCACCTTTCTGCATTGTATACGTTCCGGTGAATTATGTGACAGACAACATGATTTTAAACATCAGAAAAGATATGGAATGAAAGATTTAGGCTTGTGCTAACATAATATACGGAGCAGATACTAAAAGCCGCTGAACCGGTTTCGTCCGCTTGGAGTACATAGCATTTTATGGTGTTTATTTGTCATTTTATTATATTATGAAAATGTACTGTAATGACTGTTGAAAATGTAGCTAGATTTTTTAAAGATGCCATAACTCATAACACGTATTTTGATAGCGAACTCCCGTGAAGAGACATCGTAATTTTCTAAACAATTTGGCAGCCTCCGTGCTGCAGTAGGCGAGTAGCCTGCTGTGAAACGAGAGGCCCTGGGTTCGATTCCCACACCGGGACAAATGTTTGTGTGACAGACAGATATTTGTGTCGGGTCTGAGTGTTGTGAGACCGTGCGTCTCTCGTAGTTCCTGATACCCACGACACAAGACTCGTATCTTAGTGTTTGTTCACGTAGAACACGCGGGCGCGGTCGCGGTAGCGGGCGCGGTGGTCTAGGCAAGCTTGTGTTCACACTGGCCGCCAGGCGTTTGCGCGAGTGTACCGCGTTGTTAGTGGTTGTAAACAAAAACCAAGATCCTTTTAATCGAATATTCTTACGTAATGTGGGAGATGACCGACATTAGAATTGGTGTGCATGAAATTAATAAAGAAATTTCGCTGGTGGTAGGATATTCATATCCACCCGGATAGCGACCACCGTACACAGGGTGTAAAACCCGCCATAGTGGCACACGCAATTGTGTCGCGTTCCGGGATCAGCCAGTGTACATCCGGTTTTTCTCGGGGGTCTAGAGTTGGGGTACAATGTTTGGCCATTTTGCGGCCTTCTGAGTACTCTGATTTTAGACCCTCGACCGCTTCTTCACCTTCTTGCCCATGGCGTAGTGTGAAGGAGCAGGCCGGCATGATTGTGTTGAGTAGCGGGAGATAGATCGTCTTTCGCTACTCGATACTCTAATTGGACCGCACTGCGCTTACCATCAGGTGAAGTGCGGTCACTTTGCCGTGCTAGGATAAAAAAAAATTAATAAATAAAACAATGTGATACGTTTGATTGGCCGCGCGCGCGCAGCTCGTGCCAGTCGCTAGCTCGCCCGCTACTTCCACCACAGCGCTAGCGCTTTGTACGTGAACACTTGCATATAATGCTTTGTGTTTGATATTTCGCGGCCGCGCCCGCCACCGCACCCGCGAGTTAACGTGAACGAGCACTTAGTGTGGGATCGGGGCTATGTGACTGTTCGGTGATAATTATTTGTTTAATTTGTATTAAAATCGATACCATCTAATTTTAAGAATGTAAATTATATGAGAACACATATATAAATCTATTGAGCATAAAGTTTCGCAATAAATAAACAATACACCCAACAACATATATAGTAGAAACCCCACACTAGGTAAATCCTGTATCGTGGGTATCAAGAACTGCGAGGGACTACGGTCCCACAACAACCAGACCAGAAGCAATTTGTGAGTTAAGCAATATTTTTATGTGCAGAAGACTTTTCAAGAATTTTTCGGAACGCAACGCAAATTTTATAATTTAAGCGACGAACTTGAATTATAACTAATAATATTTTTTTTTAGTGCCTCAAAAGGCAGACGAGCAATCGGGCCACCTGATGGTAAGTAGTCACTGCCGCCTATAGACTTCTTGCAATGCCAGGGCACAGCAAAGCCGCTGCCTCCCATTAATATTCGTGTCTTCTTAAAGAACGTAACTCAAGTAACAGTGTTAAAAGTTAACAAAGTGAGGAAATTTCTAGGTTATCCACAATGCCCTGAACACAGAACACGCTCTAGATCCTGTGTCAGTCTAGACAGACTATTAACTAAATACTCAAATCACGTAACTTTCCGTGCTCGCCGATAATTTGGTACAATTCTAGCGGTCGTTGACAACTCAAATTTGTTCTGGCTACCAATATTTGAAGGGAGAAATAATCTTGTGACGGAAATATTTAAACTCATTTGTAAGATCTTACAATTCAAATAACAATTAAAGCAATATTTTCGTAATTTTACAATGTATCTACATACATACATACACTCACGCCTGTAATCCCCGAAGGGGTAGGCAGAGGTGTACCCAGTACACCCACTTTTCGCCGAATTTCGGTCCCATAATGTGATAGGGGGCGAGCCTATCGCCATACCGGGCACAGTTTCCAGACTCCGGGCTAATACTGAGAATTTCTAGATAGAAAAACCCAATATCACTTTACCCGACCCAGGGATCGAACCCGAGACCTCAGCACAGCAGTCGTAACGCATGCGCAATTACAATTGCGCTATCGAGGCAGTCTACAATGTATCTTTATCTCCTTTTTAGACATAGAGAATAGACTGAGCAATATCCTCACAAACTTTACCACTCTGTAGAAAGAGACAAAGTGACTGTGCGGCCAATACCTATTTATTTTTGGTCCTGCAAGTCTGTGGCGTAGAACAATCAAAATTCTAGAAAAACTTGCTGGCAGCACGTTCGCTTTATCTATCTCACATTCTTCTGCCCGTTTTCACATAATAGCTGAGCAGAGAACGCTGTCTATTGTCTATATCTATGGTCAAGCCGCAGATTTTTTTTTCTAATGCCATTCTATTTTTCAATCCGAATCGAAATTAGCAGGGCCAATAAACAATTAAAGTCGCCCATAGTTGATATTGATTGTGATGAATAAAATATTATTATAAAATATGTTACGTATAATAAACCTTATTTAATTAATTTTAGTCTTATTTTCTTGCATTGTAATAAAATAAATATCGATATAAACTACCTGCTACGTTTTGCCACATCACTACAAAATTGCCATGTCGAGCTGTCGCATACTGTACTTATGATTATTGAAATTGCAGTCAAAAAATTGATTTATATTGAGCTTCATTCCTAACATGTTTACGATTGTTTTTTCATAAATTAATTCAAAACATAAAATTTTGCTCAGCATAGTATCACAAAACCTTATTTAGGTTTGTCTGGATACCCAAGCTGGATATTTGCAAGTGTGATTACAAGAGATGGAACGTGATTTTTTTGTCCCCTAATTGTCAAGCGGGGGGCTGTCAGCCCGTATCGATGCACTCCAATTCCGGAGCATCATACGACCCCGAGATGGACGGCAGCGCGGGTGGTAAGGCCTCGTTCGCTGTCGTTGTTCGGTGCGCGGGGGCCCGTAAACCCCCCATGGAGATGGGCCGCTACAAGGCACTGCGCTATTTATTTTATTAAGAACAATACACAGAACCGGCCAGTCTTTTTCGACTAAAGAAGGTTCATCAGCCGAGTGCCCCGCCATCTGTCGTCCCTAATCCACTGCTATCTGTGTTTTTAATGGCTTAGTGTAATAGTTAGGCAAAAAATTATGAAAATTTACACATCAAACCATAGATAAAAAAACAATTAAAAACTAAAAATATTATTATCGGTATATACGTCACAGTACATAAAAGAAATGTCGGAGGTACGAAGTGACAGCATTTAACTTTATATACCTATAAGAATGATAATAATGTATTTATACAAAATCTGAAAGTATATAGATAACAATGTTGAAACATAGTCAAAATTGATTCATTCGTTTTTGAGAAAATTGCGGACATAACAACACACATAGACCTTTTTTTTTTTGTTGTCGCGGGGAAAGCGTTTTATTACTGCCGCCCGCTCCGGGGAGAAGCGGAATAAGAATAAAACGGTTATGCTGGACTAGCCGGTCTTACGACCCAGCATCCCCCTCGCACGGATGATGGCTATCCGTGCTGCCGCTGGACCGAGTCCCTACCCCCTATGTACACCCCACCCGACACTACCAGCTAAAACCCCGCGGTGGTCTTCTTCGGCGCTTACGGAGCGATCCCGGGGTATTCTAAGGAGTGCTAGAATTGCTGCTGGAACCGCCCCTGCGCGGTGCCTTGTACGGGCCCATCTCCATGTGGGGCTTAGGAGCCCCCGCGCACCGAACAACGACAGCTAACGAGGCAATATACATAGACCTGACCCTACACTAAGACGAGTCTTGTATCGTAGGTATTAACTAGAAGAGATTTTTAGTCTCACAACACCCAGACCAGAATATTTGTAGATCACACAAACATTGGCGTTGAACCTGCGGCCCTCGACTCTCCAGTCAGCTACTCACTCACAAAGCCACGGAGACTGTCAATCTTAAAGAGCCAAATGACATTTTCAACAAAATTACCAAAGTGGCTCTACAAAATCTAGTGTCGATTGATCTACGGCTATAAAAGCACTAAAATCTTTTTCGATAAAATCCGAGCTAGCCAACTCGCAAACAAATTTACTTTCCTGTTTGGAACGAGTGTTCTCAAAGAAATTACGGTAGTTCTCAATTTTTGGCATGACGCCGTTGATTTATACTGGAACTTCGTTGTAATTTTGAGGAACTTATAATGGCGAACAATAAAAGGATTTTGTATCTTTTTTTTTTACTGGCACGGCAAAGTGACCGCACTACACCTGATGGTAAGCGCAGTGCGGTCCAATTAGAGTATCAAGTAGCGAGAGACAATCTATCCCTCGCTACTCAACACAATATTGCCGGCCCGCTTCTTCCCACTACGCCATGGGCAAGAAGGTGAAGAAGAGATCGAGAGTCTATTCTCAGAGTACTCAGAAGACCGCAAAGCGGCCAAACATCGTACCCCAACTCTAAACCCCCGACAAAAACCGGATGTACACTAGCTGATTCCGGAACGCGACACACTTGCGTGTTCCACTATGACTGGTGGTCGCTATCCGGGCGGATACGAATATCCTACCACAAGCAAATTTTTAATCATTATCTACCTTTTTATACAGACTGACTGGTAAGACAACGGACATACTGCACTCGATTGTCGTACTAAATGTGTAAAAAATTTGTTTATTCATATTTGATCTAATTATATATCTACTAAAAACAATAAGCGTTTTTCTTTTTTTTTATATATCATAGTCCGACAAACGAGCCAGTGGGCCACCATAATTTGTTTTTTATTGAAGTCGGTGTACTTTTTATGATTAAAAAATTTTTATCAAAGAAAAATCGGTCCACACAGAAGGCGTTTATGGCAGGACAACGTCTGCTCGGAACCACTAGTATCAAATAAAGCTCAAAAATAAACCTTAATAATGTTGACCTATAAAGCTTCCCAACTATTCAAGGTGCTTTCTAATTCTTAATAATAATATTAAAACGTAATTTCACCGATGTTAACTCCGATGAACAATTCCCTTCAAAGAACTATGTAACTAAAAAAATACAACAAAATTACTGGTGCAGCAAAAGACGTCAGACAAAAATAACAGACTTTACTCAATAGCGTTCAAATAACATTCTTTTTTATGCACATAACTACTAACAATAGTCAGAAATAAACTTTTTATTTTTCTAATTCTGATGTTTCTTCTCTCCATTTAACGACAACTCTCTATAACGCCATAAAATGCACAGTCCCTTCAGTGTCGCTATATAGAGTTTACACTGTATATATCAAAGTTAATAAGTGTGAGAAACCCCTGGAGTATTCACCCGCTTGTCTTTGAAGAGTGCTTCAATAGCCAGAAACATTTCTCAACTGTATAGCTCTAGTCAATTTGAATAGTAAAGAAGTGAACATTTTTATAGAATATATTCTAAAGCCATGATAATGTTACAAAATAAAATAATACTGTATTAAACATTGTGCCACTGCTGGGCACGGGTCTCCTCTAATAATCGGTAGATAAACTTAAACCTGACCTGTAAAAAGTGCCCCTAGTGGCCTAATTTACAAAACAAATGATTTGATAATGAGAGGCGTTAGGCCTTAGTCCACCACGCTGGCCTAATGCGGGTTGGTAGACTTTACATACCTTCGAAATTCTTATGAGAATTCTCAGGTATGCAGGTTTCCTCACGATGTTTTCATTCACCGTTAAAGCAAGCAATAATTAACATAAAATACACAATTTATTATGACCATTTATTAAATCAAGTTTAATTAGAAAGGTCTATTTGAATCGTTTGAGAAAATATCCAGATAATGTGAGAAAAACTAAACTGACAGCCACGGTGGCGCAGTTTTAATTGCGCATGCGTTACGACTGCTATGCTGAGGTCTCGGGTTCGATCCCCGGGTCGGATAAAGTGATATTGGGTTGTTCTATTCAGAAATACTCAGTATCAGACCGGAGTCTGGAATTGTGCCCGGTATGGCGATAGTCTCGCCCCCTATCACATTATGGGACCTAAATTCGGCGAAAGGTGGGTGAGTGTATATGTATGTATGTATGTATGTATGTATGTATGTATGTATGTATGTATGTATGTATGTATGTAACTAAACTGACGTTTGTTCTTCCAGATAATCCCGGCCATGTTCCACACAGCGAGTATATGGCTCACCCTGGCTTTGGCTGTCCAGAGATACATCTACGTGTGCCACGCACCTGTCGCTAGGACTTGGTAAGAATATACAGTCATGGACAATAGTATATCTAACGAATGATACATTTAAAACACAGCATTTAATGGTTTATGTTAGCAACATCAACAAAACTCTGCAAGGTGGATATTTAAAAGGCACAAATACAATGTTTACCATTTTATTGATTTGCATTGCATGGTAATGTTGATAGCCCGGAGCTACTGTCCAAAATTAATATCAAAGTTCCACACCGATTTCCTAGGTATCCTATGAATCTCCTAAGTCCACCATTTCGGAAAACTGTATTTGGGTCAAATTCGCCTATCTCAAGATTATGTAGTATCCATAATCAAAACTCCAATAAGATAGATCTGTTTGGCACAAGTCTATTTGAATTTAAAAAGCAATTAAAACGTCTCGGAAATGCTTAACATTATCATGAAATTGAACGACATTGTATGCTATGCATATACTATAACTATATTGTATATGCATGGTAACATTGTGGTGTTTTGTTTTCTTTTGTACTTTTAGATAGCATGTCCTCTTTATTTGTATGAAGTGTTCACTTTTTTATGTTGTGCACTTAGTTTAGTTATGTAGTAAATGTATTTTCTATTGCAAATTAGTGTAACAACTGTTTGTGAACCCATTAAAATAAATAAATAAATAAAATAGATTTACATGACACTGTTACACATCTCATTGTACGATTGTATCTCACGCTTAATATTAACACAACCGCAAGTCACGACTTACTAAAATATTCTCTTTATTATTAATCTACCAGCATTGCCTTCTAAGCTGAACTACGCGACCATTGAACTGTTTACACACTATTACCCCACGAACGAACCACGGATATCCGGGTTATCAACACTACTACACTTGATGGTTAGCGCAGTGCCGTCGAATTATTGTGTCGAATAGCGAGAGAAAATCTATCCCCCGCTACTCAACATAATCATGCCGGCCTGCTTCTTCACACTACACCATGGGCAAGAAGGTGAAGAAACGGTCGAGGGTCTAGTGTCAGAATATTTACAAGGCCGCAAACCGGCCAAACATTGTACTTCAACTCTAGACCCCCGACAAAAACCGGATGTACACTGGCTGATCCCGGAACACGACACGCTTGCGTGTGCCACTATGGCGGGTTTTACACCCTGTGTACGATGGTCGCTATCCAGGCGGATATGAATATCCCACCAACACCAGTTTATTAAACAGAGGTATGGGTTAAAGGCGTGATAATATGGGCGAATCGAAAATATCTCATTATAGGATTAATTCATGCATCCAGTACAGAACGCATAATAGTAGCTTGCATACGTGAATTGAACAAATGATATGTGAAACATTTCAGGAATTCTCATCGTACTTAGCTATGATTATGATCCATTTGAAATTCCCTTCAACAATGGAATGCATACTGTGATAATATGGGTAACTACTAACTAGCTATGAAGCAAAGCTGTGTGTATATGGTAAGGACGAAAGGAGTTAGGATTTCAATTAATATGTTAAAAAGATTTTTAACCTAATCTATACTAATATTATAAAGAGGAAAGATTTGTATGTATGTTTGTAATGAATTGGCTCAAAAATTCAAATTCTTTCACCATTTGCGTGCTACATTATCACTGATTAATAAAGGCTATTTTAATTGTAAGAAAAAAATGAGGATAGAAAGGTGTAATAGCTTAAGATGCCTCCATGGATTGTATACCTTTTCTTCCAAAAATTACCTACACGCGGTCGGTTCCGCGAGCAACATCTAGTTGTAAATACGCTAGTTTCTTGCCCGTTCTTCCCTAGTGAAAATGCATTCCGAACAGGCGGTCGAGTAAATATTGACTGAATCTAAATAATGTGTAATTTCATGGATTCATTTGTTTTGATTTGAATAAGGAAAATGATTAAATACTTATCGTAGAATATTCTACCGGAGCTTGACAATCATCTCAACGGAATCAGATCGTTTTTAACCATAGTCAGTTTTAACTGTTGGAAAAGTCTTTTCCATTTTTTAATAAGATATCATTATTGTTTCAACGAAAATAATCAGAGTTGATTTTTCTCTATTTCATAACAAGTATTAGGATATTTCCTATTATTAGAAATACGGAAGGTATCACGGAGGTATTTAGGAGACTAGTTGGGGGTAGATAATAATGACAACCAAAGTGGGAGTAGTAAATGTTTAATATAAAACGGAGTGCCTTCCGCGCTCGGGGGTTCAGTTCAGTTGTTTTGTGAAGTAGACTAGATGATAGCCAGGATATTCGTGGTTCGTTCGCGGGGTAGTAAGTGTATCAATGTGTAACGAGTTCAATGGCGTTGTTCAGTTTAAAAGGGTAATACTGGTAGATTAATTATAAAGAGAAGCCTTAAGTGAATCCTGACATGCGTGTGTGTTAAGCACTGAGATGTGTAACAGTGTCGTGTAAATCAATCAATAAATTATAAATATTGTATTTTTGCCTTTTAAATATCCATCTTGCATAGTTTTGTTGATGTTCCTAACACAAGTCACAAGTTAAGTGTGACTAGAGCTGGAACTATGCAATGTCATATTTAACTCTAGTCACAGTTACTATGGCGCAGCGGGCGAGCAGTTGTGCAACGAGAAACCGTGGGTTCGATTCCCGCACCTAGACAAATGTTTGCCTGACAGACATTTGTTTCGCGTCTGAGTGTTATGGAACCACAGTCCTTGATATTTCTCGATAACCATGATTTAGGTTTGATCTAGTGTGGGGTTAGAATTATATGTGTGTCTACTCGCATTCATCAAAAAGCACCAAAATCTTACTAATTATTACCAAATGTTCAACGTCATCCATACTAATACTATAAATGCGAAAGTAACTCTGTTTGTATGTATTTTCTTTGTTACCTTTTCACGACTAAACGGTTGACCGGATTGTGATGAAATTTGGCAAGGAGAAGATTATATCCTGGAGCAGGACATAGGCTTTCTTTTCAACAAAACAATTTCGAAAGGGGTCAAATAGTTCAAAATGTGTATGGGCAATCCATAATTCCTTTTTGCAAAATCATTCCTAAAGGTATAGCCATATTAATACTATAAATGCGAAAGTAAGTCTGTTTGTATGTACTCTCTTTGTTTGTTACAAAGTTTTAGTTGAGGGATCCGAGAATAGCAAAAAATACAAAGATGTGTCACTTGAGATGTCTCCATGGATGTAATACCTCTTCTTTCAAAAATAACTACCACGCGGGTGATGCCGCGGGCAAAAGCTAGTATTTAATACATTTCATATGTCGAAATCCATTAAACCACAAATCCGTTGGCATTACCATTTCAAATCCGATTTGAATCGTATAAAGTATGTAAACACGTGTTTACTCCGAAACGGTTTGAGGTAAATACTTTAACAACGTTAATACAAACACGCCTACTGTAGCCGCAATTTGTTTTGGCGTCCGATCAATCGTTAAAATGCTATAAATACTAGTGTAGAGAAATTAATTCGTATGCCGAAGCCGAAGCCGAAGATTTGGAACCGAAAAATCTCAATATTTAAAATCATACATTCCGTTATTGTAGCGATTTAAAGTAAGAATTGGTGTAAGTGGTTGAATATCACATACAAGGAAGAATTTTTTTTTTTTTTAATTGGCACGGCAAAGTGACCACACTGCACCTGATGGTAAGCGCAGTGCGGTCCAATTAGAGTGTCGAGTAGCGAGAGACAATCTATCCCCCGCTACTCAACACAATCATGCCGGCCTGCTTCTTCACACTACGCCATGGGCAAGAAGGTGAAGAAGCGGTCGAGGGTCTAGTGTCAGAGTACTCCGAAGGCCACAAAACGGCCTAACATCGAACCCCAACTCTAGACCCCCGACAAAAACCGGATGTACACTGGCTGACCCCGGAACGCGACACACTTGCGTGTGCCACTATGGCGGTTATACACCCTGTGTACGGTGGTCGCTATCCGGGCGGATATGAATATCCTACCACCAGCAAAATATATGACATTACTAGTGAATGACCAGTTTAAATAACCACCTAGTTCTACATATTGTCCGCACAAATAAGTAAATTTCTGATAAAGTTTTAATGCCGCACTTGCAAATAAACACTTTTATTAGGATATTTACTATTATTAGAAATAACGAAGGTATAACTGAGGTATTTAGGAGACTAGTTGGGGGTAGATAATAATGACAACCAAAGTGGGAGTAGTAAATGTTTAATATAAAACAGAGTGCCTTCCGCGGTCCGGTGTTCAGTTCAGTTGTTTTGTGAAGTAGACTAGGTGATAGCCAGGATATTCGTGGTTCGTACGCGGGATAGTAAGTGTATCAATGTGTAAACAGTTCAATGGCGTTGTTCAGTTTAAAAGGGTAATACTGGTAGATTAATTATAAAGAGAAGCCTTAAGTGAATCCTGACATGCATGTGTGTTAATATTAAGCACTGAGATGTGTAACAGTGCCGTGTAAATCAATCAATAAATTATAAACATTGTATTTGTGCCTTTTAAATATCCATCTTGCATAGTTTTGTTGATGTTCCTAACACTTGATTGGTTTACTTTCTAGAACGATCTATGTGTTTAAGTTGAAGTTGACTGTAAATCAAACGTATTTCAATTGATGACTAGACTCGCGTAATCTTGAAATTTCAGTTCAGCTACATGTAGCTTCTACTTCCTATATATCTGCGTGTACATTTGTAACCAATTATTGCAAGACGTAGTTAATTAGGTTAAAAGCACCATCGATTTATACATACTTATTAATGCTATGAGGCAGCAATCTCATTCACATGATGTCACCAATAACACTAATAATGTGGACACCAAAACGATTCTGTACGATCGTTTACTTAGAAATAGCTATTCTCAATTGAAGTTTCTATTTTCGGCGTAATATTAGCTCATTTGTCATAACTAACACTGCAATTTCGAAGGTGAAGTAAGCCCGTAATGGGTTCAACTCAATTAATACCATTGTTGCACAGAAACTTGTTGAGTATGTAAGGGGAAGTCTGAAAGTAGCACCAATTGTAGAAAAGATGAGGAGTGCTAGGTTATCTTGGTTTGGGCACGTGATGAGGAGGGATGAAAGGCATGTGACAAGACTAGTTGTCAATATGAATGTGGATGGACGAAAGAGTCGTGGGAGACCCAAAAAGAGGTGGATGGAATGCGTGAATGAGGACATGCGCGTGAAAGGAGTGAATGCAGATTTGACGCATCATAGGGCTGCGTGGAGAGTTAAAACCAATTGTGCCGACCCCACTTAGTGTGGGATAAGGGCAGGTAAATGATGTTGCACAGAAACTGTCGTCATAATTACTGTTGCGCAAGTAAGATTTCCTTGTATTGAAACACCAATTTCTATTTGTTTCCTCAAGATTTTCATGAGTAGTAAAGGTCACATACCATCAGGTAACTACTTGATCGTAAGCTCTCCGTAATAAAAATAATATTCTAAGCCGAAACCGAAAACCAAGCCGAATTTTCGGGCTAAAAAAGCTATAAAATTACGTATATGTGCAGGTATGTCTGTGTGCAATCAAAATCGTTAACCACAGTTAGCAGATGTTTTGCGGTATTTCTTGAAAATGATTTGAAGGATTTTTTGTTTTTATAGCTGAGGCAACAGAGTAGGTGACTCATGATTCTTCATCAAAAAGTAGAACCGGATACTCGCCTGCTGCACCATGAAGGCTGTCAGTGGCATGCTTTGAGTTTCGAACAGCGTCTAGTGAGTGGGACTGAAGCCCGGAATCCCTATCACTGGCATTTCTAGTATAAGTGTGCTTCGGTGGCGCAGTTGTAATTGCGCATGCGCTACGACTGCTGTGCTGAGGTCTCGGGTTCGATCCCCGGGTCGGGTAAAGTGATATTGGGTTTTTCTACCTAGAAATACTCAATATTAACCCGGAGTCTGGAATGGTGCCCGGTGTGGCGATAGGCTCGCCCCCTATCACATTATGGGACCGAAATTCGGCGAAAAGTGGGTGTACTGATTACACCTCTGCCTACCCCTTCGGGGATTACAGGTGTGAGTGTATATGTATGTATGTATGTACGAAGGTATGTGAAGTCTACCAACCCGCATTAGGCTAGTGTGGAAAAGTAAGGTCAACCCCTCTCATTAGTAGAGGAGGTCCATACCCTATGTGAAAGTGTGTACAGTGCTGGCATTATTATTTTATCCTAGCACGGCAAAGTGACCACCCTTGATAAGTATCAAAGCAGTCTAGAATGATACTTGCCTAGAAGGTATTCATTCAAAAACACCTAGATACTTTTTTATCCTGACAAAGTGATTACACTGTACCTAATGGTAAGCGCAGTATCGTCCAGTTGGAGTATCAAGTAGCGAGAGACAATCTAACCCTACTTGACACAATCATGCCGCCCTGCTTCTTCACACTACGCCTAAAGGACCCAGGATCATAGGAAGGAGGGAACATGGTAGCAGGTTCCACAGCTTATTATCACTAATCAAACCTCATCGGAATGACGTCAGTAATTTTTACTGCAAACATTTCCACAAATGTTCAAACAAATTCAAGATTTGCAGATTCCTCGAAACCGACTTAACATTTAAATAACAAACAGCTTTATCGCCATAAATTCAAGGAATACAGAAATTGTTTTACCAAAATAACTATCTATTTACCGTCTCATTCGTTTATCGCCTTATTCTGGTTGCAGCATGAAGACTTTAACATGGGTCGTGTCTTCGATTCCCAAGTAATATTTTCTGTGGGTTTATAATGATTTATCGAAGAGTAGGTCCTCCAAAAATCAACAAAATGCACGCTGGTGCACTTACTTCACTGGCGGCGCAATTGTAGTAGCGTACGCGGTATGGCTGCTGAGCTGAGGTCTCAGGTTCGGTCCCCGGGTCAGGTAGAAGTGATATCGGGGTTTTCTATCACGAAATTCTCTGTATGAGCCTGGACTCTATGCGCTATGGACTCTATATCGCGAAATATGGGTGTACTGGTTACACCTCTGCCTATCAGTTCGGGGGTTACAGGCATGATTGCGTATGCATTTCCCTGCTTCACGCACCGAAATGGATATTTTAAATTAAGGGCAATGGAGTTTTTAGGTCAAATACCTATAAAAATAAATTAATTCTACTAAATGACCTTAAACTTTATGTTAGGGCAGGAAGGGGTATATGTTATAGCAAACTGTTCCACAGCTTGATGGTGCGACAAAAATACGAGTTTGCTCTGCTCTTGGTTCGGGCCGTGGTAGTAGACACCACGAAGCTGTGGCTCCGCAAGCCAGTACGCGTGGTTCTGGTATGGAAGGGAGAGGATGGGATAAGATCAAACAGTTCGTCAGAGCATTCGCCCTGATACAGACGGTAGAACACGCTAACACGGTATTGTCGAATTTATTACGGTCCCATAATGTGATAGGGGGTGAGCCTAACGCCATACCGGACACAATTCCAGACTAAACTATGTAGTTTTGAAAAATTGAAAAACCCAATATCACTTTACCCAACCTGGGATCAAACCCGAGACCTCGGCACAGCAGTCGTTACATAGGTGAAATTACAACTGCGCCACCGAGGCAGTCGTGTTTTTTTTCTACGGGATTTTAATCTCCTACGACATCGATAAATGTAATCCCCCATCGAAGCTACGGATGGAAACTATTTTTATTAATATTAAAAAGAACTTCACCACAAAAGATTATTCTCATAACCTTATAAAAGAAGAAATATGAAAGCTTCAATAGAAAATTGGGCTATTTTGGACACCGCGTCCTCAACTCCATTAAATAACACTTTTACGAGTTTTGCCTTTATAAAATAATCCATTCTATTCCGCCATTTCGTCAAAATTATGTTTACGTGACCCAATCCCTACTATTGAACTTAGATTAGAAAGGGCAGCAGCTTTCATCAAGATTTGTTGAACAATAGGCTATTTGACTAATTTTCGAAAATGATTTATAACTATTATTTATTACATAATAAGCACACTATATTGATATTTCCGGGAAATCTACTGTATTTTTAATAAAAATCAATGTTAAAGTTTAAATCTCCAAAACCGCGGCAAAAACGCTATTTCTGTAATGGCGCTGATCATATGACACGTGTGACGTCACATGCAAGTAAACAAGCTAATAATGATAAGCAAAGCTAAGTTTTATGATAATTGTTTTATTAACAATTATCATAAAACTGCTTCAAAAATAGATCAACAATAGAATTTATCACCCAGAAAACATAAAACGCGAACTAAAATCACTCGAAGAAACTATGTTTACTTGCGTGTGACGTCACCAGAGTTGCAACCAATAACAGAGTGTTCACATCACAGATAAAATTTTAAATAAATGTTGTATTTTCGTTTAATTTGCAAAAAAATATACATTATTTTGTTTAAAATTAAGTGAAATATGGTTTTTTAAGCTATTGTCTAACAGTATGACCACAATTTGCAGTGTATTTTCAATGTTGTCAAATAGCCTATTTCATATACTTTTTAAAATACAAGGTTTAACAAACAAACTACTTAATAAATAGTAATAATGCAACAGAATCCGAGATAGATCTTTAAGAAGATCTTATGTTGAATTCTCAAAATACTTAATCACTACCTCGGTGGCGCAGTTGTAATTTCGCATGTGTTACGAACGCTGTACTGAGGTCTCGGGTTCGATCCGATGTTGTGGGACCGTTCCGACCGTTCCTCTTGGTTCTTGATACCCACGATACAGGTTTGACCTAGTGTGGGATCACCACTTTGTGTGTGACAGTTGGGTATGTATCATGTATGTGGTAAAGTGATATTGGGTTTTCTATTTAGAAATACTCAGTATCAGCCCCCTATCACATTATGGGACCGTAATCAATTCGGCTAAAAGTGGATGTACTGGTTACACCTCTGTCTAGCCTTTCGGAGATAACAGGAGTGAATGTATATTTTCAAATTAATTGTAACCAAAATTCAAAATTTCGTTTTTTTTTAATTAATTAATATTAGTCTCGCTTTCACTCCGAATAAATAAATTATGAAGACCGGCATGATTGTGTTGCGAGGGATAGATTGTTTCTCGTCACTTGATACTCCAACTGGATGACACTGCAATTACCATCGGGTGCAGTGTGGTCACTTTACCGTGCCAGAATTTAAGAACAAGTTTATTTTTATAGCTACAGATATTATTATATTACAACAGCGACCTCAAGATCCCATTGCGCGATTTTTACCCATCAATAAATCGCCCAACGCGAAGTTTTTATTTCAATCGAGTTCCAATAGTAGTATGAAAATGTTGACATAGAAAGTAGGAACCATTTACGACGCGCAATAAAAACAGGCGCTAGTAAAATATTGGGCTGTTTGCAGGCCCGGCGCGACTTAACGACTATGTCGGCTTTTGATCGGTCACCTGCTTAGAACATAGCTTATCTTTACAATTAAACTAGAGCGGTGTAAGGTGAGGCTTTGTTCTATACAGTTTACGTTAGGCAGCGGCTTTGCTGTGCCCTGGCATTGCTGAAGTCTATGGGCGGCGGTGACTACTTACCATCAAGTGGCCCGTCTGCTCGTCTGCATATAGAAGCGATTTTACGGTAGGCAGCGGCTTTGATTTGCCCTGGCATTGCTGAAGTCTATGGGCGGCGGTGACTACTTACCATCAAGTGGCCCGTCTGCTCGTCTGCATATAGAAGCGATTTTACGGTAGGCAGCGGCTTTGATTTGCCCTGGCATTGCTGGAGTCTATGGGCGGCGGTGACTACTTACCATCAAGTGGCCCGTCTGCTCGTCTGCATATAGAAGCGATTTTACGGTAGGCAGCGGCTTTGATTTGCCCTGGCATTGCTGGAGTCTATGGGCGGCGGTGACTACTTACCATCAAGTGGCCCGTCTGCTCGTCTGCATATAGAAGCGATTTTACGGTAGGCAGCGGCTTTGATGTGCCCTGGCATTGGTGAAGTCTATGGGCGGCGGTGACTACTTATCATCAGGTGGCCCGTCTGCTTGTCTGCATATCGAAGCGATTTTACGGTAGGCAGCGGCTTTGATTTGCCCTGGCCTTGCTGAAGTCTATGGGCGGCGGTGACTACTTACCATCAAGTGGCCCGTCTGCTCGTCTGCATATAGAAGCGATTTTACGGTAGGCAGCGGCTTTGATGTGCCCTGGCATTGCTGAAGTCTATGGGCGGCGGTGACTACTTACCATCAGGTGGCCCGTCTGCTCGTCTGCATATCGAAGCGATTTTACGGTAGGCAGCGGCTTTGATGTGCCCTGGCATTGCTGAAGTCTATGAGCGGCGGTGACTACTTACCATCAAGTAACCCGTCTGCTCGTCTGCCTATCAAGGCACTAAAAAAAACATGGCTGCTCATAGTAGGTAATAAAACAGAAGAACGTACACATGGTGTAAAACCCGCCATGGCACACGCATGTGTGTCATTCCGGGGTCAGCCAGTGTACATCCGGTATTTGTCTAGAGTTTGGGTACGATGTTAGGCCGTGTTGCGGCATTCTGAGTACTCTGGCACTAGACCCTCGACCGCTTCTTCACCTTCTGGCCCATGGCGTAGTGGGAAGAAGCTACACAGCAGGCCGACATGATTGTGTTGAGTAGCGAGGGATAGATTCTCTCTCGCTACTCGATACTCTAATTGGACTGCGCTTACCATCAGGTGTAGTGTGGTCAGTATCCGTGACAGGACAAAAAAGGTACGATAAAGAAACGTTCGACTCTACAAGATCCACGTAGAGCCCAAGGTCATTAAGTTTACCAACCGTAGAAGCATGTATATACATGATGTACATGTTTTCGTAATTCAAATAAGAGTCCGGAAAAGCGACCAGTATTATGATAAATATGCAATGTGTTACAGAAATATGATACTAATCAGAGTTTTACGTATAGAGTTTTCGATTACTAATAAACTATTAAAAAATATTTTTTTAAATAATCTTGGCATTTTTGTAGCGCGGTCTTTAAATTGTATTGATACCTTTAAAAAGTTACAAGCGATCATCTAAGCATTAAATATACTTAGGCACTGCTAAATAAGTTTGTTAGCAGTGTCTTCACGGATCATAAATAGAATGAATCCATACAAATTTCAAATTCCATTTACTCAGAGATGAAGTTTACGGGTTTCAACTTTATCGATAAATCCCCAATCACCGTCCCTATATATAATATTATGATGCTATTATACCATATTTCTACAACATCCTCTGTAAATAAATAAATAACACCCAACAGTCACACACATAGCCCCGACCCCACACTAAGATACGAGTCTTGTATTGTGGTATCAGGGACCTAGAGAGACTTTCGGTCTCACAACACCCAGACCCCGGACACAAATATCTGTCTGTCACACAAACATTTGTCCCGATGTGGGAATCGAACCCACGGCCTCTCGTTTCACAGCCGGCTACTCACCAACTGCGCTACGGAGGCTGTCAAAGCAGATATGAACCGATTTCTATGACAACCTGACATGCAATTTTAACCTCATAGTTTCTTAACTTATTAGATTATTCCACATAATAATATTATTTAAATTGATTTTTTATTAATAATATGTTGCGGATGTGACGTCAGTCAGCCAATCACAGCCAGCCACCGCAGCCGTGCCATTTGATTTGCTCTCCCCTCCCGCCGCCATTTTGCCATGCCATTGCCATTGCCATGGGGATGAGTGAATCTAAGCGATAGTCAGCCATTAATTTTGACTTGTCTGTACTGATTAAACGACCAAGACGAAACCCTGCTATTTTTCTTCAAGATCTCTTTTAACAAATAATTAATTTTTAATATTAATTTTTTAGAATAATAAAAATTATTCATAATATTATTATAGATCATAACTCACAATATAAATTAAAATTCAATATGGCGGCTCAAAAGAGACATCTGTCAAAGATATTATCTGACGTTTTACGCATCATTTATACGAATTTTCAAGGCCCATACGTTTTGAAATAACTGTAATCTATTTCAAAGCTAATAAATGTGGAAACCGCAGATGTGCTTTAATACAATATTTTAATGGTACTTATTTTTTAAGTGCGCGTCAGTTACCTATAAAAAGATTTATATAGCGAATTAGCATTTATAAATATGGCGCAGGGATGGCCTAGCACGTATTCGAACGGACTACCAAGACAGTAATAAGGTAGTTTCCTGTGTTTAATTTTGTACATTACTCTCTGCGCAATCGAATATAATACGCAAAAGAAACTCTTGCGAAAACAGAATCCAAATTGCTTGAAAAGTGTGGTCACAATATTTATTTTAAATATTGGTATGAGCCGATACAAACAGGCATAAGCGAAAACGGTGGCGTATTGGGAACATATCGCTATCTCCCTCGCACAGCGGTACAGTACAGGCGATTCATAGTACCGTGACGTCACGGTATCAGATATGCATCCTTGTACTGTTATTTGACAACTACCCCTTCCAGCAGATTTGAGTGGTGTCTAATTTACTTATTTTTGTTCGGATTCATAAAATTCTTTCGATAATAAGTTTTAGGTAATATAACTAGTTGATTAAATTAATAAAAAAAATCGAGTCAACTACCCTATTGCGGGTGTAGCGGAGCTATATCGATTTATATTTATTCGCATAATATATTCTTATTGTACTTAGCAACTATCAAGTATTTGAACATAATGCTTAACTTACAGTTAAGCTTATATTTAGAAATTTAAAATCATATACATAACTTAAACATACATATTCATTTATTTATAATAATATCTAATAATAAATTTATTTCCAGAAACGAATTCTACAAGGTATACATTATACAATAATTTATATAATTATTTGTGTGATCCAAGAACATTTAATGCATCTTAGTGCGGGGAACGAACCCATGGCCTCTCGATTTACAGCCGTCGCACCCATTGTGCCACGAGGCTGTCAATTGGTATTTGGACTGTACTTGTTGGGACAGGATAAGGAAAAATATATTTAAGATTTTAACACGATACGATAACACAGAAGTCATATGATTGAGCTGTATTCGCTAACCGTAAAGACGTGCTGTAACGAAAATCTCGCATCTCCATTTATTCTTATTCTAGAACACACACAAGAAAAACTAATAAAACGTAAAAAAATATATGTCAATGTGGCTGTATATTTCCTGATTCCTTTGCCTTAAAATTAAAAAATAAAACTATCCTAACTTTTCCGCAGGTGCACAATGCCGCGAGTGATGAAATGCCTCCTGTACATCGGCATAGCAGCGTTCCTGCACCAGTTGCCGAGATTCTTCGAGAGGCGTTACTCACCCCATGTCACGGTCTGGCATGGGCACTTCGAGGAGGTGTGCCGGGTAATGAACTTTAATATTTAAGAAAAATAATATAATTATATATCTGAATCTATACTATAATAAAGCTGAAGAGACACTTTGTCTGTACATTAATCACTCGTGTCTAGTAAGAATATTAAAAAAAAGTTCTGAGTAAAATACAAGCCAAAATCATTTCTATTTCCATAACGTTAAAGTTTAAAATAACATGTAAGAACGGCGAAACTGGCCAGTATTTGAACGCACCTCCGCACCGCCGGCGAGCCTATGTGTCATGACTGGTTAAATATTATTGCATTTTTTTAACTGTAACGTGTTATATTATCGATATAGAACCCAAAACAATTGTTTTTGGAATAATTGTCTGTCTGTCTGTCAAGGCATCACGTGTAAAGTTCTGTGTTTTTACAAAAGAATCGGCAATAAAACTAAAGAGCCTATATCGAGGTAACATTTAGTCTTTATTTCATTAAAATCACATATAGTTCACAATCATATAGTTCACAATAGCTGTAATACGGCGTGGTGAGATATGAAGTGATTAGTAAAAGCTAACAAGCTAGCACCCAAAAATAACAACCACGCGGGTGGAGCCCCGTTCAACAGCTAGTTTTATATATAGCAGCGATAGCCTAGTTGGTGTCGGTATGGAATGTCAAGACGAAAGATGTATGTTCGAAACCAAAATGGCATACCTCTCTGACTTTTCTAAAGTCACGTGTGCATTCATTGTTAATTATCGCTTGCTTTAACGGTGAAGGAAAACATCGTGAGGAAACCTGCATACTTGAGAATTCACATAAGAATTTCGAAGGCATGTGAAGTCTACCAACCCTCATTAGGCCAGTGTGGTGGACTAAAGCCTAACCCCTCTCATTGAGGAGGCCTGTGTCCAGCAGTGGGACAATGTTGAATACAAGGCTAGTATTCATAGTAAGATATAATCTAAAGTAAACAACTTTAGGGCAAACACTATTATGAATATTAAAATGGAATTTAATTAAAAACTTAAACTCATTTCTGTTAAGTAAAGTCTAGACATCGTTATTAGATTAAATTGATCCAGTTATACAAAAAATATGCAACAAACCTTGTCTTAATTCTTTCGTACAGTCGGATAGAAAAAAATGGATTACTAATATATCGACTGCCTCGGTGGCGCAGTTGTAATTGCGCATGCGTTTATGACTGCTATGCTGAGGTCTCGGGTTCGATCCCCGGGTGGGGTAAAGTGATGTTGGGTTTTTCTATCCAGAAATTCCCAGTATTAGCCCGGAGTCTGGAATCTGTGCCCGGTATGGCGATAGGCTCGCCCCTATCACATCATGGGACCGAAATTTGGCGAAAAGTGGGTGTACTAGTTACACCTCTGCCCACCCCTTCGGGGATTACAGGTATGAGTGTATATGTATGTATGTATGTAATATATCGAATCGGCATGTAATGCATATACAGCATGCCACAAACATAAAGCACCCATTAATATTATCCCATCCTCTCCCTTCCACATCAGAACCACGCGTACTGGCTTGCGGAGCCACAGCTTCGTAGTGTCTACTACCCCGGCCCAAACTAAGAGCAGAGCAAATTTGTATTTTTGCCGCACCATCAAGCTGTGGAACAGTTTGCCAGCTACCGTGTTCCCTCCTTCGTGGAATCCTGGGTCTTTTAGGTGTAGTGTGAAGAAGGTACACAACAGGCCGGCATGATTGTGTTGAATAGCGGGGGATAGATTGTATCTCGTTACTTGATACTCTGATTGGCAGCACTGCGCTTACCATCAAGTGCAGTGTGGTCACTTTGCCTTGCCAGGATAAAAACCCCTAAGATATACATACATACATACATACATACATATACACTCACGCCTGTAATCCCCGAAGGGGTAGGCAGAGGTGTAACCAGTACACCCACTTTTCGCCGACTTTCGGTCCCATAATGTGATAGGGGGCGAGCCTATCGCCACACCGGGCACCATTCCAGACTCTGGGTTAATACTGAGTATTTCTAGGTAGAAAAACCCAATATCACTTTACCCGACCCGGGGTTCGAACCCGAGACCTCAGCACAGCAATCGTAACGCATGCGCAATTACAACTGCGCCACCGAGGCAGTCAAATAATATTTACATTGAAATTATACTGTGGTAACTTTCACATTGCTTGCGTGTTTAAAACTTTATTTTGAACCTTTATTTCCCTCGGATTTTTCTTTTGTTTGATAACGACTTTATTGTTGCATTTAAAAAAGTCCTTTTCAACTGGATATAAGTTTCAATTGCGTGTGTCTTGACTGATTCACGAAAGCTGAGTGTTATTTAATTGTTTTTAGAAAAAAAATACTACATATACACTCACGCCTGTAACCTCCGTAGGGGTAGGCAACAGTGTAACAAGTACACTCAATTTTCGCCGAATTTCGGTCCCCTAATGTGATAGGGGGCGAGCCTATCGCCATACCAGGCACAGATTCCAGACTCCGGGCTAATACTGAAGAATTTCTAGATAGAAAAACCCAATAGCACTTTACCCGACCCGGGGACCGAACCCTCAGCACAGCGGTCGTAACGCATGCGCAATTACAACTGCGCCACCGAGGCATTATTACTACTAAATTTTTGATTTTTTTGATTGACACCGATACAGCTGCCCATTCTTAACAAACTACTTTTAGATCAAGAATTTATTATGGTATGTTTTTATATTACGTACTAGATGTTGCTCGCGACTCCGCCCGCGTGGTGGTTATTTTTGGAAGGAAATGTATACAATGTATACATGGAGGCATCTTAAGCTATTACACCTTTATATATTTTGCTATCCCATAGGATGCGTGCATTTTTCCGGGATAAAAAGTGGCATATGTCATTTTTTGATCCCTAAACTACCACTATGCAAAAAATCATGTCGACCCCTTGCTCTGTGAAGAATATCTTGTTCATGCTGTTCCAAATCTGCCGATCTCCTTTCAACCAGATCCGTCCAGCCGTTGTAGCGTGATTGAGTAACAAACATCCATCCATATAAACTTTCGCATTTATAATATTAATAGGATTAATGTGACTACTTCGTAACAAATATTCACACAATCCTTGAATGCATAAGACAATAAACACTCCTAAAGACGTCTAAACCAATGGTAAAGCGAGTCTTTGTTCTCTGTGATCCATATTCTTAGATAATTACTCAACGTCCATCTTTAAGTCGTGTCTGACACACGCTTAGCCGTGATTTACCGTTTGTCAGATTGAGCAGTGTTGATTTAAACTTAGCGATATGTTAAAGCTAAATATCTACTTTGAACCATATAGTACTAAACATTGTCCCTCTGCTGGGCACAGGCCCCTACTAATGAGAGGGGTTAGGCCTTAGTCCACCACGCTGGCCTAATGCGGGTTGGTAGACTTCACATACCGTTGCAATTACACTGTGAATTTTCAGGTATGCAGGTTTCCTCACGATGTTTTCCTTCACCGTTTAAGCAAGCGATAATTAACATTTAATACACACGTATCTTTGGAAAAGTTAGTTAGAGGTGTATGTCATTTTGGGTTTCGATCATACGACTTTTGTCGTGGCAGTATGTATCGCTGTTAGTCAAATAACATACAAAATATGACATACAAACTTAGAGTATTTCTCTAAGCATACAAATAATAATATATGTAACTAGCTGTTGCTCGCGGCTCCGCCCGCGTGGAGGTCATGTTTGGGAGAAAAAGTACACAATACAAAATACCAATTTTCATGCGTTTAACTTAAAAAATGACGAATTTTCATACACACTTCCATCCCTATTTTACTCCTTTAGGGGCGGAATTTCCAAAAATCCTGAAATATATATTTTTTATTTTTAACTAAATGGCCAAATACTAATTTTCATGAATTTAACTTCAAAAATGACGGATTTTCATACAAACTTTCATCCCCTATTTTACCTCCTTAGGGGTGGTATTTCCAAAAACCCTTTCTTAGTGGATGCCTACGTCATAAAAGGTACCTACTGTAAAAAATTCAAGTCTCTAACCCCAGCCGTTTGGGCTGTGCGTTGATCGATCAGTCAGTCGGTCAGTCAGTTTCTTCTTTTATATAGACAGATTGAAAAAAAAAATAATTGTATGACTAATTCCGTTGGTAAGATCGTTAATTTAATGTCAGCTTTAGGTTAGGCGGTAAAAAAATACTATAATAAAAAAAACATGTAAAGGTTAGTTTCAAGTAAACCCATTCATTAGACAAAAATGTATACATTGTAGCTACTACGTTTAACTTGATTAGTTTTCCGGTAACCCGCAGGAATTTAACTACAAAATTAAGTTAATCGTCAATACAAAGCATGACAACCAAACAAATTTCATCGTGACCCAATCCATTGTTTATCAACTCTTAGAGGAAAACTTTCATAATAGCAAATTTATATAACACGATTTCATAGGGTTGCCAAGTGTTTCTGAATGATAGTCACAAATATTTGAAAATAGAATGGGATACAGAATCAGAAGATGGCACATAGATATACACAGTCAGGTCATAAGTATTGTCACACAGTAAAAACTTTTATTTTAGAATGCTGGCCACAAAAAAGTTTATTGAATTCGAATTTCAAATTGTTCATGAAAATAAAAATGTATACTTTTTAGAATTTTACTCATTTTTAAATATGGAGTGGACGCTTAAAGAAGACCGTGTTGCAGTAATTGCGTTGCATCGTTGCGGTTACGCGCCAATTCAAATTTTTGACATACTGAAAAATTTGAATATAACCAAAAGATTCGTTTATCGTACCATCAAACGATACAATGAAGACTCTAGTGTAGATGACAGGTCAAGAAGTGGTCGCCCTCGGTCTGTTAGGACTCCAGCAGTGAAGGCGCGAATTCAAAGAAATCCCAAACGTAAGCAGAAAATGTTGGCCCTTCAGATGGGGTTAAGCAGAACCACGGTGAAAAGGGTGTTAAATGAAGACTTAGGGCTTCGGGCATATCGAAGAAAAACAGGACATCGTTTGAATGCTCGTCTAATGGACCTGAGACTGAAGAGATGCCGCGCTTTGTTGAAGCGGTACGCGGGAAAAAAATATCGGGAAATTCTTTTTTCAGATGAAAAAAATTTTACCGTAGAAGAGAGCTACAACAAACAAAATGATAAGGTGTACGCACACAGTAGTGAAGAAGCGAGCAACCGTATTCCGCGTGTCAAACGAGGTCATTTTCCATCCTCGCTCATGGTATGGTTGGGAGTTTCTTATTGGGGCTTAACAGAGGTACATTTTTGTGAGAAAGGTGTAAAAACGAATGCAGTTGTGTATCAAAATACAGTCCTGACGAACCTTGTGGAACCTGTTTCTCATACCATGTTCAATAACAGGCACTGGGTATTCCAACAAGATTCGGCGCCAGCTCATAGAGCGAAGAGCACACAAGACTGGCTGGCGGCGCGTGAAATCGACTTCATCCGGCACGAAGACTGGTCCAGATCCTCCTCCAGTCCAGATTTGAATCCGTTAGATTACAAGATATGGCAACACTTGGAGGAAAGGCGTACACAAAGCCTCATCCCAATTTGGAGTCACTCAAGACATCCTTGATTAAGGCAGCCGCCGATATTGACATGGACCTCGTTCGTGCTGCGATAGACAACTGGCCGCGCAGATTGAAGGCCTGTATTCAAAATCACGGAGGTCATTTTGAATAAACTTTAGTGTCATAAGAATCTATGTTTTGTTAAGTTCATTTTGGTATATAAATGGTTACATAATGAATAAACTTGTTTCAATTATTTTATATTAAACATGTGACAGAATTTATGACCTGACTAGGTATATACTCTTTGCCGGGGTCTATATTTCCCGGAAATTATAACCTTAGTATCTTTAAGTCAAGAGCGAATAGGTAGGTATCTTCTAGGCAAGCGTGCTCCACCGTAGACCACATCATCACCTACTCTCAGGCGAGATAGTGGTCAAAATCAAGCCTATTTATGTTAAAAAAATCTTATTCTACGAATATTGGCATGAATACTCTATGCCAATATTAGAAAAATAAAATAGTTCGAGAATAAATTTTTAAATAAAATAAATTTATTTCGTGCGTGTTCGATAGTATATCAATTTATTATAATAATTTATAAATTACAAACATTTAAGGCCTGATATAATTTCTCTATACCTTACTTCTATCAAGCTAGGGTTGTACTGTTACTCGAGATGGACGGCAGCGCGGGTGGTAAGGCCTCGTTCGCTGTCGTTGTTCGGTGCGCGGGGGCTCCTTAGCCCCCCATGGAGATGGGCTGCTACGCGGCACCGCGCAGGGGCGATTCCGCCTGCAATTCTAGCACTCCTTAGAATACCCCAGGATCGCTCCGTAAGCGCCGAAGAAGGCCACCGCGGGGTTTTAGCTGGTAGTATCGGGTGGGGTGTACATAGGGGGTAGGGACTCGGCACAGCGGCAGCACGGATAGCCATAATCCGGGCGAGGGAGATGCTGGATCGTAAGACCGGCTAATCCAGCATACCCGTTTTATTCTTATTCCGCCTCTCCCCGGAGCGGGCGGCAGTAATAAAACGCTTTCCCCGCGACAACAAAAAAAGGGTTGTTCTGTTGCGGCAGTAGTCCATACAAAATTGATGTACTTTTTATCTCGACTAGGTTTAAAGTTGCTGTTACAATTTGACTATTATTAAAGTTTACCTGCTTTACCAAAACTTCGAACAAATTCGAATTTATATATATAAATAATAACTATACATAAAATACTGCACAATACACTGGCAACCCTGTCTATGCCCCCGGGATTGATTCATTTGAGTTACTGTTTAATGGCAAATTTTGTTATAGCGAAAATTGAGGTCCAAAAATGTCGCCATATTAAAATTATATTTAGTTATTCATTCATCCCCTATAAAACTAATTTGAAAAAGTTCTTTATTATCAAATGATTTTACATAAAATCTTGTAAGAGGCCTAATAACGTAAGAAAAAATCTGGTCATGTTAACGTATGACGTGACGATATGTGTGAACGATTTTATTTACTTTAATTAATTAAATTATACAGACTTCAAAATTATTACTATTTCGATCCATAGCTTTAGGCTAGGCTATAGGCTTTTCTTTGATACGATTTAATTAGGTAAATTTTCCATTTGTGTGTGTATTATTTAAAACTGTAAACGGTAGGCAGCGGCTTTGCTGTGCCCTTGCATTGTCGGGCGGCTGTGTCTACTTACCATCAGGTGGCCGGTCTGCTCGTCTGCCTATAAAAAAATGTATAAACCTTAACTTATTTTTTCCAGATCGAAATCGCTCCGTGGGTGCAAGCGTTGTCTTTAGACGCATACTTCATAACCTACTACGGGTTCCGGGTACTGTTCGTGCATCTGATCCCGTGCACCTCCCTGGTAGTCCTCAACGTACTCCTGTTCAGGGCCATGCGCACCGCCCAGATCAACAGGCAGAAACTGTTCAAGGAAAATCGAAAATCCGAATGCAAGAGACTTCGCGACTCCAATTGCACCACTTTAATGCTTATAGTAGTGGTCACCGTATTTCTGATGGTAGAAATTCCAGTGGCAGTGGTGACAATTCTACACATCATATCTAGTACTATAGTAGAAATTTTAGATTACCACATTGCTAATATATTGATACTTATAACTAATTTTTTTATTATTGTGTCGTACCCGATCAACTTTGCTATTTACTGTGGTATGTCGAGGCAGTTTCGGGAGACTTTTAAGGAGTTATTTATTAGGGGAGCGGTCACTAGTAGGAAAAATGGCGGGTCCAGCCGATATTCACTCGTAAACGGTCCCAGAACATGCACGAACGAAACTGTACTTTAAATGTAAATATTTCATATGATAGAGTAAGTTTTGGAATATTTATTGTCTTAGTGACATATCAATGTAAATGTAAATTTATTCGGACGCCATTTTGTAAATGTTGTCAGCACACAATTTTAAAGCATCGAGTCATTAGATATTTTGAAGCCTAAATATAATATTGTAATAGTTTGCGTGGTTTTTTATATTTTTGCTATATTTAGTCGTACTTCTTAGTGGCTTTGTGGTCACCCTATCGTTCGGTTGTAACATTTCTAAACATGAGTCGATAGGCTGGCAACACGGCCTGCTATGGACGAGCCCCCATACTAGAAGTACTTTATGAAATTGTAAATAAGTATCTAAATGTTAGATATAGATATTCATTTAATTGATGTGTGTATAAATTTATATAAGTAGAAAAGTGTATAAAATACGGTATATGTGTATAACTAATGTGTTATAAATAAGATGTTTATTGCTTGTTTCTGTTTAGATTATTTAGAACAGAATTTGTGTATCGAAATATTTTTTATCGACAGCGGAGCACGACGAAATTTGAAATGTTAGATGCATATTAAATATAAAAACGTGTAATTATATATAGTTGTTTTATTTCATAATATCTTAATAAATACATACAAATCATCTTTATTATAAAAATTTAGGACTATTGAAAGAAATTACTCAGTTATTCTTTAATTTTCTCTTTTGTCCTGGCTCGGCAAAGTGACCAACCGCACTGCATCTGATGGTAAGCGCAGTGCCATCCAGTTAAAGTATCAAGTAGCTGGTGTAAGTAGATGGTGCGGCAAAGTACGAATTTGCGAACCTCTTGGTTTTTTTTTATTGGGGGGGGGGGTTGGGGAACACCCCCTCTGCTCCCTCTTGATACTTTTAATTCAGAGAATCTAAAACCTGTGTAATGCACATACTTTTTTTAAAACAATATTAAAAAATTTGGTTTTACTTCTTTATCTATTAATCTAATTACAATTTTCATCCGACAACTCAACTAATATACTGGATTTATAGTATTTTTAATTTCAATTTTTATAGTCTTATATATATCTAATTTAACCATTTCATACACTTAAATAGCAAAATTTACTTATCGATACAAGGCTTCTTATTATTTATTAACCGTCCTAAAATTTTAACAATTTTAATGATATAGAACCTCTTGGTTAGATCCAGGGTAGTAGACACCACGAAGCTGTGGCTCCGCAAGCCAGTACGCGTGGTTCTAGTATGGAAGGGAGAGGATGGGATGAGATCAAACAATTCTTCAGAGCATTCCTATTCGTATTGATGGTCAGTGATATATACACAGTCAGGTCATAAGTATTGTCACACAGTAAAAACTTTTATTTTAGAATGCTGGCCACAAAAAAGTTTATTGAATTCGAATTTCAAATTGTTCATGAAAATAAAAATGTATACTTTTTAGAATTTTACTCATTTGTAAATATGGAGTGGACGCTTAGAGTAGGCAACCAAGTGGACGCTTAAAGAAGACCGTGTTGCAGTAATTGCGTTGCATCGTTGCGGTTACGCGCCAATTCAAATTTTTGACATACTGAAAAATTTGAACATAACCAAAAGATTCGTTTATCGTACCATCAAACGATACAATGAAGACTCTAGTGTAGATGACAGGTCAAGAAGTGGTCGCCCTCGGTCTGTTAGGACTCCAGCAGAGATAAAAGCTGTGAAGGCGCGAATTCAAAGAAATCCCAAACGTAAGCAGAAACTGTTGGCCCTTCAGATGGGGTTAAGCAGAACCACGGTGAAAAGGGTGTTAAATGAAGACTTAGGGCTTCGGGCATATCGAAGAAAAACAGGACATCGTTTGAATGCTCGTCTAATGGACCTGAGACTGAAGAGATGCCGCGCTTTGTTGAAGCGGTACGCGGGAAAAAAATATCGGGAAATTCTTTTTTCAGATGAAAAAATTTTTACCGTAGAAGAGAGCTACAACAAACAAAATGATAAGGTGTACGCACACAGTAGTGAAGAAGCGAGCAACCGTATTCCGCGTGTCCAACGAGGTCATTTTCCATCCTCGCTTATGGTATGGTTGGGAGTTTCTTATTGGGGCTTAACAGAGGTACATTTTTGTGAGAAAGGTGTAAAAACGAATGCAGTTGTGTATCAAAATACAGTCCTGACGAACCTTGTGGAACCTGTTTCTCATACCATGTTCAATAACAGGCACTGGGTATTCCAACAAGATTCGGCGCCAGCTCATAGAGCGAAGAGCACACAAGACTGGCTGGCGGCGCGTGAAATCGACTTCATCCGGCACGAAGACTGGCCCTCCTCCAGTCCAGATTTGAATCCGTTAGATTACAAGATATGGCAACACTTGGAGGAAAAGGCGTGCTCAAAGCCTCATCCCAATTTGGAGTCACTCAAGACATCCTTGATTAAGGCAGCCGCCGATATTGACATGGACCTCGTTCGTGCTGCGATAGACAACTGGCCGCGCAGATTGAAGGCCTGTATTCAAAATCACGGAGATCATTTTGAATAAACTTTAGTGTCATAAGAATCTATGTTTTGTTAAGTTCATTTTGGTATATAAATGGTTACATAATTAATAAACTTGTTTCAATTATTTTATATTAAACATGTGACAGAATTTATGACCTGACTAGGTAATAAAGTAGAATTTAGTAAATTTAAAAAAAAATTACAAAATAGTAACGAATTTAGTCTTAAACGACGATAGATGGCGCTTCCTAATAACATCTGAGCGCGTTATCCTAAATTAACAATACAACAAATTAGTTAATTATACTTTCAACAGATGGTACTGTTGATGTTAAATGTTTTTAGGGCAAAAGCTATAATTTTAAAATATTTGTATACTAGGTGATGCTCGCGGCTCCGCCCTCGTGGAGCCATGGAGCCGTGAAGCATTCCATAGGAGGCGTGCATTGTTCAGGGATAAAAGTAGCCTATGTAATTCTCTAACCCCTTAACTACGAATATGCAAAAAATCATGTCGATTCCTTGCTCTGTTAAAAACTAAACTATCCCACGGGAACTGTACATTTTTCCGGGATAAAAAGTAGCCTGTGTGCTATTCCAGACTTTAATCTATCTCTGTGCCAAATTTCAACCAGATCCGCCCAGCCGTTGTAGCGTGATTGAGTAACAAACATCCATCCATCCGAACATTCGCATTTATAATATTAGTAGGAAGTAGGATATTAGTAGGATAGTAGGATTATTCGTGATAAACGACAAACATAAACTTTATAATGTATTTAAATAATTAAATTTGATAAAAAATTATGGAACCTAAGCGTACCGACACTAAAACTCTGAGATATACAAACAGATAGGTTCGTAAAAAACACTCAAAGTCGCTCCTATACAAAAAAATTTAAGCACTGTGGAAATTTTAATATTTTATGCTTCGTTAAAAAAATATGAAAAGTTTTTCTTGTTTTTTTTTTTAATCGTAATAGGCTTGCGTTTGACCACTATCTCGCCTGATGGAAAGTGATGATGTGGTCTACGGTGGAGCACGCTTGCCTAGAAGATACCTATTCACTCTTGACTTGAAGATACCCTGGTCATAATTTTCGGGAAATATAGACTCCGGCAAAGAGTTCCACTCTCTAGCGGTGCGCATGATAAATGTACTAGCAAAACGCTTCGTGCGCACTGGTGGAATATCAACCATGTATCGATGACGCTTCGCCGAGTTTCTTGTCGTCCGATGATGGAAAGGGGTTGGGGGAATTAAATTATGTAATTCCAAGGCACACTCGCCGAAATGTATCCGGTAAAATACCGATAAACTAGCAACTTTACGTCTGTGTTCAAGTGAAGTGAAGTACCGTCTCACCTTCGCAAGGATAGCCAGCTTTTTGGCAGCCAATTGAGCTTTATGCTCAATGTAGGAGCCAAAACTGAGAGTTGGAGACAAAGTTACACCAAGAATCTCTAGGTGGTCAGTTATCGGTACGGACACATCTCTGAAAGTAGGAGTCAGTTCGAAGGGACTCCGTTTAGCAGAGAATAGACAAGCCTGGGTCTTAGTGGCATTAAACTTGACCAGGTTGGCATCGCCCCAATCTGAGACTGCCTTTAAGGACAAGTTCAAGCGTTCTACCAAGGCCTCCCTGAGGGCCTGGACTTGCACTCCACTGGTTCGTGCATTAGATATGTAACTTTCTACCACTGTGCTGTCATCAGCGTACCCAAAAGTACCGGGCTTAAGCAGATCATTGATGTGTAGCAGGAATAGAGTCGCAGAAAGTACGGACCCCTGAGGTACCCCGGCATTGATAGCCAATAGATCGGAGGAGCAGCCATCAATGACCACTCGAATCAATCGTTCCCTCAAGAAGTCCGATATCCAAGCACATAACCCAGTGGGCAAGCCATATGATGGAAGCTTGCTTAAGAGGCTATCATGCCACACTCTGTCGAAGGCCTTCGAGATATCAAGTGAAACGGCAAGCGCTTCCCCATGCTTCTCGACGGCCTCGCTCCAGATGTGAGTGGCATACGCTAGAAGGTCTCCAGTTGACCGGTTTCGGAACGGTTTCGGTTTTGTTTCTTGGTTGCTAAGTAAATCAATTTGTTCGGTTGATTGACCCACGAGTTGAACAGAGCATCAGCACGACTACGTCATCCTTTGATGTCACCGCACCTTAGTCGTCTTTCTTTAGCTCGTTCCTATTTTGCAAATGGCAGTTTATTGTGTCCATTTAGTTTAATCTATCTATAATATCCAACATTTAGTTGGATATTATAGATAGATTCAAAATACAAAAACATAAATAAATGATATCCGAGGAGCTATCAATTATACTCTAGAATACATATACACTCGCGCCTGTAATCCCCGAAGGGGTAGGCAGAGCTGTAACCTGTAAATTATAACCTGGGTATCTTCATGTCAAGAGTGAATAGGTATCTTCTAGGCAAGCGTGCTCCACTGTAGACCACATCATCACTTACCATCAAGCGAGACAGTGGTCAAACGCAAGCCTATTTCGATAAAAAAAAACAGTACACCCGCTTTACGGCAAATTTATTACAGTCCCATAATATGATAGAGAGCGAGCCTATCGCCATACCGATCTCAATTCCAGACTTCGAAATTCTAAATAAAAAACCCAATATCACTTTACCCCACCCGGGGATCGAACCCGAGACCTCAGCACAGCAGTCGTAACGCATGCGCGATTACAACTACTACTACAAGGCAGTACTCTAAAATAAATTCTAATAAAATAATCCTCAATACCAAAAATAAATGGACACACTAACTTTCTTATGACATACACAGCCCATATTCCACAGTTTAATAAAATTGGCCAATAAAATTACAGTCGTTACGTTATTGGATATTTTATTACTTACAATAATAGTTTTATTGCGCTAGTGATGACGTGTGTCACTCATGACATCACTCTTGGGTCGCAATTGCCCCAGCGGGGTGTTAATGTATATAATATAGACCGACAGCAGCGAATGCCTAGTTGGTTACGATACGGACTGTCAAGACGAAAGTCGTATGTTCGAAACCCAAAATACACCTCTGACTTTTCTAAAGCTATGTGTGTATTAAATGTTAATTATCGCTTGCTATAACGGTGAAGGAAAACATCGTGAGGAAACCTGCATACTTGAGAATTCTCATAAGAATTTCGAAGTGTAATGTCTACCAACCCGCTTTAGGCCAGCGTGGTGGACTAAGTCCTAACCCCTCCCATTAGTAGAGGAGGACCGTGCCCAGCAGTGTGAAGATGTTTAATACAGGACTAGTATTATTAATATAGACCGACAATATAGAAAATCTTTGGCCGTCCGAACAAATCGTAAAACAAACTTTTCGTTCTAAGAATTTCCTGAAAAGTCTAACAAGCGCTTCATAAAAATACATGTTAAATATGGCCTCATGCATATCGACGGTTGGCAGGCGATTTGATTCAAGCGACATTTTGCGATGCTGTTTTGCTCTTAAAAACAAAAAAATATATATTACAAAAAGCGTGTTCTTAGCTATATTTTTTCGTATTATTCTCGATTGCACAATACATAAAACACCGACCGAGCGATGGAAGTCCGTCGTGGACGATTGACATTTCATAAATTATAGCCGTCCAATGAGAGTATCAATTAGCAAGAGACAATCTATCCCCCGCTACTCAGCCGCGGCGTGCTTCTTCACACTACGCCACTTCACAAGAAGTTGAAGGAGCGGTCGAGGGTCCAGTGTCAGAGTACTCAGAAAGCCGCACCGTACCACCAGCCGAACACACAGCTGTACTTGATATCATGTGTTTTCATTTCCGTACTAAAAAAGCATCCAAATATGCCTTATAATAAAAAGTCTATTAATCATATTGGTTATAAAAATCCAATCGTACATTATTATTTTGATGTTCGCTAATAAATAAATATGGCTTTCAGCCATTACCGAAACATATATAGATCAAACCTCATTTCTTTCCATCATAAATATTGTATTTATTTCTATTTACATTAATGGATTGTGTGATAAATTAGCTTTCATAAAGACCAGTATACGAGCGAGCCATCTAAAAGTAAGGACACGTGAAATGTCCTTACTTTTAGATTGTAGGTATATTTTCTGCTGGTAGGCAGCGGCTCTACTGTGCCCTGGCAGAAGTCTATGGGCGGCGGTGACTACTTACCATCAGGTGGCCCGTGTGCTCGTCTGCCTATTCAGGCATTAAAAAAAATGTGATAGGCTCAATAATATTATGGGAAAGAAATAGTTCTACCTAATAATATGTTTCTTATGTTTACGCGAATATCACGCATTGAAATAAAACTAATTTTATGGACTACAGGGTACGGACTGAGAGACAACCCTGTGACTACAAAATAAAAGTAACCGTAATAAAACACGTAAAATTAGTTTTTTTTAATAATTATTATTAAATAGTAATTCTTCCTAATCTATGCTGAAGCTGTGTCTTTTTTGATCAAACCTTCAAACCACAAAACCCCGGGAAGGGGGAATCTGGGAGTCCTGTCTGTCCTTTAAGGCCGACAGCGCATACATGATACTTTCGGTATTGTGGATGTTCATGGGCGGTGGAGATCACTTAACATCAGGTGACCCACATGCTCGTATGTCAGACTATGCAATAAGAAAAAAAAAACCTAAGACAAAGACATTGCTGGTGGTAGGATATTCTTATCCGCCTGGATAGCGACCATCGTAAACAGGGTGTAAAACCAGCCTTAGTGGCACACGCTAGTGACGCGTTCCGGGGTCAGTGTACATCCGGTTTTTGTCGGGGGTCTAGAGTTGGGGTACGTTTGGCAGTGTTGCGGCCTTCTGAGTACTCTGACACTAGACCCTAGACCGCCTCTTCACCTCCTTGCCCCATGGTGTACTGTGAAGAAGCCACTCAGCAGGCCGACATGATTGTGTTGAGTAGCAAGGCATAGTTGTCTCTCGCTACTAGGTACTCTAATTGGACGGCACTGCGCTTCCCATCAGATGCAGTGATCACTTTGCCGTGTCAGAATAAAAAATTACAGTCATCGGGAAGAGACGTGTACGCCTGGTTCCAAATCGAAAATATTATAATAATATATAAGTATTATCGTTTCTTATGTAATACTTACTGCTCTCAAGTTGGCACAAATAAGGTCCTTATCTTTCATTCAATTACACTGAAAAATATACATAATAAATCAACTAAAATTAAATAATATGTTTGCTCTCAAATTTGAGTGAGCCCTTATATCCTTTGAATATAATATTTAAACAATATAATTGCGTCTTATATTGTTCAAGATCCATGTGTCCCTACACTCTGTTGCATTTATGCATCAATGGGTAATAAAGCTGTAAAAAAATGATGAAAACTTTTAATGAAGGATTCATAAAACTCGGTGCATAAATGCGCAAGTTTTAATAGTTTATCTCCAACTTTACCCTTCACTGTTGGATTTTTTGCTTCATATTTAAATAAGACTTACTATAGCGCAAGTTCATCATAGCATTCTTACTCTTTTTTGAATATATTAACGTATAAAAGTTGTATATATATATTAAGAAATACACCCAACAGTCACATACATTTTTTTTTTATCCTAGCACGGCAAAGTGACCGCACTTCACCTGATGGTAAGCGCAGTACGGTCCAATTAGAGTATCGAGTAGCGAGAGACGATCTATCCCCCGCTACTCAACACAATCATGCCGGCCTGCTTCTTCACACTACGCCATGTGCAAGAAGGTGAAGAAGCGGTCGAGGGTCTATTGTCAGAGTACTCAGAAGGCCGCAAAATGGCCAAACATTGTACCCCAACTCTAGACCCCCAAAAATCCCGGAACGCGACACACTTGCGTGCCACTATGGCGGGTTTTTCACCCTGTGTACGGTGGTTGCTATCCGGATATGAATATCCTACCACTAGCTAGTTCCACCACCAACACATAGTTCTGAACCCACCTGATGGTAAGCGCAGTGCCGTCTAATTAGAGTATTGAGTAAGAAGAGACAATGTGACAAGGCTGTCCATTTTGGACATCCAAAAATATCTGTAGCTTCTTATTTACACCATCCGACACGTAAATTTAAAATTGTTGTCTGTCAGTAGAAATAAAGACCGTCGGATTCCGCTGCGTAAGGATCCGAAGATCATTGGTTATATTGTATTTGAAACACTATTTATTAGGTCTGGTTTCTGTATAGATAGGGAAAAAAATCTGGTTGACACGTGGATACAGCGGCAATGGTACAAATCATCTTTCAAGCTACTCACTTATGGGCTTATCACACACACATACACTCACGCCCGTAATCCCCGAAGGGGTAGGCAGATGTGTAACCAGTACACCCACATTTCGCCGAACTTCGGTCTCATAATGTGATAGGGGGCGAGCCTATCGCCATACTGGGCACAGATTCCAGACTCCGAGCTAATTCTGAGAATTTCTAGATAGAAAACCTAATATCACTACTACCTGACTCACAATCGTGCAAAGCGGAAATCATAATCTCTGCCTACCTATATGAGATAAAGATGTGATATTACGTATTTATTTCCAAGCCAGTAAGTTCCTCTGCCTGGAAGCGGAATGACCTTCCAGTTCAAAGATCATGTACGCATTAGCGGACCAATAGACGATTATATTCTATTAATTATCGTCTACTGATTAATTAACTAGGCATATTGTATCATCGTTAATTAATTTGACGGATAATTAGTACGAATCTTGCCTATTACTAATTAGAAAATCTATCAGATCACACGGAAATGAGCTACACAAATCATGTATGCACTATTTGTACATCTGCCTACCTCTTCGAAGATAGAAGGTTTTTTTATCGGAGGTCTAGAGTTGAGGTACAATGTTTGACCGTTTTGCGACCTTCTGAGTACTCTGACACTCGACCCTCACCTTCTTGCCCATGGCGTAGTGTGAAGAAGCAGACCGGCATGATTGTGTTGAGTAGCGGGGGATAAATTGCCTCTCGCTACTCGATATTCTAATTGGACGGCACTGTGCTTACCATCAGGTGCAGTGTGGTCAATTTGCTGTGCCAGGAAAAAAAATAAGAACATCTACATCGTCCCACTACTGGCACGGGTCCTTTTACGAATGAGAGGGGTTAGGCCTTAGTCCACCACGCTGGCCTACTGCGAGTTGGTAGACTTCACTCACCTTCGGGATACATCATTAGAATTCTCAAACGTCCTCGTCATCTTCACCGTAAACCAATAATTAACAATGTATGCGTACTTCCAAAAAGTCATTATGGCATGGGCTGGTTTCAAAACAACTTTCGCCTAGGCAGTTTTTTTTTACTACTACTTTTTTTTTCGATAGACACACGAGCAGACCACCTGATGGTAAGTAGTCACCGCCGCCCATAGACTTCTGCAATGCCAGGACACAGCAAAGCCGCAGCCTACCGGTACCGGTAGTTTGCACTACCAACTAGGCTTTTTTTTATACTGGCACGGCAAAGTGACCACACTACACCTGATGGTAAGCGCAGTGCAGTCCAATTAGAGTATCGAGTAGCGAGAGACAATCTATTCCCCGCTACTCAATACAATCATGCCGGCCTACTTCTTCACACTACGCCATGGGCAAGAAGGTGAAGAAGCGGTCGAGGGTCTATTGTCAGAGTACTCAGTATGCCGCAAAACCGTCAAACATCGTACCCCAATTCTACACGCCCGACAAAATCTATCTTATCTTCGCTATCGTTTGTTTGTATAATGGGTTGTATTGCGAGGAATTATTTGACATGATGACCCCGGCCACTTTCTACCATCGCACCGCTCGCCATGGATAGGGTGTTTATCCTCACACATTGGAACCTAAATGGTCGCAATGGTCGATTTCAGAGGAACTTCCTCCCGCGAACGCTCCGATTGTGGAATGAGCCGAGGAGGCAAAATATATAAACATGTAATAGCTGAAGACGACTCCATGGATTTTATACCTATTCTTTCAAAAATAACTACCACGCGGGTGGAGCCGCGGACAAAAGCTAGCTATATTATAAATATTTAAATAAGTAGGTAATTTGTAAGTCTGTTCATAGGCAGTGGGTTCTAGAAGCGTAAACGCGGGCGATTAAATTCTTTCTCTAACAGGAAGCTACATTACAGTAAATGCTACACTTTTTTACTTCTGATATAAAGATGTCAGCAAGAAATAGACTTTCCCGGGTGGAGCTGCAGGTAAAAACTAGTGTATTATGAAAAAGTAACCAATGATTGCCGAAGCGCTAAAATAATTGCTTTCTATATTACGCCTACAGAAAATTATTTGTAACACAATTAATTAGTGTTAATACAAAGATATTAGTATGGTTAAATAAATACATATTGTAGACGTCTCCTTATTGCCGCTCTACAGCGCTGCCTCGTCGCCTTGGTATTAAGGTACAGTACCAAACTTGACGACAGCGACAAATAATCCACGACAAAACGATTAGCCACAGCGATAAATGACAAATGATTTGTGTACGTACATTTGTAGTCTATTTATTATTATTGTATAGAAGCTATGGTCATCTGTCACACAGACTATATGACTAAGTGTGGTCCGCAGACCGTGCTGTTCTATTACAGCAGGTTTGTTTAATAACTATTTTGTTAGCAGATATTTATATTTTCGACTACTTTTTATTTTATTCATATGTCATGTTTATCTAAAACAGCTATAAGTAGTAGTAAGTAAGCTGGATCTTACTAGGTCCCAAGCATCCCGCATAATAGCCTATGGAGTCGAGAGCGGCTTGAAATCGGCGCTGTCAGAGGTTTCGCTCTAAGCAACATTAGCTGAGCCATATTCTATTTTATTTAAGTTATTTTCTTCTGTATTTCCAATGATTATTTAAGACTGTAATTTTGGCAATAAATATGTTTAATATTATATTGTTAAAATTACTGTTTATATAATATATTATATCAGCCAATTTTTTTTATTTACGTCGTTTTTCTGTATTTTCAATTATTATTTAAAACTGTAATTTTGGCAATAAATATCTTTAATATTATAACTTATATTATCAAAGATATATTAATATTAAAATGACTGCTTAGGTAACATTTTATATCCAGACAATAGACTTAAAAAATACTTTTTACAAACAGGATATAGTAAATATTCTACTTGTTATTATTACACAGTCTATTATTAGTGAGGATCTCGTGTCTGAAATGGGGGAAAACCTGTAATACAGATCACCAGAAATTTAATTTCTTTTCATCTTTTTATAAGTTTCTGACTTAGATTTTAATAATTGATAGTTGTCTAGAGTTTTAATTTCCCTACTTTCGCTTACTCTGTCGCAACGCTCATTCGGAACTGCATCTTAACCAAGCCCGCACGTGTACACTGATATGTTCAAACAAATTAAAACATTGCAACACTCAACTATACTCATAAAGCAAGTTATTAGAAGTAATTTATACGAGCTAAGTTCCTGTGTAGTTTTATATAAGTTTTATTACACCCAAAGGATTTTGGAGGTATGTACAAAGTTTTTCAACGCGCTTATGACTAAGGTGTTTTTTTCAGCCCAAAATAATAGAAATAGTTTCGAAAAATGGAGAGAAAAAATAAACGATCTAGGCCTTATTTTTTAACTCAAATGTTTAATACACAAACTGATGGAAATTATCCGTGATTGTTTTGGAGCTTTATTAATGAAGGTCAGTGTCGCGGCCTGTAAGCTTTTGTATTAGGCACAACGTAGATCTATGGGAAACTATACGTCGTTTATTTATTTATTTATTTATGCTTTATTGTACACCAGAATACAAATATTAACAGTACATTGCAATAAACTTAAAATAGAATGTACAAACGGCGGTCTTATCGCATCTTTATGTTAATAAAGTCCGACTCGAGACGTGTCTGACGTGAAACTCGGAAGTATACCTTTATCTAAAAGCTTATATAAATAACAAAACATGTTCTATACTAATTAGCCAACATTTTCAAGTAAAAGTCTTAGAATATTATTCAATCTTAAGGGCAGGCAACGCTTTGCTGTGCTCTGGCATTGCAGAAGTCTATGGGCGGCGGTGACTACTTACCATCAGGTGGCCCGACTCCGTCTACTCGTTGCCTATGAGACACTAACAAAAGACGTATTGCTTAAAAAGTTCAGCTACATAAAATGTACTGGTATATTATTGTGAACTTTTTAAGGAATAAATCTACAGTAAGTTTTTGTTGATAATAAATAAACAAATAACACCCGACAGTCACACATAGTCCTGACCCCACACTAATATATAAGTATTGTATCAAGAACTACGAGGGCCTACGGTTCCACAACACCCAGACCTGAAACAAATATCTGTGTGTCACACAAACATTTATCTCAGTGTGGGAATCGAACCCACGGCCTCTCGTTTCACGATCGGCTACTTGCCCGCTGCACGGATGCTTTCATATGATATTTCTAAGTCTCACAGAAGAAGTTTAGTATCATTAGAAAATAACGGTAGGCAGCGGCTATACTGTGCCTTGGTATTACAGAAGTTTATGGGCGGCGGTGACTTCTTACCATCAGGTGGCCCGTCTGCTCGTCTGCCTATCGAGGCACTAAAAATAAAAAAATATATTAAATGTATTTATAGTGTTTAAACATCAGTGCAATTAGCAGTTATTCTCCGTATAAAATATCAAGTATAACTTACTTCAAAGCAAAACGATTAAACGGATACAGTTCTCTCAAAAGGATTCCGAGTTGGATTCTTCAAATAGTTAAAATTGGAATGGGAAAGTTAAACGAAGCATAGCTCGAACGTTCTTTGAATTTAAATGCTTCAAACTATTATGAGGCGAGATTTTATTTCTTTTTACGTTTCGAAACTCCTCGGTGTAGTAGTCTTTTGGGCTGTAAAGAGTAAGCTTCGAGGTTCATCTCTAGTGAATTTCTGTCAACAATTTTGCTTGTAAATAAATAATAATAAATAACACCCAACAGTCGCACACATAGCCCCGACCCCACACTAAGATTAAGATAACGAGTCTTATGTTGTGGGTATCGGGGACTACGAGAGACTTTCGTTCTCACAACACCCAGACTTTGTGTGACAGACAGATATTTATATATTTGTCTGTCACACAAAGTTATTACGGTTATTCGCAAGGCTATTAAAATTTTAAAACATACAAATTTCAATATAGACGACGGTTGGAAGCTAGCATTAGTCTGGGATCCAATTATGTCTAATTTAATCAGAACCCAAATGACCAACAGACGGCCAGACCTCACGACACTGTGAGCTCCTTCTGCTTAGATCGGAGTGAATAAATAAAGTTTAAAATCAACTATATAGAGGGTAGAAACGTTGCACTATATTTTCGAGACGATGTAGAACTCATACCGCTCCGTGACCAAGAAGGCTGAAAAATAAAAAGCGTAAAATGAGTTAAATGACTGCCTCGGTGGCGCAGTTGTAATTGCGCATGCGTTACGATTGCTGTGCTGAGGTCTCGGGTTCGATCCCCGGGTCGGGTAAAGTGATATTGGGTTTTTCTACCTAGAAATACTCAGTATTAACCCGGAGTCTGGAATGGTGCCCGGTGTGGCGATAGGCTCGCCCCCTATCACATTATGGGACCGAAATTCGGCGAAAAGTGGGTGTACTGGTTACACCTCTGCCTACCCCTTCGGGGATTACAGACGTGAGTGTATATATAAGTATGTATGTAAAATTAGTTTTACTTCAAAGCCTTTATAATGGACAGATACTGGCCAAAAGAAAAATGAAGTGTATGTGATTGGGAAATAATTGTATTTGAATTAAGAATGTTCATTAATTTCAGTTGATACTGAGGTCGCCTTCGATTCAAACTACATTCGCTTTAAATCGAATAAATCGAGATTTAATGAAAAATCTACTGAAATGCCGATATCAAGTAAACATCTCGATTTCGCAAGTGGGTCAGCGGGCGTACATAATTGATGCGTCGCGTCGCCGCTGTCGGCACCATTCGTGTAGCGGGAATGTGCGACGGGAGGTATATTTACTAACTGCCCAACTCGAGAATATTAATCTTTTTAACCGACTTCAAAAAAAGGAGGAGGTTCTCAATTCGTCGGAATCTTGGCACCAAGGTAGGAGCTGATGAATTCAGCTGTATAATAATACCAACCCTTCACTTCCTTGCCCTTTGGCGGAGTGTTAAGATGCTACACAGCAGGCTGGCTTGATTGTGTTAAGGAGCGAGGGATACATTGTCTCTCGCTACTGGACACTAACTTTACAGTTACTGCCACTTTGCGGTGCCAGGATAAAAAAATTTACAAACGTTTAGACTGGTTTATTAGACCCGCAACATACGCCATGATAGTTTTACCACTTCCAATTAGGCTGTTGCTTGCTTTTTTAACTAAATCTATAAATAAGTGTAGTGTGTATAAGTAATGTAATTGTACAGCATTAATACCAAATGTTAAGTAAACTTTAACACAAAATATTTTCTCTCCTCATGATCATGATCTCCTCAAATCATGTCCTACTAATAAATTTACAGTTCAACAAGCCGAGCGATTGGTCAGTCAAGACATTAATTTCATGTACATGCTAGCTATTATCTTTCTCAAGTCTTTTTTCAAGATAAATAGTACATCGTTATCCCCTGTATGCTTTCTGGAATTTCGCTTAACATAATATTTGCTTTTTTTTATTTATTTTTTATTCTGGCACGGCAAAGTGATCACACTGCATCTTATGGTAAGCGCAGTGCTGTCCAGTTAGAGTGTCAAATAGCGAGAGATAATCTATACCTCGCTACTCAACACAATCATGCTACCTTGTTACTACTTCACACTACGCCATGGGCAAGAAGCTGAAGAAGCGGTCGAGGGTCTAGTGTTAAAGTATTTAAATAACAACGAAGTTAAACAGTATTTTACATAATGCTCGTTCAAATCAGGAGAAAACAGGGCATGGGCGGTTAACAAAATTCCCTATTTTTAATACAGCCGCGACATTATGCATTTTCTAACGTTCAATAATTTAAATTGAGACCGCATGAAGGCATGTTGAAGGAGTGGTTTGATCAAACAATTTTCTATCACTTGTTCTCGTTTTATACGATAATTTCTATCTTTATTTTACAGTCTGGAATTTAAAGTCTGGCCTACATCATTTTCTGATCCCTAAACTGCCACTATGAAAAAAATCATGTCGATCCCTTGCTCTGTGAAAACTATCCCACGGGAACTGTACATTTCTCCGGGATACAAAGTACTCTATAATCTATCTCTGTGCCCAATTTCAACCAGATCCGTCCAGCCGTTGTAGCGTGGTTGAGTAACAAACATCCATCCATCCAAACATTCGCTTTTATAATATCATCCTACGAGTGCAAATGCAAGTATGATATACATCATACGCTATTAAAATTAATAATAAACATTCACCAAATAATCACTTATTTTATTTAGCTGTTAAATGTTATCTGTAATGAATAGTGACACATTTTAAATAGTGCTAAGTAAATTAACACGAACAGGTTTGTGTAAATTTTAATCTGTATATATAAAAGAAGAAACTGACTGACTGACTGATCGATCAACGCACAGCCTAAACGGCTGGGGTTAGAGACTTGAAATTTTGACACTAAGGAAGGGTTTTTGGAAATTCCACCCCTAAGGGGGATAAAATAGGGGATGATAGTTTGTATGAAAATCCGTCATTTTTAAAGTTAAATTCATGAAAATTAGTATTTGGCCTTTTAGTTAAAAATACAAAATAAATGTTTCAGGATTTTTGAAATTCCACCTCTAAAGGGAATAAAATAGGGGATGAAATTTTATATGAACTCTTTTATCGGGTGCTTATCAATAATCCTACTAATATTATAAATGCGAATGTTTGGTTGGATGGATGTTTGTTACTCAATCACCCTAAAACGGCTAAAAGGATCTGGCTGAAATTTGGCACAGATATAGATTATAGTCTGGAATAGCACATAGGCTACGTTAATCCCGGAAAAATGTACGGTTCCCGTGGGATAGTTTTGTTTTTGTTTTAGACAAAGCAAGGGATCCACATGATTTTTTGCTTAGTGTTTGTTAAAGGGCTACTTTTTATACCAGAAAATGCACTGTTCATACGGGATAGCATAATACAGGAAGATGTAAGAGCTTAAGAGGTCTCCATGGATTTTATACCTTTTGTTCCGAAAATAACTACCACGCGGGCGTAGCCGCGGGCAAAAGCTAGTTATGTGTATGTACAACACTCAAGCTTTAAGATTTATTAATAAAAAGTAAAAAATAATGGTCTCCTTAACCTGTCACAGCAAAGTGACCACACTGCACCTAAATAAAAGATTTTTAATTCATAAAAAGTACACCGACTTCAATAAAAAACAAATTATGCGTCCCTATAAAATTTGAGCGTTACCCTCGATTTTTCTGAGAACCCATCATCATATCCTGACTTGGTGCCAATGGGACCAACTGGGAAGTATACGCGTTTAAACAAAAAAAGAATTTCTCGAATCAGTCCAGGCGTCTTCGAGTAATCGGGGAACATACATAAAAAAGATTCCTACAAATTGAGAACCACCTCCTTTTTTGAAGTCGGTTAAAAAGTTAAGAAAGTAGCACACGTCACCATTGTCGGAACGTAACAAAGGTCGATACGGATAAATAATTCACTCCCCTCACACCTCTAAGACATGTGGAGCGAATTTACGCATTACAGACAATTTACGACACAAATACGGTACGGTTTTATAAATTAAATCAACTTCATTTTGTTACCTTCGGGTGTCTTATTTGTTGTTTATTTTGCTCATAGATTAGTGTAATAGCTCAGTGGGAAAGAGAAGGACTTTGTCCTTAACTTACTCGGGTAGTGAGGTTCAAACCACACCTCTGATAAATATTAACCCTTTATCCATACTTCTGTAAGTAACTCTGTTTGTTACCTTTTCACGACTAAACGGCTGATCGGATTGTGATGAAATTTGGCAAGGAGATAGATTATATCCTGGAGAAGGACATAGGCTATCATTTTTCTCAAAAAACAATCTTGAAAGGGGTCAAATAGGAGTTCAAAATTTGTATAGGAAATCCATAATTCCTCGACTTACGAATTTGGAAATTCATATTCAGGCTTTTGGTAGGAAATAAAAAAAGGTATTTCAACGTTTTTGAAAAGTCATCCCTAAAAGAGGCTAAGTGACTCAACACCTGAGAGGCTGGACAATCGCTGCAGGTGCCTTAGAAGACTCCTTGAACCCCTTAGATTGTGTACTTCTGCTCCCGAAAATAACCTCCACGCGGGCGGAGCCGCGAGCAACAGCTAGTATTATATATACAGGGTAATTTTAAACCATTGTGAAAATTTTTATATTTACTTGATTAAAAGAACAAGAAACGTATATTTTTGCATAGATTAGATAAAAATGTCTCAAGGCATTACTGTCAAAAGATATCCAAAGTCACCGCACTTGGTGTTCTTTCATTGGCACACGCAAAATTACTCTTTTTTGCAATCGACACCGTATAATTATGTCCGTGTTTTATTTAGTTTTAGTTCGGATATCATAAATCCATTTCAAAATGAAAAACCTCAATAAATTATTTTGGTTCAGCTCTTTAAACCATGCTTAATCATCACGTAAAAAATCCGTACCTACTTCTTAAAAAATCTTGTATTTCTCAAGGGGCTAAGATAGGCCATATGAAGACAATATAATATGGTAGTTTTCTGTGTTTAATTTTGTACATTATTCTCTACGCAATCGAATATAATATGAAGAAACTCTTTTGCGAAAACAGAATCCAAATTGCTTGAAAAATGAAGTCACAATATTTATTTTAAATATTGGTATGAGCAAATACCAATCTCACAGGGTTAAGCGAAAACGGTGGCGTATTGGGAACATATCGCTATATCCCTCGCACAACGGTACAGTACAGGCGATTCATAATACCGTGACGTCACGGTATCAGATATGTATCCTAGTACTGTTATTTGACAATTACCCCTTCCAGCAGATTTGAGTGGTGTCTAATTTCCTTATTTTTGTTCGGATTCATAAAATTCTTTCGATAATAGGTTTTAGGTAATGTACCTTGTTAATTAAATTAATAAAAAAAACTACTAAAGTAAAAGTAAAACTAAAGTCAACTACCCTATTATGGACTTTTTTGTTTTTGCAATATATTACATTTGCTACATATTAAATCACAAATTGACGCTCACGTCGGATTCTGCTCGTCAATGTGTTGGGGTGCGCGCGTGTTCGGTCGGAGGTTCACATGTTGGAGGATAACCTCTAATATGTGAGCCTCTGGCCCGGCATGTGTGTCCTGGCGCATTGACGAACAGAATCAAGTAAATACTTGAAAGTTGAAATTCCTACTGACAACTAAAATACCGAACAAAATACTGACTTACTTGACATTGGCGGAATAGCTTCTTAGTTAAGCTCGTCGCCATCAAACAAAGAAGAAGAAGAAGAAGAAGAAGACGCTCACGTCTGACGTTTGTGGCGTCTATCGGAAGTCTGCTTTAAAGAGAGAAAAATCAGGTTTCGAATTTTAATCTCAGGGGAAACATATGGGTTTAAACATAACATAATAACTAATAGAATTAAATTAATGCGTAATAAAAATAATCCACTAATGAACGAATGGTTACGTAATGAGTGAGTAAATGAATGAAAACTTCTTCCTTGTCTGGTGCTTAGTATCAAAACAGCTGACGCTAAATAGCGACACAATTAACCTTCGGTAAACTTCGGGCAGACTATCACACTGATGAACAAAGTTGCGCCGTTCCTGCCTGTAGGAAAAATGAATTGTCAATTTTGGATTTTTTAGTTTTTAATTGGGTTCCGTTGCCTAGATTATACGTTTTTGACAGTTGTCTATGTCCTATTTTTAATTAACCGACTTCAAAAAAAGAGGAGGTTAACAATTCGTCGGAATCTTTTTTTTTATGTATGTTACCTGATTACTCGAAGACGCCTGGACCGATTCGAGAAATTATTTTTTGTTTAATAGGGTATACTTCCCAGGTGGTCCCATTGGCACCATGTCAGGATCTGATGATGGGATATCAGAAAAATCAAGGGAAACCCTAACATTTTATAGTGTCGGATAATTTGTTTTTTATTGAAGTCGGTGTACTTTTTATGAATAAAAAACTTTTTATTTTAGATAGAAGAATTGAATATTAAAACACGAAAATGGTTAAATCTTCATGTATAATTAACTACTATTTGCATCTTAGTTCTTGCGTCAGCTATACGATTTTTTTTTTCATAAAAAAAAACATTAGACTGAATAATGTAGATACATTTTTTATTATTTATTTTATTACTTTAAAAGTCTACTTAAACGACTTTTATTTATCGTTCAAGCCTTAAAAGTTTACAATTAAGTGGTATACAATGTCTACAAAATTATACAGCGTGAGATTTAACCTTTTCAATCATTCTAATATTTCAATTATGTATGTGCCTTCATGAATCTTGAATTATATCATTCATTTTATATTATACCTAAGAACCAATTAATGAAAGTTACTTTTATATTAGTCTCGCAACCCTCGGTCGCAACTATAATTCCCAGAGGACTTTTGCGACGGCTAGCAAATAATTTTTCTAACTCAATCAGACAAGTAATTGTATCAGAATGGTAGTAGAGCAGGAAAATTAAATTCATACACAATTTAACGCGTATACTCTGTCTCTAGTGTATTGAGTTCTGTTTAGTTTTATTATTTTATATAATGACAGAGCATGAATAGAGCAGTGATAGCCTAGTTGGTTGCGGTACGGACTGTGAAGACGAAAGTCGTAAGTTCGAAACCCAAATGGCATACACCTCTGACTTTTCTGAAGTTATGTGTGTATTAAAATGTTAATTATCGCTTGCTTTAACGGTGGAAGGAAACCTGGCATACCTGATAATTCTCATACGAGTTTCGGAGGATGTGAAGTCTACCAACCCGCATTAGGCCAGCGTGGTGGACCAAGGCCTAACCCCTCTCATTAGTAGAGGAGGCCCGTGCCCAGCAGTGGGACAAAGTTTAATACAGGGCTAGTATTATTATTATTATATAATGACATGAAAAGGTTGATAATGAAAAATTTATAACTCATTACATCAATAAATATATCCTTACTAATACTATGAATGCTAAAGTAACTGTTTGTATGTATTTTGTTTATTTGTGCATATGTTTGTTTGTTACCTTTTCACGACTAAACGGCTGACCAGATTGTGATGTTTGGCAAGAAGATAGATTATATCCTGAAGAAGGACATAGGCTATCTTCTTTCTCAAAAAAATAATCTTGAAAGGGGTCAAATAGGAGTTCAAAATTTGTATGGGAAATCTATAATTCCTCAAGTTAGGGATCTGAAAATTATTAATATTTAGGCTTTTGGTAGGAAATAAAGAAGTACGTGTTTCAAAATCCATGTTAAATCATCCCTAAAGGTATAGTCATACTAATCCACACTAATACTATAAAATGTAACTCTGTTTCTAAGTAAGTGTGTGTTATTGCGCGCAATAATGAATTCAAGATTAGAGAAATTCAATACAAAGTTTCGTAATTACTAAAGCGATATTAACATTTAATTTAATACAGAAATTAAGCCTGTAGAATTTTCTCTCAGAATTAGTATTAGGCAGCGATATCCTAGTTAGGATTGTCAAGACGAAAGCCGTATGTTCGAAACCAAGCCGAAATGGCATACACACACACCTTTGACTTTCCTAAATTCATGTGTATATTCATTGCTAATTATCTCTTTTTTTTCTTTTTTTCTTATTGCTAAGTATGCAGGTTAACTCACGAGTTCTCCACCGCTAAATTAACAATGAATACACTTGTAACCTTGTGATACAAGTGCATGCCATTTAGGCTGGATTCGAATCTATGACATTCGTCTTGGCAATCCGTATCATTCCCGACTAGTAGTAGTAGTAATGTAAATTGTAACTAATTTTAATTTTCTTATTATTCATCTATCCGAAGTCCTAAAATAAGCCCTTTAATTGATTTATATAATTTAATGTTAATTGGTTCAGGGAGGCGTTTCTGTATTCAAATATCTTGAAATTTAAATAATAATTAATGTATTTTTTTAATGTTGAGCGACAGCCAATGTGGGTATAGAATAATTTGTATAATATTGTTACTGGCCTTACAGGGGTGTATAAATAATACTTGAGTCAAATAGGCCGACTTATTTATTGGCAAATAAAAAATCTGATCACTTTTGTCGAAAGACATTTTTTGAATATTATTTAAATATGAGGAGATATTTCATTTAAATCAATGACTACAACAATGATAAAAAAGTAAGCTTAGCGGTGCAAAATCTTATAACATTTTCTAGATCACCGAGTTTGAACTCAACTTAGGTGAGATGAAAGTGAAGAGGTGAAAGTGGTAGAGCCACGCTGTAGACATATTTTTCTACAGCATGAATGGGCCGGCTCGACCGGGGTAGTACCACTGTCTCACAGAAAACCAACGTAAAGTGACAGTTTACGGTCGCGTTTCGTATGGTAAGTGAGATATCCGGAGGCCCAGATTCCCCCTTCCCTTCCCTAATCCCTTTCCTGTCTTTTAAGGCCGACAACGCATACATGACACTTTTGGTATTGTGATGTTCATGGGCGGTGGAGATCACTTAACATGAGGTGACCCACTGGCTCGTTTGTAGGACTATGCACTGCTAATAATGACCACCACGCTGGCCTAATGCGGGTTGGCAGACTTCTCATACCTTCGAAAAAATCTCAGGTATGCAGGTTTCCTCACGATGTTTTCCTTCACTGTTAAAGCAAGCGATAATTAACATTTAATACACACATAACTTTAGAAAAGTCAGAGGTGTATGCCATTTGGGTTTCGAACCTACGACTTTCGTCTTGGCAGTCCGTACCACAACCAACTAGGCTATCGCTGCTATTATTGCTAAGTTTGTCTTTTTTTATTGGACATTCACTGACTTCATGAGAAATAGATTGTTGACTTGACAGACGCTTCTGATTGTTTGATAATGAAATATTACCTACTTTGGTTCTAAAGCAGCTTTTGTTCGATGTTTAGAAGGGTTTATAGCCGCCTTGAATAAAACATTGCAAATAGGGCTTGCATTACCGGTTTCAGTTTTTACCGATAAACCGCCCAGTTTGTCGGAAAATAAATTACCGGTAAATTTTTTTTTACCGGTAATTTATTTTCCGACAAACCGAATAAACCGGTAATTTTCCGATTTGCAAAAATTTTATCAAATTGGTGATATAAACACAACAATATTAATATTAATCTATCGGGACCGGCTTGGCCGAATATGGCCGGACCAAAACAGACGAAAGTCGCCCTTATTAACATGCATTAAAGGCGTATTTAAGGCAATGGCCGTCAACGGTTTGTATTCTTTACTAATTGTGGGTTACCCAATCACTTTATTTCTATTTCGGTTTTACCGGTTTACCGGTAAACAAATATCTGTTACCTGTTTTTTTACCGGTAAAACAAAATCTACGGTAATTGCAAGCACGAATTCCAATAGTCGATGCAGATTTTAACTTCCTATTTGGCCAAATTTTTAAAGATACAGACAAACCGCAGCAATACGCAGTATTTGACTAAATTAGACGCGTATACTACGTGAAAGGGATACGCATCCCAAAAAATATTCGATTTCTTTACAAAACAGATCCCCAAGCACATGGCTGCTTTACCATTTCCACTTCATTGGAGCTGAATTTCGTTCTGAACGATTCTTCGGGTATTATTGGCAAAAATGTCTAAAAATATATTCTTCCCCTTGTCATATTGATATGGTGTAATGCTGAGGAGGGGAGTTATGTCAGTAAAGTCGACGTTCAATTCTTCGGGAATTACTGACTAAAGGAGAATGGCCAGGAATATATGGACCACGGTACAAGTTTGTGTCAATTTCAAAGTTGTTTTAAATAGTCTATAAAGTATCCAAATACTATCTAAAGTTTTTATTTTTGGAATTGGAACGCGGGTTTCCATGTTTTTGTGTAATAATAATACTTTTTGTGTAAACTGTAGGTATATAAAGATTTAAACGTAAGACTAGGCAGTATGGTCGATTGACTATAGCCTGTCCTTTGGATGAATGAAAAAAAAACTGTAGGTATCATTACGTCAATGAAAACTGGTAGTCATTTTTAATCAATAATATGTCTGATTAAGTTTTAAAAGAAATCTTCTATACAACACAGACATTCTTTTTGCCAGACGACTTCATAAATAAAGAAATTAATTATAATATTATTTTTATTTTGAGGCACGAAACAAAGCAGTACCAGGAATGGGCATTCTCCTCTCCTGAAAATAATACTTAACCATTTTTATTAATCTCCATATAATGACTGCCTCGGTGGCGTAGTTGTAATTGCGCACGCGTTACAACTGCTGTGCTGGGGTCTCGGGTTCTATACCCGGGGCGGGTAAAATGATATTAGGTTTTTCTATCTAGAAAGTCTTAGTATTAGACCGGAGTCTGGAATCTGTGTCCAGTATGGTGATAGGCTCGGCCCCTACCACATTATGGGACCGAAATTCGGCGAAAAGTGGGGGTACATTTAATTAAGGTTGTCTGACAGAGATCGCTCTTAGCGATAAGACCGCCTATTGTACCTTACTCTAGTTTTAAGGTTTCTTGTTGTGATATTCTTATGACGGTGTGCAATAAAGATTTATCTATATATCTATAAATATTCTGCCGTGATATCTGTTGCCATATGGATACAGTGGGATGTTTCTTTTTTTATAAATCATAGTCCGACAAACGAGCCAGTGGGTCACCTGATGTTAAGCCATCTCCACCGCCCATAAACATCCACAATACCGAAAGTCTCATGAATGCGCTGTCGGCCTTAAAGGACAGGAATAGGGATTAGGGAAGAGAAGGGGGAATCTGGACCTCCGGATATCTCACTTACCATACGAAACGCGACAGTAAACTGTCATTTTACGTTGGTTTTCTGTGAGACAGCGGTACTACCCCGGTCGAGCCGGCCCATTCATGCTGTAGACAAACATGTCTACAGCGTGGCTCTACCACTTCAACATGATGATTCGCTTCTAGATGATGGTCATAATTTTGTAAATGTAACAAGAATAAATTCCAAGAAGAATAAATTTATTTCCTGAAGATTTCCTGTATTATTCCTTCTCATGATATGCTACGACTACTGTGCTGATTCTTATGATATGCTGTGCCGAGGTCTCGGATTCGATCCGCGGGTCAACTAAAAGTAATAATGCGTTTTTTTATCCCCATCATCCCGGATGGAATTGTACCCGGTACGGCCCTATGGCCCTATGGGTCTATACCCATTATCACGACATTGCATTGTAATAAATTTTGGGTGTACTGGCTAAGCCTTTGGCTACCACTTCAGGGATTACAGGCGTGTGTGATTATTGCATAAGAAAAATGAAATTTAAAATTTTCGTTGTTAAAAATACTTAATATCGACATAGCGCCCGTGTACACGAATATCGGAACACGTGGTTTTTAATTCAACTAGCGGGCCCGGTAGACGTCGTCCCGCCCGGAAAAACAGCCCACCTACCGGGTTCAATTGTGTTTTTCAAAGCATCCAGGAAACCATTGAAATGAACACACAAAGTTTTATCCAAATCGGTCCAGCCGTTTAGGAGGATTCAGGGGACTAACACACGTACAGAAGAATTATATATACAACTAGAGGGCCAGGCAGACGTCGTCCTGCACGTAAAAGCAGCGCCACACCGACTGCAGCGCCATCTGCCAGGATGATTTGTAAATCTAAACCATCCAGGGCGCCACCCAAACGCATACAAAAAAATCATTCAGATCGGTCCAGCCGTTTAGGAGGAGTTCAGTGACATACACACGTTCAATAGAATTATATATATAAAGATAAGATACCTAAGGCTATATTAATTTACATTTAATATTGCAGAATCCAGAGTATACCGTATAACTAAGACATATGTATACAACGTTTTTAGTCAAGCCCCTGTTAAGTTAAATGAAATCCTTTGGATCACATGCTCACATAATTCTGTCTGTAATACTCCAAGTTTAGCCGCGAATCTTAGTTGGCGCCTTGGGATAACTTTCATCTAGCTTCCGGAGCTAATAATGGATTTATAGAATAAGCTATGTTTTATAAAATATTTATTCATTATGAAATGAAATCGTGTATTGATCATGAAGGCAAGTACATAGCTGTTATGACAAGTCAGTGCATTAAAAAAAGAAAGATATTTGTATACATAACATATATAGCATCATCATCAATACACTAGCATATGTCTTTATTCATTTATAATTATTATTTTTAATGTTATTCAAAGAAATACCAGTCAAATATACATATATCTGTATATATAAAAGAAGAAACTGACTGACTGACATATCAACGCACAGCCTATACGGCTGGGGTTAGAGACTTGAAATTTTGACAGTAGGTACCTTTTTTGACGTAGGCATCCACTAAGGAAGGGATTTTGGAAATACCACCCCTAAGGGGGTAAAATAGGGAATGAAAGTTTGTATGAAAATCTGTAATTTTGTAAGTAAAATTTATGAAAACTAATATTTGGCCTTTTGGTTAAAAATATATTTCAGGATCTTTGGTAATTCCACCCCAACGGGGGTAAAATAGGGGATGAGAGTTTGTATGAAAATCCGACATTTTTGAAGTTAAACGCATGATATTTGGTATTTTGTATTGTATACTTTTTCTCTCAAACATGACCTCCACGCGGGCGGAGCCGCGAGCAACAGCTAGTATTTTTATATGGACCATGGGTATTTCCGTCGCATGTGTTAAAAGCTACCACCGGATCCAATCGCAACCCAGACCTGTGACAATCCAGCAAATCAAACTCAGCGGGCTTGTTTTTGGTCCGGTTCATTATTTCTAGTAGATGACCTGTCACATATTAATTGCCAAATTATTATTTATTTATTTATTTATACACTTCATATACAAGGTATATAGGCGGACTTAATGCCAGAGGCATTCTAATTACTGTTTTATAATTTATACGCGATCGATATTATACCCATAATATTATTTTATCTGGTGAAATTATTAACTTTGTTCATTCCTCTTTCCCTATACAAGCTATACTCCTCTGGAATGCGCTCCCATTAGAAATTAGGATGTGCACGAGTCGTTACGCCTCGTGACAGACTGCCTCGGTGGCGCAGTTGTAATTGCGCATACGTTACGACTGCTGTGCTGAGGTCTCGGGTTCGATTCCCGGGTCGGGTAAAGTGATATTGGGTTTTTCTATCTAGAAATTCTCAGTATTAGCCCGGAGTCTGGAACCTGTGCCCGGTATGGCGATGTCTCGCCCCCTATCACATTATGGGGCCGTAATAAATTCGGCGAAAAGTGAGTGTACTGGTTACACCTCCGCCTACCCCTTCGGGGATTACAGGCGTGAGTGTATATGTATGTATGTACGAGTCGTTACGCGTTTAAATCAAAGGTTTGTAAACTGCTGTTAAATGAATTTGCAAGATCATCACAACAGTAGTTATGTTGTATGTGTATATTTATTTTTATATCCATAAATATTTAGATATATATGTATCTATGCGATGTATATATTTATGCTATACGTTTAGTATGTATTCATGATTACTATTAGTATGTTCATGTTTAGTTTTAATACCTAGTAGCGTTTAAAGTGTCTTAAGTTGTAATTATATTTACCTACTTCATTCTATGTCTGCATCACCCAAGGTTCGACTGCAAGAGAATGCCTCAGGCATTAAGTCCACCTTTACATATAAATTTATGTGTGAAATGTATTGTTGGGTTTTTCTATCTAGAAATTCCCAGTATTAGCCCGGAGTCTGGAATTGTGCCCGATATGGCGATAGGCTCACCCCCTATCACATCATGGGACCGAAATTTGGCGAAAAGTGGGTGTACTAGTTACACCTCTGCCTACCTCTTCGGGGATAACAGGCGTGAGTGTATGTGTGTCTGTGTGTGTATGTAAATAAATAAATTATAAAGTATATAATGTATATATGTGTGTCCGTATAAACGTAGTTTACTCACACATAAGCTCTTCTACCGCAACTAGCACAACTTCAAACAGTTTATCCTCGGGACCCAGAGGATAACTTCCGGATGAAGTCGTCAAGTAATTCCTTTTCGCCGAGTATGTGCTAAATCATTTCATAATTAAATGACATAAATGTATATTAGTATACTAGCTGTTGCTCGCGGCTCCGCCCGCGTGGAGGTCATGTTTGGGAGAAAAAGTATACAATAAATAATAAAATACCAATATTAATGCGTTTAACTTAAAAATGACGGATTTTCATACAAACTTTCATTCCCTATTTTACCCTCTTAGGGGCGGAATTTCCAAAAATCCTGAAACATATATTTTTTATTTTTAACTAAAATGCCAAATACAAATTTTCATGAATTTAACTTCAAAAATGACGGATTTTCATACAAACTTTCATCCCCTATTTTACCCCCTTAGGGGTGGTATTTCCAAAAACCCTTCCTTAGTAGATGCCTACGTGATAAAAGGTACCTACCGTCAAAATTTCAAGTCTCTAACCCTAGCCGTTTAGGCTGTGCGTTGATCGATCAGTCAGTCAGTCAGTTTCTTCTTTTATATATACAGACAAAGCCGAAAAACTTAGATCAATTGAGATTACTACCATATGTTTTGTTTGATGTTCTGTATGTTTTAAAACTTTTCTGATTATTAAAAATCATACAATTAATATACGATTTAAGTTTATTTATAGATTAGAGCAGCTCAATGTGTTTCAAGTTGCCTTATTGCAATATTGTGAAATAAAACTCATCACAAGACCTAGTGCCGCACATGACCATCGTGAGAATGATGAAAATCTCGATTTGGGAGTGTACTGTTGAAACCAATTTAAAAGAGTATTTATATTTTTAACCTACCGCGGCAAAGCGACCACATAGCACTAGATGGCACTGAGCTAACCTGATGGCTCCATCCAGGTAGAGCAGAGGCTCCCAGACTTTTTTCTCATAGATCAAGATAGATTAGGTAGGCAGCGGCTTTACTGTGCCCTGGCATTGCAGAAGTCTATGGGCAGCTGTGACTACAACCATCAGGTGGCCCGTCTGCTCGTCTGCTTATCAAGGCTCTAAAAAAAGACCTCTTTCAAAATTTAGCTGGTTCTGGTGGACCCCCTTTTTTTTTTTTTGTTGGCGCGGGGAAAGCGTTTTATTACTGCCGCCCGCTCCGGAGGGAAGCGGATTAAGAATAAAACGGGTATGCTGGACTAGCCGGTCTTACGACCCAGCATCCCCCTCGCACGGATGATGGCTATCCGTGCTGCCGCTGGGCCGAGTCCCTAACCCCTATATACAACCCACCCGACACTACCAGCTAAAACCCCGCGGTGGCCTTCTTCGGCGCTTACGGAGCGATCCCGGGGTATTCTAAGGAGTGCTAGAATTGCAGCCGGAATCGCCCCTGCGCGGTGCTGCGTAGCAGCCCATCTCCATGGAGGGCTAAGGAGCCCCCGCGCACCGAACAACGACAGCGAACGAGGCCTGACCCGCGCTGCCGTCCATCTCGGGGTCGCACGATGCTCCGAATTTGGGAGTGCATCGATACGGGCTGACAGCCCTCCGCTGCGCGCCCGCGACCCCCGATGGCCCCTATTAGTCGCCTCGTACGACAGGCAGGGGTTACCGTGGTGGAATTCAAACGCCCCCATTCCACAGGGCGGGAGACGCCGGTCAGTCGTCCACCTGGCGCCTCCTACGTCTTCTCTGGCGGCGGGAGGGATCATATCGTTCCCGATCCCTCTCAGCACTCTCCTTCTGCGAGATGACGTTCTCGCAGAAGTGGGCCACCGCACGCCAGGACCTCCGGCTGGCGACCATGGACGACACCACGGCCGGCAGCGAGAGGTCTCCTCCGACGACTGCTCTGAGAGCGCTGCGCTCTTCGTCCCAGGCTGGGCACTCCTCCAACGTATGTTGGGCCGTGTCTTCGCGGCAGTTGCCACAGTGGTGGCACACGGCGGACACCTCCTTTCCGATCCGACACAGGAACGAACCGAAACACCCATGGTCCGTTAATACCTGTGTCAGTCGGAACGTAGGCGCCCCGTGGCGCCTGTCTAGCCATCTCTTTAGGACAGGACGCACTGCCGCGACAGTCCTCAAGCCCGCAGTCGGGCTCTCCAGCCTGGTATGCCACTCCTCCACGGCGGTTCTGCGAAACCGGGCCGCAATCTCCCTCGGGGCCAGTCTCTCCTGACGGCGGCTGGACGCCTCCTCCCGCCAGAGGAACGCTGACGAGAGGAGTTTGGCGTCCAACTCCCAAGGGAGTGTGCCGGCCAATACGCAGGCCGCCTCGTGGGAGACCGTGCGGTAGCCCCTTACTATTCGCTGCGCCACCAAACGCTGCGGTTTGCGCAGCAGGGCGACGCAGCGGGCGTTCAGGGACTCGGCCCATACGGGACATCCGTACAGGGCCATTGACCGCACGACTCCAGCGTATAAACTTCGGCAAGGGCTATTAGGTCCCTCCAGGTTCGGCAGCAGGCGTCCGAGCGCGCCCGCCGCCCGCACCAATTTCGGCGACAACTCCTTGAAATGGGCACAGAAATCCCACCGGCTGTCCAGAATCAATCCCAAGTACTTCATTTTACAGCCGATGGGAATCCGCACCCCCTCCACACTTATGTGTGGCTCAAAAGGTGGCCGAATCCGAGGCCTGTGAAAACAAAGGGCCTCGGTTTTGTTGAGGGCCACCTTAAGGCCCAGTCGCCGAATCCTGCCCACCACCTGTTCGGTTGCGAACGAGGCGAGCAGGGTGGCCTCCTGGAAAGACCTGGCCGACGCTGTCACTAGTGTGTCGTCCGCGTAACAGACGACAGCGACACCTCGGGGGTAGGTACCACGGAGCACCCAATCGTAGCCGATGTTCCACAAGAGAGGGCCCAAGACTGAGCCCTGTGGAACACCGCAGGCCATCGCTCTTTGGTGCCAACCGTTGGCGCCCGGATACACTATGTATCTATCTGAAAGATACGAGTGCCTGGTGGACCCCCTGCAGCTATATTTCTACCATATTCCCAAAACTCGACAACAAATGTGAAGATTAGATCTAACTGTGTTAATTTGCGTTGCAGCTGAGTTCCAACCACGAATTAATAATTTTCGAAAAAATGAGAGAATCAATTGGCTAATTAATTAACTGTGCTGTGAGTGGATGTCAAAAAAGTAAAGTTGGCCAATCAAAAAAGTCATCCAACTTTACTTCTTTGACATCTACTCACAGCACAAGGAACCAATCCATTCTAGCTTATTTCAAATACATTTATAGAGTATCAAATAGCAAAAGATAACCATCTCTTGCTACTCGATACAACATCCAGTCAATGATAAACTATCATCGTAATTATGTAGAACTAGTATTGTCTAATAGTATATTGTAACAAGCCCAAATTGAATAAACACTTTGATAAAGTTATCCAACACATCAAACAAGCTGCTCAATAAGAAACTTCAAAGTAATTACATTTGATTAGAGTTGGTCCGTGAATTTGAGGCCAGTGTAATTTGGCGTTTGATTGGTACTGGCATGTTAATTCGGTTACACAGCTTATTAAACTACATTGTTTAGAGGAAGTTTCTTTACTTTATATAAACTAGCTGTTGCTTGCGGCTCCGCCCAGGTCATGTTTGGGAGAAAAAGTATACAATACTAAATACCAATTTTCATGCGTTTAACTTCTAAAATGATGGATTTTCATACAAACTTTCATCACCTATTTTACCCCCTTAGGGGCGGAATTTCCAAAAATCCTGAAACATATATTTTTTATTTGTAACTAAAAGGCCAAATACTAATTTCCATGAATTTATCTTCAAAAATTACGGATTTTCATACAAACTTTCATGCCCTATTTTACCCCCTTAGGGGTGGTATTTCCAAAAACCCTTCCGTAGTAGAAGCCTACGTCATAAAAGGTACCTACTGACAAAATTTCAAGTGTCTAACCCCAGCCGTTTTAGCTGTGCGTTGATCGATCAGTCAGTCAGTCAGTTTCTTCTTTTATATATACAGATAATCTCGGACGGTGGTTATAGACCATACAGCTTCATGGTGTCTACTAACCCGGCCCGAACGAAGAAGTTTGTCAAATTTGCCGCACCATCAAGCTCTTCTTCCTATAAATCTGCGTGCCATTGTAGATTCTGTCTAACAGGAGTTACAATGGCGGGTGTGTGAGCAGGATAGTCACTATTTTTTTTATCATGGCACGACAAAGCGACCACACTGCACCTGATGGTAAGTGCAGTGCCGTCCAATTAGAATATCAAGTAGCCAAAGACAATCTATCCCCCACTACTCAACACAATCATGCCGGCCCTAGAAATTGACTTAAAAAATTATGTGTGTATGTTTGTTCCCTATGGACTCCAAAATGGCGGGAGCAATTTTGATGACATTTTCAGACAATCTTCAGATTAGTCCAGCGAATGATCCTGTAAAGTTTAGTAGCGATCGGATTATATTTTTTTTTTATTTATTATGGGACCGTAATAAATTTGGGAGAGGCCTACGTCCAACAGTGGACTGACACCGGCTGATGATGATGATGATGATGATGAATAAATTTGGCGAAAAGTGTACTGGTTACACCTCTGCCTACCCCTTCGGGGATTACAGGTGTGAGTGTATATAAAAATATTATGCTACTTCTAATCCAAACTTATTTCGTACGTCCTCGCAAGAGACCACGAACTTAACCGTAGTCAATACACGTAGTCTCGAACACAAAGTCGATAGAGTTTTAATTGCAACTTACGAACGCTCTACAATAACCGGCGATATTGACTCAATAAATCTGCGATAGTTCAAAGCCGTTCGTCGCACAAATCGTATTTGCGTCAAATTTCAAGAATTTCCTGAGAAACCTGCTGAACCAATACGTATATAAAAATTATATGTTAAATATAATAATAATACTAGCCCTGTATTAAAATTGTCTCACTGCTGGGCACATGCCTCCTCTACTATTGAGAAGGGCTAGGCCTTAGTCCACCACGCTGGCCTAATGCAGGTTGGTAAACTTCACATACCTACCTTCAAAATTCTTATGAGAATTCTCAGGTATGCATTTTTCCTCACGATATTTTCCTTCGCCGTTAAAGCAATGTTAAATATAGCTAATGAAATTCTCAATGGACATCTATAAATGTTCTTTACGTACAAAAAAAACTTAAAAAGTAAATGGTACCGACTTTTAATTCAAACTTTCTCGAAAACCGATGTTTATTTAGGTTTATCCGATAATAAAAGAAGTGCTATGACGTCCTAAACAGACCTAGCTACATTATCAATATTTTGAACAAAAAAAGTTTTTTAATTCATAAAAAGTACACCGACTTCAATAAAAAACAAATTATGCATCCCTATAAAATTTGAGGGTTGCCCTCGATTTTTCTGAAATCCCATCATCAGATCCTGACTTGGTGCCAGTGCCAATGGGACCACCTGGGAAGTATATCCTTTTAATGAATTTCTCGAATCGGTCCTGGCCTCTTCGAGTAATCGGGGAACATACATAAAAAAAGATTCGGACGAATTGAGAACCTCCTCCTTTTTTTAAGTCGGTTATAAATTAATAACCGTAAATAAGCGCTGCATCTCGAGTACCTGAAAGCTCCGCTTCAGCTGCTGTTAGTATTACTCAAAGTTCAAATTCTCAAGGTTATTAGCGTCCGGTAGTTTTAATGAGTTTCATAATAGTCACAACTTCCTATGTTATCACTCCGCTTCAAATAAATCTAAAGCCTATAAAATAAATCTGGCTGTTTTGGTATTTATTTATGTTAAATATTGTGTTGTTGCTGTAGGCACCTTTGGCTACAGCATGATACACCCATGATTGGCCCGCTTTAACCCTGAAAGTATTACAGTTTAACAGAAAATATCAACAAATCAAGTTTCTTTTTAATTCAGACACGACAAATTCACCACACTACACCAAGTCAAGTTTTGTGCCTTTCCCTCATCACCATATCTTTCCTTTGAGGTTACCTAACTCTTAATCTTCACGGGGAGTGATCACCATTTATCTCGAGATTTATTTTCTTGTTTACCAATCTCTGCTAAAAAAGTAACATTAGATCATTGATTAGGTGAATCATGGAAGGAAAACTTTTAATAGTTATTGAATGCATTATACAAAATTCGTGGACAAACCTAATACATCATTACGCAATCACGCCTGTAACCTCCGAAGGGGTAGGCAGAGATGATACCAGTACAACCACATTTTCGCTAAGCTTTTTACCGTTCTATGACGTGATAGGGGGTGATCCCAATCCCATACCGGCCAAAATTTCAGACTCCGGGCTAATACTATATATTTCATGAAAACCCCAATATCACTTTTACCCAACCCGAGGATGGAACCCCAGACCTCAGCAAAGCAGTCATAACGCGTACGCAATTACAACTGCGCCACCGAGGCGGTCCTATTTTGGTAAATCTTGCAAAAGTCAGGGATGAATATATTACAAAATTTTCACCAAGGTTTAAGTGTTCAGTCAATCGTCGGTAGTAACGGCTGATGAAGATTGTACGTGTCTCGGGGGCGGAGCGCTCTAATGTGAATATTATGCGACAACCTGAAGCCTGTCGGAGAATGCTTGAGTATTACCTTTGAATTTATATACATGGTACGTTTAACATAATCCACCATAGTTCGGTATAGTTCCAATACTATTTGTTTTTATTACTTGCACATAGTGTAATATAGAACCGCGCGGGGAACCAGGGTTAGTTGATATGGAAGTTTTAAAAGAAGAAAGAAAGAAGAATTATTAAATAGCACTTATGATAATTCAGCACAACGGTAAAATAAAAAAAAGCTTATCGCCCGGATAGCGATACACCGTACACAGGGTGGTAAATCCGCCATAGTGGCACACGCAAGTGTATCGCGTTCCGGGATCAGCCAGTGTACATCCGGTTTTTTCGGGGATCTAGAGTTGGGGTACGATGTTTGACCGTTTTGCGGACTCTGAGCACTCTGACACTAGACCCTCGACCAGTTCTTCACCTTAGCATCAACACATTAAAATTAATTGTAGTTGAGAAAGCACCGTTTAATAGCTAGTAGCCGACCTAAAAAGTAGAAAGTTATTCTATTAATTTGATTGTAAATTGGGTGTAATCCTGGTAAGGATACATACATACATATACACTCACGCCTATAATCCCCGAAGGGGTAGGCAGAGGTGTAACCAGTACACCCACTTTTCGCCGAATTTCGGTCCCATAATGTGATAGGGGGCGAGCCTATCGCCATACCGGGTACAGGTTCCAGACTCCGGGTTAATACTGAGAATTTCTAGATAGAAAAACCCAATATCACTTTACCCGACCCGGGGATCGAACCCGAGACCTCAGCACAGCGGTTGTAACGCATGCGCAATTACAACTGCGCCACCAAGGCACCTGGTAAGGATATAATGCTAAAGCCATGAAAATATTGTATTGTCATCAGTCTTTGACACATGACCAAATTTTTCAAGTAATTCGAACGTCTGGAAAGTTGTGAAAACAAGGTGAAGCTATAAGCATGCACAAAGTCTGGTTTGAACATTTTTAGCAACAATGTCCTATATATCTCAACGGATATATGTTTAATATATAAACAAGATATATCACCGAGTGTTTAATTATGTGTGCTTAGCTACTGTTAAGAATGGCGACAAGGGAACGCTCTTAATCGTGGTGAAGTGGTTTCGTAGTCGCACGTCTCCATATTCATTCAACCAAATCCATTGAGCTCTTAGCTTGGTTTCACTATATTAACTTTATTTACTGCGGCTTTTATTTATCCGTGTTTGTATTCCCGGAGACTAAAAATAGAACAAGTACTTTACCGGGATTCCGGAATTTCAGGAATACTGAGAAGTCGTTATACAATGCTCAATTTATATGTACTTTAACAACCCACATCACCTACCCTAGTTTTATTTATTACTAGTTGTTGCCCGCGGCTTCGTCCGTGTGAAGGTTATTTTTAGAAGAAAATGTACATAATCCATCGAAGCATCTTAAGCTATTACACCTTTCTATATTTTGCTATCAGATAGGCAGCGTGCTTTTTTTAACCGACTTCAAAAAAGGAGAAGGTTAACAATTCGTCGGAATCTTTTTTTTTATGTATGTTACCCGATTACTCGAAGACGCCTGGACCGATTCGAGAAATTCTTTTTTTGTTTAAAAGGGTATACTTCCCAGTTGGTCCCATTGGTACCAAGTCAGGATCTGACGATGGGATCTCAGAAAAATCAAGGAAAATCAAATTTTATAGTGACGCTTAATTTGTTTTCAATTGAAGTCGGTGTACTTTTTATGAATAAAAAAACTTTTTAATAAAACACGATAATTACTCATTCAGTCCAATAATTCACAAAAACGACAACTGGCCTTCCATAATAATTTTTACGTTGTGTTGTCAAAAAATGGCGGGCTGTCCATGTCAATTGATATTTATTTTCAGTAGATGGCGTTACTGGACTATTTAATTCAATTTATTTCGGAATAAATAGTATGTGCTATTCCAGACTATAATCTATCTTTGTGCCAAATTTCAACAAGATCCGTCCAGCCGTTGTAGCGTGATGGGTTTATCATCATCATGGCATAAACGAGAGCGGCTCGGGCCCAGTTGTGTAGCAGACGAGTTGATAGTCAGTACATTCATGGCTCGTTCTCGGTGCAGTAAGTGTAATCAGTTCAATGGTCGCGTGGTTCAGCTTAGCGGGTAATTCTGTCCTTACGCTTAAGAGATTTATTATAAAGAGAAGCCGTTAGTAACCTGACATGCGGTTGTTAATATTAAGCACTGAAATGTGTAATTAAATCAATCAATACATTGGTAATCATTGTATTTGTGCCTTTTTAAATATCCATCTTGCATAGTTTTGTTGATGTTGCTAACACTAGAGAAGAACGGGCTAGAATCTTTAGCGTTGCTCTTTTCGAAAACTGATTAAGATTTACGCTATCATAACTACAATAGATTGAGTAGTAATTAATGATTTGATAACATAAAATACGTAGCTTAAACTATATACGAATATAACTCATAGAGACTTCAAAAACTCATTTAGCGACAGAATTACCAAACACTAGGCGTACATCGGCCCCGTAATAGTATTTAAAGGGACCGGGGACAAAACAGCCCTTTTATACGCTTTCGAGGACTGTGCAGTGCCGTAGTAAGAGAGTGGTTCATCTATTAAATTCGAATGTTAGATAGGTAGTATGTAACATTAACCTGGTTGAGGGTAGGTAGGTATGTAATTGCATATTTAGGTCATTTTCAGCGATAATTGCATATGCGATCTATATGTACTACGTACTAGAGGCGGCGACCAGAAAAAACATTATGTTCCACCGAGTGGCGGTGGAACCACCGCACCGACGTTAGTTTGCTTCTTACCACCTAAGAATGCACACCACATTGCATCTTTCAGTGTCGAGTTAATTTTAGTTATTTGTAGCGACATTCCCGAACAAATCTGCCTTAAATTGATTTACAGTGAAACTGTTAATAGTATGTAAGATAAATAACATAATTTCATAACGTTTAGAACGTAGTATCAATAAATATTAATTAATTTCAATTCTGAATACGGGAAGTCTTATATTTCACAACAAAATTCATTATATAGTTTGTCCCGTTTTGGCGCGCGGAAAATCGCTTGCTTAGGTCGCATCAAGCAAACTAACGTCGGTGCGGAGTATACATCACAACTCGGTGGAATATAATGTTTGTTTTGGTCGCCGCATCTAGTACGTAGTACATATAGATCGCTGCTCAAAACAAATAGCCCGCGAACCGTCGATATGTATTTGCCATTTCGTATGATTTTATATCTTGTGACTTGTTCTATTTTCAAATATATTTGTTATTATCATTCAAAAACCCTATGAAATCGTGTTAAATAGATTCCCTATTATTAAAGTTTTCCACTAAGATAATAAAAATATCTCGTGTTTATACTTATATAGTATACCACTAATGCTTTAAAACTGCCCTATTATCAAATGAATATATAATATGAGAGCCCTTCAAAAATGAATCTTAATTCGTTCACCATGGCACGCAATTAAAATCTATTCTAATAAGGCCCACCTATTTATTTAACAAAAGGGCTTTCAGGCTTGGTAAGATTTCGACAATGAATTCAGAAAAGGTGGTACATCTGTTGAATTTAGAATTAAATTATGCAAATACATTACGCTGGTAATATGGCCCACCTTTTGTTAAAGAACTTATACATTTTAATGTCGTCACATAAAAGTGATTTTGGTTTTCCTTTAATCCTTAAAGAACAATACGTATTTAAATATTAAATATGTTTAAGAAAGAATCAATTAAAAAATTAAAAAACTTATACTGAATTATAAATTACTAGCTTTTGCTAGCGGCTCCGCCCGCGTGGATGTGATGTTTGTGACAAAAAGTATACACTACAAAATACCAATTTTCATGCATTTAACTTCAAAAATGAAGGATTTTCATACCAACTTTCATTCCCTATTTTACCCCCTTAGGGGCGGAATTTCCAAAAATCCTGAAACATATATTTTTTATTTTTACCTAAAATGCCAAATACTAATTTTCATGAATTTAACTTCAAAAATGACGGATTTTCATACAAACTTTCATCCCCTATTTTACCCCCTTAGGGGTGGTATTTCCAAAAACCCTTCCTTAGTGGATGCCTACGTGATAAAAGGTACCTATTGTCAAAATTTCAAGTCTCTAACCCCAGCCGTTTAGGCTGTGCGTTGATCGATCAGTCAGTCAGTCAGTCAATCAGTCAGTCAGTCAGTCAGTCAGTCAGTCAGTCAGTTTCTTCTTTTATATATACAGATAAGTAATTAAGGTTTCCACTGTCAGTGGGGTTAGCCAAAGGCTTGGGTTTTTACGTTAGCGAAAATGCAGCTCTTGTAGAATTGACAAAATATCGAATAATACAAATAACTACACCCAACAGTCACACACATAGTTCTGACACCACACTGGGTATAACAGGTTTTAATGCCTGAATAGGCAGACGAGCACACGGGCCACCTGATGGTAAGTAGTCACCGCCGCCCATAGACTTCTGCAATGCTTGGGAACAGCAGAGCCGCTGCCTACCGTTTAAGGACTACTCTTCTTAAGCCTCGTTTAAAGAAGGACATGTCATAGCGTTCCGGGAACACCGCCGGTATCAAGAACTACGAGGGACTACGGTCTCACAACACCCAAACCCGAAACAAATATCTATCTGTCACACAAATATTTGTCTCGGTGTGGGAATCGAACCCGCGGACTCTCGATTCACAGCTGGCTACTCGCCTTCTGCGCCACGGAGGATGTCCTAATATAAGAATTAGGACGATGATAGATTACACAAATCACCTCCACCCCCTGTTTATAGTTGTGGACAAAGGCAAGATAGTAATTACTATGACTATTTTTAGACCACAAGCCGGTTTTATTTAAATCAGAATGACATGCTCTTGTGCTAATTCGTAACAATTATATTCAGGAATCACAAGTAAACATAAAAAGCAGGTCGAATTGGAGAAGACGTCCCAACTAAACATGAATTTACCATTCGTCTTTTTCACACCAAACTAATATTTATGTTCGTCACATTTACAGCTAAACGCCATTTTTCTCACCGAGTACCTGAGTAGTAGTACTTTTATCTTCATTAGTATAAAACGAAATAGCATTAACAAAGATGAAATAGCGCCATCTAGTTAATTTATGAGGAAACATTAGAAGTTGTATTAAGCTAACATTTAACATTCATTGTAGTTATAAATAAAAACGCAAGATGTCTCTGTCCCAATAATCACATGCCAAGAAATCTGGAAAGCACTTATCGAACCTCCTGATTTTCTAGCAAATCTGTAAATTGTACAAAAATGACCCGATCTAATGATTCTTTTCGGAATTGTCCTCCTGCTGCTCCTCCCCTATTACATCATGGTGCAGTAATAAACTCAGTGAAGTGTGAGTATTTGTTACACCTGCGCCTACCCCTTCAGTGACTACCGCGTGAGTATGTATGTAAAATTGTATTAAGGTTAAATAAAAATCTGAGTATCTAAAATCTGTTTTATTTGTTACGTCAATGTATCTTCAGAGCGTATGTATTCTCCAACATCTGCCTGATGGAACACTATAGTGGCGAGGGGATCTGCACTCCTGCATTCTGCTGTATTGCGAGAGGCAACACCAAACCCTATGGGAATGTCAGACATTGTTTGGACAACTACACCTTGATGCTTTGGGGTATTCTCTGTTATTCTGCCTAGACCTGAAAAAAAGAATATAAAAAATTCTAATATTTTCTTTATTGATTATCGAGACATACATATAAAATAGCACTTATAATAGGTCAAAATATAAATGGAAATTCATATGGAATTAATGAATGTTAATGGTGTGGAATCTGCAGTGACACATTTCTATGAATTCACATATATTATAGATATAGATACACATCCATATACACTCACGCCTGTAATCCCCGAAGGGGTGGGCAGAGGTGACAGACCAGTACACCCACTTTTTGACGAATTTCGAATTTCTTTTTTTTTTCCTTTCCCATAATGTGATAGGAGGCGATCCATACCGGGCACAATACCTGACTCCGGGCTGACACTGAGTGTTTCTTAATAGAAAAACCCGATATCACTTTACCCAACCTGAGAATTTAACCTGAGACCTCAGCACAACAGACGTAATGCATGCGCAATTACAACAACTACATAACCAAGGTAATCTATGAATTCACATAATTCTCTATATAAATGGATTTTATCATATATTACTATCACTTTGTTCAGCATTTTTTCACAGGATTATTCAGACATAAAATACGAGCATCATCTAGCTTAAAAATTAATGACATGTACAAGCGATATGGAATGATCCCATACACAGATCAAACTGTTTGATTTTTCAAAAGGCTGGTAGGGTAGGGCAGTAATGGGACCCATGGCTGGGAAAACGGTACAAACAAACTACCAATATATGGTATCACACATTATAAGTTTTGTATACATACCACTTTTAATAATATGATGTCCATACAAAAATTGTTGTTCCGCAGACGGCTTCACCCATATCTTAAAAGGAGCATACGGAGCTATATACGTCAATGCGGTTATGTGCAGTCTGAATTTGTTTGTCTTAGTGAATTTACCAAAACACGTTCCTGCCGCTACTAGATTCTCTGGTTTTACCGTCTGTGCTAGATGTAATAGCTTCTCTGATATGTAATACACACGGTCTTTCTTCTCTCTAAAACAGTATGTGCCGTCCGGTCGGTCTATCAAAAGTTTAACATTCACGCCGATACTGAAATTGAAAAAAACGGTAAGACAACCAATTACAATAATTGTCCGAATAAAATCCATCAATTTATACTGTTGATACTTACTATTTAGTTAATTTTTCGAAAAATATTCGCGTACGTTCCTCGGATAATACTTTCATTTTGATATTTCAATTTTTAATAACTTTTACACAATAATAAAAACACGTGTGTTTAGCACATTTGACATTGCCCTGACACTTGTCATGTCAACTTGTCACTTTAGGAACGAGTGATTAATGCACAGATAAAAACTAAGGTTATTGAACGAAATGGACCACTATCTAAATATTTTTATAACGTGAAAAAATATTTATTTTCCATAATTCGTTTGTTATCATTACAAATTAGCTTAAACATGTACCTAAGAGTACGATATACACCAATTTAAAATTGGATAATCTTCTACAATGAGTTTTTGAACGGATTGAGTAACATTTCGCACGAACTTCAAACCTATTGACATGATTGAATGAACGTGGAAGTTATCAATCAAAGCAACTTCATTCTCTTGTCTTCTTGGAGGCGGATTGTGTATTGTGGTAAGTTTTTTACATTTTTTGTGTAATTTATCCTTTTGTTTTAAATAACTGTATGGAGGAACAATTTATATTGGAACTATTGTCATTTCAACGTTCAGAATTAGAAATGTGATATTTTTTTATGTCTTGTTTGTATAAAAAACATATGTTTTGTTTTTCCGACCGTGAATAGAGAACGTAAGTTTAGCACGTGATGTCAACAAACGATGTATAAGTACGTTGTTGATTACTTACTCAGGAGTAAAACTTTATATTCCATTTTCCCTAAGCCATTGCCTTTCCCTGTAGTCTTTATGCTTTTGTAATAAGTTATAACGAAGACAAAAATATTTATTTATAATTATTTTAATAATAGGTTTATAAGTTTGTAGAGGAAATTGTTTAATGATTAAAATTGTTAGTTGTACTTGTTAGTTCTCATTTTTCGTAACTATGAGTCACCTCATCGTGAAAATTGTGTTCGCTATTATTACATGATTGTTAAATTGCTGAAATTATTTCAAATGTCTAATTATATACGTATTAAGATCGAGATTTCTGATCATGTAATAATATGAAAGAAGTTATAAATGAATAAATATACCCAACAGTCACACTAATAGTTCTGAACTTCTGTTCCTACGTTACAACACTCAAATCCAAAAGGATTTTTTTGTCCTGGCACGGCAAAGCGACACACCTAATGATAAGTGCAGTGCCGTCCAGTTAGAGTATCAAGTAGCGTGAGACAATCTGTCCCCCGCTACTCAATACTTGATACTCTAACTGTACGCCACTGCGCTTATTATCAGGTAAAGTGTGGTCACCATGCCGAATAAAAAACATTTGTCTACAGTATGAATGGACCGGCTCTCACATAAGACTGACGTCAAAGGACATGTTATTCGCTTGGTGAAATTTATGAAGGCCCAATTCATGGGCGATGACTATCACTTACACTTACCACCAAATTACTCACTTCCCAGTTTGCCAACTTTTACTATACAAAACATACAAAAGAATATATTTCACAGTCGCAATTACTTTTGAGCGAAGTAATCACACCTTCTTTGTATTACTCATGTCATACATATGCCATGCAGATGACTCGGAAGCTTAGGTACCTCTCGCGTCATTGCTGTTTGTCTTGATTCTAGATTATTAATTATAATGCTGTTAAATACCTACACAAGGTCTAGTGTCTTTGTAGTAGTGACTGCTGTATCAAGACCAATATTTGAGAGAGCTCTTTATTCGTGATATAAACTCGGTGAAATGGAGTGCACCTGGTTACGAATCTGCCTACCCTTTCGAGGATTACAGGCTTGTTAGTTTTCGATTTGAAAAATCACAATGGGACAAATCCTGTAGTCAAATAGAAGACACAAACACCTTTATCCTTCCATCATAGGGTGCATGAAGCCTCCAAGAGCGGTTCATTTATCGATGCCTAGATAGCAAGAATGCCCGGCGCACCCCGGACTATCAGCATGGTGTAGAACTGTAGAGTAACCAACCTTTTTCTTAATCGACAGCCTCCGTGGCGCAGTAGGCGAGTGGCCGGTTGTGAAAAGAGGCCGTGGGTTGTATTCCTACACCGGGACAAATGTTTGCGTGACAGACATTTGTATCCGGGGTCTGCGTATTCATCATCATCATCAGCCGGTGTCAGTCCACTGTTGGACGTAGGCCTCTCCCAAGATGCGCCACTGAGCCCGATCTTCAGCTCTTCTTTTCCAGTCACTGCCCACCGCTTTGCGTATGTCGTCGCTCCACCTGGTCACAGGACGTCCTACGCTACGTTTGCCGATTCGTGGTCTCCACTCTAGTACAAGTCTACCCCAACGGTTATCGGGTCTGCGTATTGTGAGACCGAAATTCTCTCGTAGTCACTGATACCCATAACACAAGACTCATATTTAGTGTGGGATCGGGATTATTTGTGTGACTGTTGGGTGTTATTTATTTTTATCAGGATGTTTCACTCTCCTTCATGGTGGATTAGAACATCATTTAATGATCTTGGATATACTATGGATGTAAATATAACTATACTATAGCAAAGTTACGTAGCAGTCCAGAGACTAATTTACGCAAATTTACGCATTTTCTAAGGGCCGGAACAAAAACCATTTTCTGATGGCGTTAACGGTTACGGAAAAATCAAATTGTATGCAATTGTTTGAGAAAAGTCACGGGATCACTTCCATACAATTAGCATTTCCTTAAGAGCTGACGCCAACAGAATAGAGGTTTTCTTTATGGCCCCAGAGATGATAGTAATTTATTTTTTTAGTGCCTCGATATGTAGACGAGCAGACGGGCCACCTGATGGTTAGTAATCACCGCCGCCCATACACTTCTGCAATGCCAGGGCCCAGCAAAGCCACTGCCTACCGTAAAAACAAAAAGACAAAAGAGTATTTGTTACAATTAAAACAACCTCAAAGCCTATCCCACTTAAGGTGTGGATTCTACGTCACAAAGAGCTGTTTCAATAATTAAACTACTAAATTTGTTTGGCCACGGTGACCTCGAGGTCGAAGGCAGGACGGGGTCACACACAAACTCATGGGAGCGGCGAAATTTCACGCCAATTCCACAAGACGCATCAAATCAACTTAAAAACTGTTTCTCATCTATAATCTATGAAAAAACCTGAATGTCTGTTTTTAATGTCCAAATAACAGCTTTTTACTAAATGCGTATGAAAATATATGCTTATAACAAAGGATTTTTTTTTTTTTGTCTGTCTGTTTGTTCCGGCTAATCTCCGAAATGGTTGGAATGGTTTTAACAGGAATTTCAGTGGTAGATAGCTGATGTTATATGGAGTAACGTAGGCTACTTTTATTTTAGAAACAAATTTAGGGATCCGCGCAATAATAATAAAGTGCCGCGGCCGTTGTCATGGCCGTCTGCCATTTGTCCCCCTCGACTTGGTATCACAGAGGCTGCCTGTCGAGCGGGCTATTTCGAATGATGGTGTATCAACACTCGTCTTAAAAAAAATGCTTAGCAATGAGATATTTATGATAAACGTAATCACGCATGCGACTAAGGGCAAAAGCTAGATGTATCAAAATTCAATAAACTAGGATGCAAAATTGCTGTAACTAATTGGATAATTTATGACAGAACTTTCTTATAGCATGCTGGTGGTAGGATGGTCCTATCCGCCCGGGTAGTGACCACCGTACACAAGGTGGAAAACCCGCCATAGTGGCACACGCAAGTGTGTCGCGTTCCGTGATCAGCCAGTGTACATCAGGTTTCTGTCGGGGGTCTAGAGTTGGGGTACTATGTTTGGCCGTTTTGCGGCCTTCTGAGTACTCTGACACTAGACCCTCGGCCGCCTCTTCACCTTCTTGCCCATGGCGTAGTGTGAAGAAGCAGGCCGGCATGATTGTGTTGAGTAGCGCGGGACAGATCGTCTCTCGCTACTCGATACTCTAATTGTACGGCACTGCGCTTACCATCAGGTGCAGTGTGGTCACTTTGCTGTGTCCGTATAAAAAAAAATGAAAATTGTAACACATTATGTGGTTATTTGAAATCGAAATTTGAATGAGACGGGGTCTCGGGACTCCTGAAATCATACGATATGCAAGCAACAGTAAGTTTTTACTTTACATCGTCGCGTAGTTTTTGACTCTGTGGACAAAACTGCCTACCAGCTCGCTCTACCACTTTATACATACATAATTGTAAACTTCTTGTAATAAATACCAAAATAGTATTGTGGCCCATGAGGGGATCGAACCCGCGACCTTCGCGTTATTAGCACGACGCTCTAACCAACTGAGCTAATGGGCCGATGTTACCTATGCCGAAAAAACAAAAGTAGTAGTGAAAATAAATAATTTTAATTTTAGTACATTTTTTTCAAATATTAATTCTACCTGACTGAAATAATTTATAATTCTAGCCTCTACTCATTAGTAGAGGAGGTCTAGGCTATCGCTGCTATAATTCTATAAGAAGTTCTTAAATGCGTGCAATAATTTAAAACAACTATTATGAAATTAATGACACATTAATTTCAAGTTAATTGTAATCACATTTTGAACTGCCTTTGTATGCAATTCTGCGAAGTAAAAAAATAAAAATCTATAAGCGTAAGGTCAATAAACGAACGTTGGAAAGGGTCGGTGCTCAGACTGCTTATTTATCAACACATGTCTGTCTGGTAAGGGCTCAGTGATATTTATGTATAACTAGTTATTATAATGAACTCTGGCTGTCTCAGTAGCGCAGTTGCAATTGAGGTTTTGCTGAGTTTTCGGGTTCGATTCCCGGGTCGGGTAAAAGTGATATTGGGTATTTTATCACGAAACTATCAACCTGTCTATCTAGAATTAATATATACCCGGTATGGCGATAGGATCACCAACTATCAGATTATGGGAAAAGAGCGTATACTAGTTACACATCTGCCTACCCCTTCGGGGATTACAGGCGTGAGTGTATATGTATATATGTATCTGAAGCCAAACTCTGTTGAGAAGTATATATTTTTTTCAAGATAAATATTTATATTTTCTTTCGTATATTATAATTAATTTTGCGCATCATTTTATTCATATCGATTCGATAATATAGCCCAACTAATATTAAACAACTGTAGTAATTTACATGGTGCATTAAAAACCTAACAAAAGTACACGAATATAAATACACTCACGTCATACATAGAAACCCCCAATTTCACTTTACCCGACCCGGAATCGAACCCGAGACCTCAGCACAGCAGTCGTAATGCATGCGCATTTACAACTGCGCCACCGAGGCAGTCAAGTACATGAAATGTCTGATTTACCTACTCTTTAGGGTGTCCTTGTCAGCGTTTCTCTTTTAAAGTTGACTTTTCTTGACCTTACCGTCACTGGCTGGTTTTTGTCCGGCAAATTAAATGACTGAAGCAACAGCCGGGCGGCGCCGCCGTGCGAATCGTATCAGCAAGGTTGGGTCGCGTCTGATACAATGCAGTATACACATTCTTATTATTAACCGACTTCAAAAATCGGAGGAAGTTCTCAATTCGTCGGAATCTTTTTTTTATGTATGTTCCCCGATTTCTCGAAGACGCCTGGACCGATTCGAGAAATTATTTTTTTGTTTAAAAGGGAATATTTCCCATTGGCACCAAGTCAGGATCTGATGATGGGATCTAAGAAAAATCGAGGGCAAACCGCAAATTTTATAGGGACGCATAATTTGTTTTTTATTGAAGTCGGTGTACTTTTTTTGAAGTGACAACTTCTTTGGACACGTTGAGCATTTTTGTGATGAGGGAAAAACACTAAACTCGCGTGATCGTCACGCTCAGATTATTATTTTGCTTTTGATACAAGCACGCCTTTGAAGTTCTATAATTACTGACAAGCAGACATAAACAAAAAAAATCTTCTTCGTTCTGTTTAAAAAAGAACTTTTTACTTTCTTTCTTTTTAGAAATTTTCACTGCTGGGCACGGGCTTCCTCTACTAATGCGGATTAGGCCTTAGTCTACCACGCTGGCTTACTGCGGGTTGGCAGACTTACCTGCAAAATTCTTATTCAGAATTCTCAGGCTTTCTTCACAATGTTTTCCTTCACCGTTTAAGCAAGCGATTATTAACAATGAAAACTTCGAAAAGTCAGAGGTGTATGCCATTTGAGTTTGTTTCGGACCATAGACTCTCGTGACTGTCCGTAATGTAATGAAATGAAATCGTTTATTAATCATGTAGGCAATTACATAGCTCTTATTACAAGTCAGTACATTAAATAAGCTAAAGAAATTTAGCAAAAAGCATATCAGCATAAGTATACACTTCCAACTAGGGATACTGCTTGAGAGCTACTTGAGAAATGATGGATCTCCCATATAAACTTCCATATGTATTTCACTCTCGTTACGATTTTGAGGCAAATGGTAGCATATGTATTCCTAGGGAAGCTTTCTTCGTTCCAAATTACATCAAAATCATATCAGTGGTTTAGCGAAAAATGTAACAAACAGACAGAGTTACTTACAGTGACCACACTGCGTCTGATGGTAAGCGCAGTGCCGTCTAATTAGAGTATCAAGTAGCAAGAAACAATATAACCCTCGCTACTCAACACTATTTGGTCACTTTGCCGTGCCAGTATAAAAAAAACTAGTTTATAACTAGTATAATATAATATTTGGATATTTTGCCAGGACGAACCCTGTTGGATTAATCATCATTTATGTACGGTAGTCTCAATTTAGTCGGGTTCAATTATCTGGTTTTACACTATAAATAACGACCACATAACCATTAAAGGCGACAATAAAAAACCAATTCAATTATCTTTTTTCATTTCCATTTCTTTAACGTTTGTAACAAAATATTGTTGTGGTTAAAAATTATCATCGGATTAAAAGGTAACAAAAGCCAACTAATATGAAATAGCCGTAACGAAAATCAAGTGTAAACATTTCAAATATTTGGAAAAAGAATTGTAAGCCAGTTTCAATCTAATATGAAAGCTTCCGCGGCACGGTGGGCGAGTAGTCCGTTATGACACGGGAGGCCGTGGGTTTGATTCCCGCATTGAGACAATCTTGTGTACGACAGACAGATGTTTGTCTGGTTTGCGTGTTGTGGGACCGTAATTCTTGCTACGATACAGATTTGACCTAGTGCGGGGTCAGAATTATGTTTGTGACTGTTGGATGTATTTATTGATTAATATAGATATTCTTATTTAAATATTAACACGAGCATAATACAAATAGATATAACGGTATCGGTCGTAATCAGAAACTATGAGGAGAATGGATTGATACAGTATGCAAAACAAGTAAACAATTCGGAATTTCTGAAAAGTAAAATGGCATTACTCATAACACCGCTTACTCCTTTATCCCGTATATAAAGTAAAAGCCCACGAATCACAGAAATCTCTGTTTCAGATACGGATCATTCGTTGCCCGACCGCTCTCAAGAGCGCACGTGTATTTTCGCCGCGTGTGATTTCGAAATGTTTAATTACTATCCAAAGAACTTTAAAGCGAACGGCTGGGGATGGCAGCGTACAGCCAAGGCCTCTGCCGCTGTGAAAGGATTTTTGAATAAAGAACGTGGCGGAGACGGAAGCTCTGAACCTCTTATCGGAAATGGCAGCCTTTACCCAGCCCTTCCTACAGAGGAAGACACCATGTTTTCTACCAGCATGCGTTTATATCCAGCACTCCCTGCTGAGGAATATGAAAGTGGTGCTGTGGAAGAAGTCGTGGAGGAGGTGTGTGCTTCCGTCAATGTTAATTTAGTGGTGAGTTTTTTTTTAATTTTCTAAAGGCAAAGGAAGCTATTTCCATACATCCTTGTGTATTGTGAATGAACAAGTGACGGATTTCAAGGTTTCGATGGAGTGTAGACAATTCGTTTCAGTAAAATATTGACAAACCTTTTTTCTATTTTAAACTACGTAACCACGATGAAAACTTCTAAAATTAAATATTTCAAGGTCTCATACACTGATAATCAACATTGTTAATGATTGTAAACACTACTTTAATCAACAAACACGACTCGGTTCTAGTTTATGAAACAACATAAACGTTGCAGCCAAGCGCGGTAAATATTCCCGCCAAAACATTGTTTTTTTTTTTAATTAAATAAATTAACCACAGACTTAGTCATCGTACTGTTTATTGTGACGTGCATTCTTATTCATCATAGAATGAATTGTAAACTATACATTGTTTAAACTGCCTCGGTGGAGCAGTTGTAATTGGGCATGCGTTACGACTGCTGTGCTGAGGTCTCTGGTTCGATCCCGATCGGGTAAAGTGATATTGGGTTTTCTTTTTAGAAATACTCAGTATCACACGGAGTCTGGAATTGAGCCCGGTATGGCGATAGGTTCGTCTCCTATAACATTATGGAACCGTAATAAATTCGGCGAAAAGTGGATGTACTGGTTACACCTCTGCCTACTCCTTCGGGGATTACGGGCAGTGTATATGTGTATATACATTGTTTAAAATTAGTATGAGAAATGCACAGTCGGATATAGTATTCAGCTAGGCGCAAATCTTTGGACCATGAGTTCATAATCATTGACATACTTTCAAGGCATAGAATAATACATAACCAATAAGATTAATTGTATAGTTGCTACGACTTTTAAACTTGAGGTCGTTGTACGATCCCCGCAAGGAAAGATTACATTTTAATTAATTTGCTTTGGATGTGTAACTGAATGGTCTTCTTGATATCTTTTATAATTCACATATAGCACAAATATACTTATCCATTGCCAACTTCATCAAAAAAAGTTTGTATAAATATGTAAAAAATAGTAATAGTAAATAGTTAAATATGTAAAAAAATCACACCCAATTCACTAAACACCCAACAAACTTCGATCAATCTTAATATTGAATGAAGATATTCGTTGTTTGGTATAGCACAAGTATTATGTATCAAAATCAAAAAGAGGTAGAGCCACGCTGTAGACATATTTGTCTACAGCATGAATGGCCCGGCTCGACCGGGGTAGTACCACTGTTTCACAGAAAACCAACGTAAAGTGACAGTGAGATATCCGGTGGCCCAGATTCCCCCTTCCCTAATCCCTATTCTTGTCTATTTAAGGCCGACAGCGCATACGTAATACTTTCGGTATTGTGGATGTTCATGGGCGGTGGAGATCACTTCATATCAGGTGACCCACTGGCTCGTTTGTTTATTTAGTAAATTAGGCCACTATGGGCACTTTTTATAGGTCAGGATTAAGTTTATCTACCGGTGCTTCGGAAATGCCCACTGATCTGAGAAGAAGCACCAAGAAACTCAGCCGTAGGTCTTTTGTATTTTATTTGTATGTAACACCCGGTGGCGGATTTGTAGTCTTCGCTACCCAGTTCATGTAGTAGGCACACTCCGCCCCATTCTCAGCACCCATCAGTTTTAGGAAGATTATTGTTATACAATGCTTCAAAATATTTCTTGTTATCATTGTTTTTGTCAGGGGTCTAGAGTTGGGGTACGATGTTTGGCCGTTTTGCGGCCTTCTGAGTACTCTGACAATAGACCCTCGACCGCTGTTTCACCTTCTTGCCCATGACGTAGTGTGAAGAAGCAGGCCGGCGTGATTGTGTTGAGTAGCGGGGGATATATTATCTCTCGCTACTCGATACTCTAATTGGACGGCACTGCGCTTACCATCAGGTGCAGTGTGGTCACTTTGACATGCCAGTATTTAAAAAAACAGTGATATTTTTATCACGATTGGCCGCCCAAGGCACAGGCCTTAGGGAAAATCCCCCATTAAATACTGTATCTATACAACTATAGGATTAGTCGTATGCATAGATATAGAAAATGGACTGAGCGGGAAAAAAAAATATGATAGAGATAAAGCGAACGTGCGGCCAGCAATTGTCTTTTTCTAGAATTTTGAATGGTCTACGTCACAGACGGGAGCAAAAAGAAATAGGTGCTGGCCGCACAGTCGCTTTGTCTCTTTCTACAAAGTGGACAATTTTGTTAGAATATTGATAGTGATATATATAGATAGTGATGAACGTAGCGCCATCCTTACTGTACATTTTTTTTTATCATGGCACGGCAAAATGACCGCACTGCACCTGATGGTAAGCGTAGAGCGGTCCAATTAAGGTATTGAGTAGCGAGAGACGATCTGTCCCCTGCTACTCAACACAAACATCGGCCTGCTTCTTCACACTACGCCATGGGTAAGAAGGCGAAGAAGCGGTCGAAGGTCTAGTGTCAGAGTACTCAAAAGGCCGCAAAATGGTCAAACATTGTACCCCAAATCTAGACCCCCGACAAAAACCGACATAACGTCGATAAAACTGTTTGGCTTTGTGTTTGCGTTATTAGATACAGCAGCTGCATTTTTCTAAATGAATTACATATTATAATGTAAGTTTTATATACAAAGTTCACTAATCCTAACTTTATATAGACCCAAGTATGTTTACAGTAACAATAGAACAGTATGCATGCAACGCGCTTTCGTGTGAACGAACTTGGGATAACCTCACTATTATTGAACTATTTTAAGACTGTCTCGGTGGCGCCGCGCCGCGCCGTTGTAGTTGCGTACGCGATACGAGCGTAATGCTCAGGTCTTAAGTTCGATCCCCAGGTCTGGTTAAGTGATATTGGGGTTTTCTATCACGATGTACTCAATATCAGCCCGGAGTCTAGAATGGTGTTCGGTATAGCTTTAGGCTTGTCCTCTATTACATCATGGGACGCTAATAAGCTAAATGATCACGGGAAGGCGCAGGAATGGAAGGGGAGAAGGCGAACGGAAACTGGATGGATATAGAAGGGATGAGTGTAAACTCTAGCCTAGGTAACCTACCAGCCTTTCACTAGCTAACTAAGCGATGACGACCCGAAGAAGAAAGGCAGAAAGAAACTCCGGGCCTATCGCCATACCGGGCCCAATTCCAGACTCCGGGCTGATACTGAGTATTTCAAAATAGAAAATTCCAATATCACTTTACCCGGGATCGAACTCACTCAGCACAGCAGTCGTCGTAACATGCGCAATTACAACTGCGCCACCGAGGCAGTCAAAATAATATTCATTATATTCATACTATCATAAAGAGTTTCACGATGGTTTCGAGAGGATAAGAGTTTATTGTTAAAACAGTAAAAATCAGAAGTACCTCCAACCCTCGTAAATGTATGAGAAGATGTATGAATGTGGAAGAGGCGAAAGAAGTGTGTCAGGATCGTAGCTTGTGGCACTCAATAGTCTCTGCCTACCCCCATGTGATACGGGCGTGAGTGTATATGTATATGTATGTATGCAGTTGAAAGCCTCCGGGGCGCAGTTGGCGAGTAGGCGGCTGTGAAACAAGGCAAATGTTTGTGTGACAGACAGATATTTGTGTCCGGGGTCTGGGTTGTGAGACCGTGCGTCTCTCTAGGTACCTGATACCCACAACACAAGACTCGTATCTTAGTTATCGGGGCTATGTGTGTGTCTGTTGTGTGTTATTTATTTATTAAAATGATATCGATGCTACTGGCAGTACGTAGGATTACTGGCATATTGCCATACTGAACCAACTTGGCAGACTAGCTTCTTAGGGGTCAATGGCCTCTAACTTGCTAACTCCAATAATTCGTCATATATAAATGAACTAAACTAACGGTGCCAATACATCGCACCGATAGCAATGAATAATAGAACAAATTAGTAGACTATACTGTCAACAGATGGCAGTGTTCGTTTTTTTTTATTAAATAATGAAATAAAATTATTATTATTTTTTTAATCTTAAATTAATGAGCTTGGTCGAAATTCGACTATGCCGCTCCATAAATCCACAGCTTATATGTCAACTACTATATGTTAATACATTTAAAATATTTTTCAATTAAAATTTTGGCCTTTTCTGAAGTCGGAACTACTAAATCTTGAATATAATTCCCGATATTTAAAGATCGAGAATGTGGCCCACTCCCATGGGCGTATATAAGGGGGGGGGTCCAGGGGGTCCGGACACCCCCCTTATCCTACGACATAATAAAAAACCGCGAATTATTGATAGCAGATAATATAGACAGTTAGCAGGCTATTTGATTTAAGTGTCAATTTTTGCAGCATTCAGCTATATGCATATTTGGAATTAACAGATTTTTCTACGACTTTTGAGCCTAGTTTAATTTTTTTCGTGTACTTTTTAGCGCTTAAATCAACTGGTAAAACAAGACTGCTTTTTTTTTCAGGGCACATCTATTTAAAAAAATACGACCGAGTTTTAAGTAGTGACTACTTAGTAGTGATGAGTGTGATGGTATATGATGTACCATAAGTACCTGGAGGGCAATTCTCCTTTCATTCAAAATAATTTCGTACTCGAATCTACAGTTCGAATAATTTCTCTATTACATAATTTCGAACTATGAAGTTATATTGTTCGAATGTTGCATCCATATCCATTTGAATTCGAGTCTTTACTATGAGATTCTACTAAAAAATTTGAATTTCGAACTAAAAATCTATAAGTATTTTAATATCCATAGTGTCACGGACCTCATCAAATGTGCATCCACTATCCAGTTCTTGGACATGTTTTTGGACTCTTCCAAGTATTTTATCTTTCTAAGACTTTCATATGAAATTTGTCGAGACGCCATATGGTTTAGACACCATTAGGTTTCAGTGGTTTAAGGCAAACTCGCTCAAGAATGGCGTAAGCCTGGATGTCATTTTCTACCTACTACAATATCATCAAGCGTTACTTAGCATCTTGCGACGTACCCTGCGACTGCTGGGAAGAACTTTCGTGTCACTAGACCGAATTGCGTAGCTCAGTACGAAAATCATGTGCACATTTTGAGGAAACATGTATGTATCCAATGCTTTGACGCCCAGCGTGAGCTGCAATAAATAAGACCTAAAACTGTGTACACATAGGGTTGGCCCTAAGTGTACACGACGCGCGTCGCCATGCATTGTAGTTGAAAAATAGGACGTGACGCAACGTTTCGACTCTGCGCCAGTTTGAGTTGACTCTTACAGCTACTCTTCTAGACAACTGTTCTGTACGTCCTGTGACAGGGCTTTTAAAACAAAATTAGGGCTAGCTAGTCACATATGCTCACATTGGCGAAAAAAACTTGTTCCAAAAATGCAAGGTTCGCCGTCGAAGGATACTTCTTGGAGGACATCATCATCATCATTAAGTTAGGACACAATATTGAATGGTTCGAATTCGAGATGTACGTCTCGACCGGTCTATACCAGTCGAAGCAGTTCGAGCGATAACCTTCGAGAAATGTTCGAATGGTATTTTTTAGAATAGCTCAAATAGAATATTTTTATTTCGAATTCTATTTGAAAAATAATTTATTTATTAACAAATCATTTGACATTATATTCGTACCATCAAGACCTTCGAGAAACACCGGACTCGACATTTCCATAATAGCTTAACTTTACATTCACTCGAAAAAAGTTCGAATTTGAATTATTTTTCGTATACGAAGTTAATTCGAGTGCGTGAGAATTTTCTCCCTGAGTTCTAACATCTCATCTTGATAATAAGCAACATTAAAATAGTTATTTACCAAAAATAAATTGATTTCACTTGACACTTGATGTTTTGACAGTTGTTATGTAAACAATAAAACAAAAATGAATGAAAATCTACGGCAGATTTTCATCCATCCAAAGTCGAAATCCAAATAGCAAGTAGCAAATTTTTATTAACTAGCGTTTTCCCGTTCTATGTTTAAGTAATTTCTAAATAACTATGATTTGAGCGGTTAGATTTTTGGCTTTTACCCGCGGACCCCCCCCCCATGTAAAAGCTATAGCTACGTCACTGCCCACTCCGTACACATTCCAACAAAACATCATGAACATCTTCAATTAATCCGCAAGCGCTGCAGTTGGGCGAACTTGGAGCATGAACTAGAAACTTAAACTTATTTGTGGGAATGTGTCCAGAGCGGAGTCTCATCGCTACTACCAGCTCACGTCTATGTAAAACACATTTAGTAATGCTTGGAGATTGTAACGGTTCAGGTTGTAATAATATTATTATATAGTGATAAATATAAAAAATACACCAAACAGTCACACATAGTTCTGACCCCACACTAGGTCAAACTGTATACTTCGACTACTACGGACTACGGTCCAACAACACCAAAATCCGAATCACGAGAAACGAACCCACGTCCTCTGGTTTCACACAGTGGCGGCGTAGCATGGGTTGCCACCCGGGGCGGTTTTCTATTGGGCACCCTCAAAATAAAACAATAAATTGTAATCGAAGGGGGGGGGGGGTTTGTCAGAGGTCTAAATCCCTAGTGAATACATTAAATCCAAGTTTGTAACTTTGACGAGTGTTCGCCCTGGGTTCTGGGTTTTTTTCGTAAAAATCTGGGTTTTTGAACCTCAACTGTAGATCCCACGAATTTCAATACAAAATTGAAGAAAATAAAATATCACATATAATATGTTGTTTAGTATTGTCACGGCTGTAAAGTTTTTTTAAAAAATCATCACAATTAAAACATCGGATTCTTAAGTCTTCAAAGGCGGATTTTCGATCCACTGCGCGTCGCCGACGTTCGTCGCAGGCCCTTATCCTCCCTGTACGGATGTCCCGTATGGGCCGAGTCCCTGAAAGCCCGCTGCGTCGCCCTGCTGCGCAAACCGCAGCGTTTGGTGGCGCAGCGAATAGTAAGGGGCTATCGCACGGTCTCCCACGAGGCGGCCGGCACACTCCCTTGGTTGGACGCCAAAATCCTCTCGTCAGCGTTCCTCTGGCGGGAGGAGGCGTCAAGCCGCCGTCAGGATAGACTGGCCCCGAGGAAGATTGCGGCCCGGTTTCGCAGAACCGCCGTGGAGGAGTGGCATTCCAGGCTGGAGAGCCCAGTCCCTGAACGCCCGCTGCGTCGCCCTGCTGCGCAAACCGCAGCGTTTGGTGGCGCAGCAAATAGTTAGGGGCTACCGCACGGTCTCCCACGAGGCGGCCTGCGTATTGGCCGGCACACTACCTTGGGAGTTGGACGCCAAACTCCTCTCGTCAGCGTTCCTCTGGCGGGAGGAGGCGTCCAGCCGCCGTCAGGAGAGACTGGCCCCGAGGGAGATTGCGGCCCGGTTTCGCAGAACCGCCGTGGAGGAGTAGCAAACCAGGCTGGAGAGCCCGACTGCGGGCTTGAGGACTGTCGCAGCAGTGCGTCCTATCCTAAAGAGATGGCTAGACAGGCGCCACGGGGTGCCGACGTTCCGACTGACGCGGTATTAACGGACCATGGGTATTTCGGTTCGTTCCTGTGTCGGATCGGAAAGGAGCTGTCCGCCGTGAGCCACCACTGTGGCAACTGCCGCGAAGACACGGCCCAACATACGTTGGAGGAGTGCCCAGCCTGGAAAGAAGAGCGCAGCGCTCTCAGAGCAGTCGTTGGAGGAGACCTCTCGCTGCCGGCCGTGGTCGCCAGCCGGAGGTACTGGCGTGCGGTGGCCCACTTCTGCGAGAACGTCATGTTGCAGAAGGAGAGTGCTGAGAGGGATCGGGAACGATATGATCTACAAGATAGCGGCAGCACGGATAGCCATCATCCGGGCGAGGAGGATGCTGGGTCGTAAGACCAGCTAGTCCAGCATACCCGTTTTATTCTTATTCCGGTTCCCCCCGGAGCAGGCGGCAGTAATAAAACGCTTACCCCGCGACAAAAAAAGGCCCGTATCCTCTTTTCTGTCGCGACATATGATATATTTCTTTCACAACAACCAAGTCCATCACATGTTGTATGCGCTCTATTATTTGTCACCCCCATTCATTACCACGACCACGGTCCACGACCGCTTCTTGAAAAGAAATTCTGGCAGCTTCCAAGTGGCGCATCAGTCCTAAAACTTCCAAAATAATTTCCAGTGCAGAAAATTCATCATAGATTTTGTCAGTATTGGAAATGTACGAAGTTTGCGTGAGTAGAACTTAAGGCTGAACAACACCCAATGTTATGAGAATGACATTCATTGCCTTGTAACTATGATCTAGGTCTCCGTGAAATCTATTAAGACGTTCTAAAATAGCTCTCTGCAGCTCTTCTGGCAATCTTAGTCCAGCATGTTGGGTCATTTCTCCTGGCCGCCCGTGCCGTCCTCGTCGGGCATATGAGATGCGCAAACAGCGACTGAGTTGCTCGAGTGAGTTATCACCACGTTGGCACCCCTTGGTGCTTGGTACCCGGGGCGGACCGCCCCCACCGCCCCCCCCTTACGCCGCCACTGGTTTCACAGCCGGCTACTTACCCTCTGCGTCACGGAGGCTGCTGTTTTATTACTATTGTTTCTTAAAAATCTAGAATCTCTTTGTACGAATTTTGTTCGACATTTCCGTTTGCGTAGTAATGAACTTGACCTTCATTTTCGGTTGCAAGGTCCCCCGCTATCAGTTGTTTAAGCGACGTGTTAATATATTCAGCTGTGTTTGGATTTGCCCGAAAATGAGAGTTATTATGACCGTAATATTGATGTATATAGAGTATAGACGCACATTGACAGCCTCCGTGGCGCAGCGGGCTGTGAAACGAGAGGCCGTGGGTTCGATTCCCGAACTGAGACAAATGTTTGTGTGACAGACAGATATTTGTTTCGGGTCTGGGTGTTGTGGGACAGTGATCCCTCGTAGTTTTTGACACCCACGATATAGGTTTTACCTAGTGTGGTGTCAGTACTATGTGTGTGACTGTTGGGTGTATTTATTCATAATATCATCACGCCTATGTACGTTTCCCCTCCCGGGCTGCATCGCAAACCAAAAGTAATAAAGTAATCGTAAACTCGACCAGTTGTTTACTCCTATATAATTACAGACGCAACAAATTTATTGAAACTGGAATCAAACCCCTGCGCTTTATACGGAAACTGTTTATACTAATAAGCACTCACGCACATAATCCTTCAAGGGATAGGCAAACATGTAATCAAAACACCAATATTTCGCCAAACTCTGTTACCGTCCAATGAAAGTGATTGGGGGCGAGCCTATCGCCATACAGCTACAGACATCAGGCTGATACTGAGCATTACATCATAGTAACACAAACACTTTTACCCAGGAATTGAACCCGAGACCTCAGCATAGCAGTTGAACCGCTTACGTGATTACGAGTGCGAAGAAGTTATGATATACATATATACATTGGACCTATTTATGAATTAAAATTTAACTGCCTCCATGGCACAGTTGTTATTGCGCATGCGTTACGACTGCTGTGCTGTGGTCTCGGGTTCGAGCCCCGGGTCGGGTATTGGGTTTTTCTATTTAGAAATACTCAATATCAGCCCCGAGTATGGAATTGAGCCCGGTATGGCGATATGTGCCCCTTATCACATTATGGGGCCGTAATAAATTGGCGAAAAGTGGGTCTGCTGGTTACGCCTCTGCCTATCCCGTCGAGGATTACAGGCGTGAGTGTATATATAAAACGAATACGAAAAGAGTTGCCTCAAAGAGGACCATTGCCGTATGGTTAGTTTATATAAAAAAAACGTCTATTACAATCTACTAACGTCAACAACCGGTTTGTTTATTTGTATGAACCAAAGGAAATGAGTTGTATGTATATTAGTCATTACGGTTCTCGCAGGTGACTCAAACTGACGACGTGTGTAACGGAATTCGAATTTTAAATTCAGATGCTGTTGCACTCAAGTGCAAGTGTACTGAGCACTCCCAGTACGCTTGCACTAACCATCACAAAGATTATTGTCTACGTACTGAAGTGAGGTAGGTAAGATGTAGCTTTTTTTTGTGTTAAAACAAACAGACCCCAAATGCACCAATCATGATTTGTATGATGTTTAATTCTCAGAGTATACTGGATTATGTTTTTATTTAGCAAATATTTGCAATGAATGCCTTAAATATCTGGGTTACTACTTATAACCTGTTCTTAACACATGGTGGTTAGTCATCGCTTTAAAAGTAACTATAAGGTAAGAGGAAATGAGTGTCCAAATTAAAAAACAACGTGCAACTTTAAATTAATCTGAGTAGTTTTCTAAATACTTACTGTGTTTCATACAGCTACTAGTACCAGTACTACGTACAATATATGTATTTTTTTTCATAATCATAATATGTGTTATGAGTGTGACTTTGAACAATCGTTAAATTTTATAAAAATAAATGTAAGAGTAAACATGTAAAATCTCGTTTTTGGTCCTTCGAGCCGAATATTTTAGAATCTGATTCTATTTCAGGTATAATAAATATATTAACTCGCAAGTGATCTCATTAAGTATTACTCAATATTTTTATCATAATTATAAGTCAACCACGGCAAAGCCAAACGAGAATAATCATTGTTAGTAATATTCTTTACGCCATTGTAAACTAGTTATTGTGAGAAACGCTAAGCTCGTTTAATTGTTTTTTTAACGGCCATCGAAAAAACAACTTTCCGTCTTCGTCCAACATAAACACAATTTAGATGTGTTAAAAATACGTTTTGTAAATAATTCTATTCTTGCAATCGCATGTGAACAAGAAAAGTGATTTTATATACCTTTTTACGGTGGTCAGTACCGGATTCAATCTTAGGGCCGCCCCTGGGCACTGAAAAAACGCCACTCCGTTTTTTTATCCTGGCACGGCAAAGTGACCACACTGCGCCTGATGGTAAGTGCAGTACCGTCCAGTTAAAGTATCAAGTAGTTATCAAGAAAAAATAATAGGAAATTAGCTATAGACTGGAACAAATGCTATATACCAACCTCTAATTCATTGGTAATTAGTCATTACGATACGCTGATACCGTGATATCATGCGTTAATTTAGCTGAGTCATCAGTGAATCAAAGTATTTTGACCTCACTATCCTGAGTCAGTTGTGACGTACATTTGGCACTTAAGGAAGCAGCATTTTTGTTTAAAAAAATCGAATTAACTCCCACGGTTCGTTAGTCATCTGTATATATAAAAAAAGAAAGTGACTGACTGACATATCAACGCACAGCGTAAACGTAAAGACAGGCCTAGGCAGAATACCGGCGCCAGGTAGTACTTTACTACCTTTTTTTTTTTTGTCGCGGGGGAAGCGGATTAAGAATAAAACGGGTATGCTGGACTAGCCGGTCTTACGACCCAGCATCCCCCTCGCACGGATGATGGCTATCCGTGCTGCCGCTGGGCCGAGTCCCTAACCATTGATTGATTGATCATGTCAGAACAAAGCTTACTTCAATATTAGGAGTCATACGTAAAATATCTAATTGCATACCAAGTAAAGTCCGTAGTATAATATATAATTCATTTGTGAAATCGCACCTTGAATATCTTATTGAAATATGGGGATCAGCTGCTGCAACTTACCTAAACCCCTTGCAAAGAACTCAAAATAAAATCATTAAAGTATTACACAACTGTCACTACCGTACTCCAACCGCACAATTATACGAAAAAACTAAATTATTCAATCTTACACAACTTTATACATACTACACTTGCATTTTAATTAAAAATATTAACACGAATTCTATTCAATCCAATATACAATTAGCTACCAAACAACATAATTACAATTTAAGAAATAAATATAAAATTCAACTTGCTAATGTTCGAACCAATTATGGAAAGAAAACGATCTTATTTGAAGGAGTTCAGCTGTACAATAAACTACCTAATGATATTAAAGAATGTAATAAAATAGAAATATTTAAGAATAAACTTAGAAAACATGTATCCAAAATGTAACTACACTACAGTCTAGATGTGTAATTTTTGAATTAATAAGTTAGTTTAAGTTAATTTTTAAATCTCATTGTAAGTGAACTGTATGTAAGTTCTTATGAGAAAATAAATTCTTTAAACCTAACCCCTAATGTACACCCCACCCGACACTACCAGCTAAAACCCCGCGGTGGCCTTCTTCGGCGCTTGCGGAGCGATCCCGGGGTATTCTAAGGAGTGCTAGAATTGCAGCCGGAATCGCCCCTGCAGTACTTTACTACCTGGCAAATGCTAAGCCTATGGCTTTTTTGGTCATACTTTAGACACAGGTGTTCCAAATTGAGCAGTAGCGGGTGTACTTAGGGTCTATAGTTGATTTTTTTTGTTGTATTACTCCTTGTGTTTTTAATTTGTATGTCATCTAAAGTGTTGGTGTTTGACCAAATAAAATTAATTTTCTTTCTTTTCTAAAGATAAATATCCGTAGGTATACATGGTACTTAATCCTACTTCCTACTAATATTAGAAATGCGAATGTTTGGGTGGACGGATCGATGGTTGTTACCATGGGCGTATATAAGGGGGGGGTTCAGGGGGTCCGGACACCCCCCTTAGCATACGACATAATAAAAAATCGCGGACTATTGATAGCGGATAATATAGACGGTTAGCAGGCTATTTGATTTAAGTGTAAATTTTTGCAGCATTCAGCTATATGCATATTTGGAATTAACAGATTTTTCTACGACTTTTGAGCCTAATTTAATTTTTTTCGTCTACTTTTTAGCGCTTAAATCAACTGGAAAAACAAGACAGCTTTTTTAGGGCACATCTATTTAAAAAAATACGACCGAGTCTTAAGTAGTGACTACTTAGTACTGATGAGTGTGATAGTATATGATATACCATAAGTACCTGGGGGGCAATTCTCCTTTCATTCAAAATAATTTCGTACTCGAATCTACAGTTCGAATTATTTCTCTATTACATAATTTCGAACTACGAAGTTATTTTTTCGAATGTTGCATCCATATCCATTTGAATTCGAGTCTTTACTATGAGATTCTACTAAAAAAATTGAATTTCGAACTAAAAATCTATAAGTATTTAATATCCATAGTGTCTCGGGCCTCATCAAATGTGAATCCACTATCCAGTTCTTGGACATGTTTTTGACTCTTCCAAGTATTTTATCTTTCGAAGACTTTTAGTTAAATCATAATAAAAACACGAGATTGAGTCTTTTTATGGGTAAACACATCAGCATATGGCATCATATACGCAGTAAGTTAGGACCAAAATAAAACAATATCTTTGGGTGTCTAGAGGCCTTCATACGTACAACATTACCGCACCACCTCCAAGAGCATAGACTCTTTGCCGCTTAGCTATAAACGTCGTAAAATATTAATGTTAAGGAAACAATCTTACCACTTTATCTGGATAATTCACCTGATGCAGTTCATATGAAATTTGTCAAGACGCCATATGGTTTAGACGCCATTAGGTTTCAGTGGTTTAAGGCAAACTCGCTCAAGAATGGCGTAAGCCTGGATGTCATTTTCTACCTAATACAATATCATCAAGCGTTACTTAGCATCTTGCGACGTACCCTGCGACTGCTGGGAAGAACTTTCGTGTCACTAGACCGAATGGCGTGGCTCAGTACGAAAATCATGTGCACATTTTGAGGAAACATGTATGTATCCAATGCCTTGACGCCCAGCGTGAGCTGCAATAAATAAGACCTAAAACTGTGTACACTTAAGGTTGGCCCTAAGTGTAAACGACGCGCGTCGCCATGCATTGTAGTTGAAAAATAGGACGTGACGCGACGTTTCGACTCTGCGCCAGTTTGAGTTGACTCTTACAGCTACTCTTCTAGACAACTGTTCTGTACGTCCTGTGACAGGGCTTAACAAAATTAGAGCTAGCTAGTCACATATGCTCACATTGGCGAAAAAAACTTATTCCAAAAGTGCAAGGTTCACAATATTGAATGGTTCGAATTTAAGATGTACGTCTCGACCGGTCTGTGCCAGTCGAAGCACTTCGAGCGATAACCTTCGAGAAATGTTCGAATGGTAATTTTTAGAATAGCTAAAATAGAATATTTTGATTTCGAATTCTATTTTAAAAATAATTTATTTATGAACAATACATTTGACATTATATTCGTACCATCAAGACCTTCGAGAAACACCGGACTCGACATTTCCATAATAGCTTAACTTTACATTCACTCGAAAAAAGTTCGAATTTGAATTATTTTTCGTATACGAAGTTTATTCGAGTGCGTGAGAATTTTCTCCCTGAGTTCTAACATCTCATCTTGGTAATAAGCAACATTAATTTAATTTAATAATTAGTTATTTACCAAAAATAAATTGACTTCACTTGACACTTGATGTTTTGACAGTTATTATGTAAACAATAAAATAAAAATGAATGAAAATCTGCGGCAGATTTTCATCCATCCAAAGTCCAAATCCAAATAGCAAGTAGCAATTTATTATTAACTAGCGTTTTCCCATTCTATGTTTAAGTAATTTCTAAATAACTATGATTTGAGCGGTTAGATTTTTAGCTTTTACCCTCGGACCCCCCCCCCCCCCCCCTCCCCCATGTAAAAGCTATAGCTACGTCACTGGTTGTTACTCAATCCCGCTACAACGGCTGGACGGATCTGGTTGAAATTTGTCTGAAATTAGTCTGGAATAGTGAGAAACCTACTTTTTATCCCGGAAAATCCCGGAAACGGTTCCTATGGGATAGCATAATATAGAAAGATGTAATAGCTTAGGATGTCTCCATAGATTTTATACCTTTTCTTTCAAACATAAAGACAACGCGGGCGAAGCCGCGAGCAAAAGCTAGTACGAACATAAAAGAAAAACTCAAAGACTATACACAGAAGGGGTCCCCTGGCATACCCATACATCCCATCCGTGTCCGAAGCATGACCACAGGCTCAGCGTCCAGCGGTGGGAGTGCACTGCCAATTCATCAAAACCTTTATATGACGCGGTCAGAGTAGTGAGCAAAAACAAGTTCATAATAATTATACATGCCTATATAAGGGAGCGTACCCATACTACGTGACCAATTTTTTACAATTTTATAGCCCCCTCTCCCCCCTCGGTGACAATCCGTAGTATTGTTTTCAAGTAGTAATTCATAAATATGGGTTTGAATCATTTTTTGCAAACAGAATGTTAAAAAAAAACGTTCCGGCATATGTGCGTCAGCGTTGCCACCTGCGAGTTTAAAAAGCACTAAAACCATGCGCCATATTTGAATATATATCTTGAAAAAGCGCGAGATTTACCTAAAGGACTACTTGACTACGTGACGAAAACCTAAGCCCCTCCCCCGCCCGACCAAGCGTGGTATTTTGAAGACCTCCCCCTCCCCCCTAAACGGGTCACGTAGTATGGGTACGCTCCCTAAGATATTCCGATGTACCTAGTTTTTATTGTCATAGTTATAAATTCATCATCTGGTTTATCCGTAAACAATGTGTAGAAACCCAAAAAAATTGTTACTCAGTGAGTGAACGAAAATAAATTTAAAATTGATAAGGTAAACCAGATTTCATAATGTCACTTGCCTTACTTGGAGCGATAAAATCAAGTTTTTATTTAAGCACAAAACAACCTAATCATTATCCAAAATTGGGGCAGTCTGTGAACTATTATGAACCTGTGAAGAATATTAAAAGGTGCTGTTCCAAATATGCACTTGTTACACCAATGATTTGGTATTACCTGCACTCAGTTATTAGTTTGCAGTTTTGATTAAACCTTAGAGTATTTATACAAATATGTATAAAACAACATCATTTACAAATTAATTGACATTGCTTAAATTAATACCTATAATATTTTGGCATTTGCTGTGGTGAAATTAAAAAATATATTAAACGTGTTGCCAAATTATCAAAAAACGTAGAATTCCTCGGTTTTTAAATTGCCTTAACCATATTACAAAAAAGGACTTCATCAAAAACTTATCGTAGTTATTATTTATGGATGGTTAAGTAAATACCACAAACATTTATTTGAATTTAAAAAATATTGATACGTCATAACACTTAAGTGGTCCTGCTGGAAAAATTATACCAGCTGAGTTACAGGTTTGATTCTTAGACTGACCCAGATAGACTTTGACAGCTGTGCGGCCAGATCATGATACACAATTATCAGGAAGTCGAGGGAAAAACAGGTCGGCTGTTTCATTGATACATGATATAATATTTCAAAACGTGTTAAAAGTTTAAAAAAAAATAATATAATTTGCTATGGCTGCAAATTATATGGCACCGAAGTCGTTCTAAGATTGTGATGCCGGTTGCACATGTTGCAGCAAGTCATCAAATCATGCAAATTAGATATAATGTATATTTTTTCGTTTCTGTATTCTGTGTGTGGAAAAATAAATGGTTTAAATGGTTTTTTTTAATGTTTTAGAGTGTTCTTGGAATATATAGTGTGACATTCTTTTTTTATTTTATATTGCATGTGCGTGTTACGTTTAATTATTATGTATTTTATCCTCCCAACTAGGCGTGGTGGACAGAGGCGCGGCCTTGCAGACGACCCCATGTGGCACGAAATGACCTCATTGGGGAGCTGTGCCAAGTCGTGGCATTGTCCGATTAGCGGACGCGGAAACGAACCAATTGCATATACATCCTTTGACGTTTATATATTTTAATGTTTTTGTTTGGAAGGCCTTCAACAATATTTCAGTGATCATTATTAATATTGGGCGCATTACAATTAAAAAATAATATTGAGAAATATTTCATCTTCCGACAAACGTAGCAATTATACCTGCCTGGTTATTTTTAGCAAAGACTAACAAACGAGGGAGTAAATAACCTAATGGTGGAGAATCTTCACCGCCAAATACAACAAATACCCGGAGAATCATAAGTGGTTCCTGACCTTAAAAAGAGTTGCCAACCGTCCTGTTTTCCCAGGAAATGACGTGGTTTTTGTGCGTCCTCAGGTGAGGTGATAAGGCCCTGTGTATTGATATTAATTTTAATAATATAGTAGTTGAATCAATTTTTTATTAGTTTAATCAACAATTTACATTACCTAAAACCTATTATCGAAAGAATTTTATGAATCCGAACGAAAGTAAGTAAATTAGACGCCATTCAAATCTGCTGGAAGGGGTAATTGCATAAAGCTGTCACTTTACATCGGTTTGCTGTGATTCAGTGGTGTCAGTGCAGTCGACTGTTTCTTGCTATATATTAAAGAATACATTTATATGTTGCTGAATCACAACATTTTCTAGTGTAATAATTCTTTACTGTCTGTTGTTTGTCTATATGTTTCACAATTTTTGTTTTGTTACTTATTCCTTGTTCTTTTTCGTGTTAGTTGCTACTAATACTATAACGATACATACTATAGATAATACAGTATTCAGCCTGGCTTTACTAATTAAAAATCAAATCTTACATCTTGACTGTCATTGGACGTATTCTCTTCTGCCGGTTATTGATCGTAGCTCCGAACATTGATTCTATGGCATTTTGCCAATGTAACTACCATATATTATAATAGTGCTTTCGACGTGGGATTATTTAGTATAAGAAAAGTATTTAAGCACATAATGAAAATAAATTTTATTATAGTGAATGTAAATTCGGTATATGATTTTTATAATTTTAATTGCAGTTTAGACAATGCATGTAGGATTATGGTTAAATCGCAAAAATACTGTCCTTTCGAGTGTATGCTGCATGGCTGGTGGTAGGATATTCATATCCGCCCGGATAGCAACCACCGTACACAGGATGTAAAATCCGCCATAATGGCACACGTAAGTGTGTCGCGTTCTGAGATCAGCCAGTGCACATTCGGTTTTTGTCGGGGGTCTAGAGTTGGAGTACGATGTTTGGTCGTTTTGCGGCCTTCTGAGTACTCTGATAATAGACCCTCGACCGCTTCATCACCTTCTTGCCCATGGCGTAGTGTGACGAAGCAGGCATGATTGTGTTGAGTAGCGAAGGATATTATCTCTCGCTACTCGATACTCTAAATGGACCGCACTCCGCTTAACATCATGTGCAGCGTGGTCACTTTGCCGTGCCAGTATAAAAAAATATATAAGTTCCGTACAGAACTTTCAATCAGTTCTAGAACATTTATTGGAAAATATCCGTTATTGTAATATAATGTAGTCTCAATTAGTATCTTGTGCTTTGTAGAATGTGTTTTTAACCGACTTCAAAAAAGAAGGAGGTTAACAATTCGTCGGAATCTTTTTTTTATGTATGTTACCCGATTACTCGAAGACGCCTGGACCGATTCGAGAAATTCTTTTTTTGTTTCAAAGGGTATACTTCCCATGTGGTCCCATTGGCACCAAGTCAGGCTCTGATGATGGGATCTCCTAAAAATAGAAGAGGGCAACCCTCAAATTATAAAGGGATGCATGATTTGTTTTTTATTGAAGTCGGTGTACTTTTTATGAATAAAAAACTTTTACTTATTTTATACAAGTTTCGTAAATCTTTGGTTTATGTACCCGAACCCATTTCCAATCTGTTATATACTAAAACCATGTTTGAATCAACAAAAGAATCACGTATTTTATGTTCTCAGACCTTCCTTATATAGAGATATTTTTTAAAGTCCTGGCAACATGTCAACGAAATCTGGGCAAATTCTGTATATTTGATACAGAATTTGCAAACAGATGCATAATTTTACGTTTATATTATCCTTGTAGCAATATTGCATTTTTGCGAATTCTTTAAATAAAACGGCTGTTGACATTTTGGATGTTTTATTCCTAAGTGGTAGAGCCACACTGTAGACATATTTGTCTACAGCATGAATGGGCCGGCTCGACCGGGGTAGTACCACTGTCTCACAGAAAACCAACGTAAAGTGACAGTTTACTGTCGCGTTTCGTATGGTAAGTGAGATATCCGGAGGCCCAGATTCCCCCTTCCCTTCCCTAATCCCTATTCCTGTCCTTTAAGGCCGACAACGCATACATGATACTTTCGGTATTGTGGATGTTCATGGGCGGTGGAGATCACTTAACATCAGGTGACCCACTGGCTCGTTTGTCGGACTATACTATAAAAAAAAATTATAAAAATAATACACAGGGACGTCGACATAACAAGACTGTTCTGAGAAACGAAGGGAACTCGCCACGGGGTGCTATTTTTATCTTGTTCTGCGTAGATGCGGCGCCCGGCAGTTCACCATTAACTAAACACGACCATGATATGTACTAGATGTAAATCTCGTTGATAGATATCTATTTATAACACATTGGAATCAATAAAATATTTTATCAGGTTAGTTCCTTCAATAGTTTTTATATTCCCATCAAAATGACACAACAAAAAGTTTTTTAATTCATAAAAAGTACACCGACTTCAATAAAATCGAATTATGCGTCACTATAGAATTTGAGGGTTGCCCTCGATTTTTTTGAGATCCCATCATCACATCCTGGCTTGGTGCCAATGGGACCACCTGTTTAGTATACCCTTTTAAACAAAAAAAGAACTCCTCGAATCGGTCCAGGCGTCTTCATTAACGGGAAACCATACATAAAAAAAAGATTCCGAGGAATTGTTAACCTCCTCCTTTTTTGAAGTCGGTTAAAAAGAAATGAGCCTCCAAGCAGTCGTGCTTATTGGAGCTTGGCTAAGGCCGTCCAATCTAATTTCTGTCGCCCTTCGCTGCCACCGCTGAGATATCGAAATGGAACACTAGCCCATAGCTCGCAGGAGAAGGCCGATTTATTGGCAGACCTCTTCGCGGCTAATTCGAGACTCGAGGACTGCAATACTCATTTACCATCTACGCTGCCCGGTTGCGGTCACACAATGCCTGATATCCGTATCAGGCATTGTGATGTGCGGCGTGAGCTGCAGTCTCTCGACGTCCGGAAGGCTAGTGGTCCTGATGGTATCCCAGCGCTTGTACTTAAAAAGTGTGCAGCGGAGTTGTCTCCTGTACTGACGCGCCTATACCGATCGTCCTACCTCTCAGGTATTGTGCCTGAATCTTGGAGGGAGGCTAATGTGCAGCCGATCCCAAAAAAGGGTGATCGGTCAGACCCTAACAATTATCGCCCAATCACCATAACCTCAGTGATGTGTAAAGTCATGGAGCGACTGATAAACAGCCAATTAGTTCGCTACCTAGAGGATCACTCGTTGATCAATGACCGCCAATACGGGTTCCGTCATAACCGATCAACGGGTGATCTTCTAGCGTTCGTATTACATCACTGGGGAGAGGCGATTGACAAGCATGGCGAGGCTCTGGCTGTGAGTCTCGACATAGCAAAGGCGTTTGATAGGGTCTGGCATCGTGGCCTTCTCTCCAAGCTCCCGGCATACGGTCTGCCCGACAACCTGTGCAAGTGGATTTCCGGCTTTCTGCATGAGCGTAGAATACGTGTCCTCGTTGATGGACACGCTTCGCAGCTCATGTCAGTAAATGCCGGAGTACCACAAGGTTCTGTGATTTCGCCCACCTTGTTTCTTCTGCATATCAATGATATGTTGTCGCTTGGCAACATTCATTGCTATGCAGACGACAGCACGGTTCATGGGCGTTATAGCAGCAAGCCGCCTGGTTGCCGGGCGGATACTGAGAGGAGACGCGAGGATCTTGTCGTTGAGCTCAACCAGACCTTGGATCTCATCTCATCATGGGGTACCAGGAATCGGGTTGAGTTTAATGCCAAGAAAACCCAGGTGTGCGCGTTCTCGTGCAAGAAGTCTCCGTTTTCTCCCATCCCCGTTCTTCAGGGTGTTCCACTCGCAATGCCGAATGACCTTAGTGTCCTAGGTATGGATATCCGCTGCGATCTTAATCCAAGGAGTGACATCGAGGGCGTAATATCCGCCACTTCACGCAGGGTCGGAATCCTGAACAGGGTGCGGCGGTTTTTCACGCCTGGTCAGCTCTACCGCTTATATAAAGCGCAGGTGCGGCCGGGAATGGAATACTGCTCGCACCTCTGGGACGGTTCTGCAAGGTACCTTCTCGATGCCTTGGATGGGTTGCAGCGGCGGGCCATCCGCATTGTGAATGATGCAGACGTGAGTAACAGCCTGGAGCCGCTACAGCTGCGTAGGGATATTTCCTCGCTTAGCGTGTTCTACCGTCTGTATCATGGCGAATGCTCTGAAGAATTGTTTGATCTTATCCCTTCCTCTCCCTTCCATACCAGAACCACGCGTACTGGATTGCGGAGCCACAGCTTCGTGGTATCTACTACCCCGGCCCGAACCAAGAGGTTCGCAAACTCGTATTTTTGCCGCACCATCAAGCTGTGGAACAGTTTGCCAGCTACCGTGTTCCCTCCTTCCTATGATCCTGGGTCATTTAGGCGTAATGTGAAGAAGCTAAACAGCAGGCCGGCATGATTGTGTTGAGTAGCGGGGGATAGACTGTCTCTCGCTACTTGATACTCTATCTGGACGGCACTGCGCTTACCATCAGGCGCAGTGTGGTCACTTTGCCGCGCCAGAATAAAAAAAAAAAAAAATGATCGCCATTGTTAATTCTATTGTCCTATTACCAATTTGGCTAATTAGTTGCGTACATATGGTTTAAGTGCGTAACACATTGACCTCTTTTATCTTTGTATAATGTTTCGTAGATAGTAAAGATTGTTTGAATTCTTTACCAAGCTAATACAATGATGGCTCGCATCCACGTTGATGCATTCGGATTCATAAAGAATTCTAATGTACATATTAAACTATTTTTATTTAAAAAAAAAATAATGACAGCATGTTTTTTACTGCCTGGATAGACAGACGAGCAGACGGACCAACTGATGGTAAGTTGACACCGCCGCCCATAGACTTCTGCAATGCCAGGGCACAGCAAAGCCGCTGTCTACCATATATAGGTATAGCTTACAGCAAGCTTTACACAATTATGACTATTCGGCGTTCCTTAAAAGTCTATAGATTCACGTATTTTAACATACTCGGTTAGGTACGGTAGGCAATGCTAGGCTGCGGCTTTGCTGGCATTGCAGAAGTCAATGGGTGGCGGTGTGTACTTACCATAAGGTGGCCCGTCTGCTCGTCTGCCTATGCAGGCAGTAACAAAATACATTCATCATCGGCGACATTTATAAACTAGTTAAAAGTTTCTACAAACGAGAAAGTAATACGTTTCGCAAGACGCAATGCACAATTCCCTTTCCTCAGTATATGATACTACTGCCTCTGGCGCAGTTGTAATTGCGCATGCGTTACGACTGCTGTGCTGAGGTCTTCGGTTCGATACCGGGTGGGTAAAGTGATATTGGATTTTTCTATTTAGAGATACTCATTATCAACCGGAGTCAAATGACCACGGTATGGTTATAGGCTCGCCCCCTATCACATTATGGGACCGTAATCAATTCGCCGAAATTACACCTCTGCCTACCCCAGGGATACCAGGGATGAGTAATATTATACTTAAGCGAAAATTTAGACCTAAGTTTGTTAATAGTTAGATTCATTTAAGAAATTCCCTTTGGTTACAATCTTGATTTGAAATGACAGCATTAAAAATTTCATACTATGATTTAATTTTGTCTAATTACTATGTACGTCTTGTTAGATCTTTAAACTAGTCATCCTGTTAATTATTTCATTATAGGTAACAGAAAGATTTTTATGTACTTGAATTGTGCACAAAAGTTACGATGTTATTTTCTATTCAAAATATTTTTTAGATATAAAAAAGTGTAATATTGTGGTCTTAAAATATTACAAGTAGTTTTGTAGTGGCCTTATACAATATGTAATCATGTCTATATATGTACAGGGCGGAATCAGTGCTTACACAAGATCACGCCTCGTTTACGCACAAGGTAAACTTGTTTCAGACAAATTCGGTAATATTTACTTGCGGCCCAATGATTATGCCAGTTAATTTTTACTTTACTTAATCCATCTCAAGGTACACATGATTTTTCACTAGTACCTTCAGTAAGTGTATACATAAGGAGAATAGCGTTGTTTTTTTTACCTAAATAGGCTTGCGTTTGACCACTATCTCGCCTGATGATGATGTGATCTACGGTGGAGCACGCTTGCCTAGAAGATACCTATTCACTCTTGACTTAAAGATTATAATTATTATTGTAAATATTAATAGTAATTATAAAAAAATAAAGAGCATTTCTTACTGTATTTGTATAATAATATCAGCCTTGTTTTAAACTCTCACCACTAAGTAATAATGAGAAGAATTAGGCCTTAATCTTCCACCCTGGGCAGGTAGGGATTGGTAGACTTCTCTTACTTTTAAATTCTTTCCTCGTGGTTTATAGTTAAAGAATGTGAAAATTAACATCGAATATCATACATAACTTAGAAACAGGAATTGTATTTTAAACGATTTTATCGCCCTATCGGGGCCAACGTGAGGATGGGGGCCCTGGGCACGGGCTTCGTGTGCCTTAATGGTAAAAACGGTATTGGCTAGAAAAGCTAGTTGTGTCAATAATGACCATAAGGTCAGGTTTGATCCCGCGACATCTGTCTCAGCAGCCCAGTGCAATCAACTCTAGGCTATAACCGCCTATTAAAAAAGATTATTTTTCAAAATTGATTGTATTTGGGATTGTGTTTTTATAGTAGGTACCTAACTAGATGATGTTATGTTAGCGTTACAGTATTTTTCTATTGATGATCTCTCTAAATACCTGATAGTGTCTCATTACTTTCCGAAACTCTTGTAATTTTAGTGACCTAACCCATTTTGTAGTGTATTAATATTCTAACCATAATTTGGGCTCTTTCACCTCTGCGTAATGAATTTTGGGCACCCACGCCCGTTTGTCATTTGGTTTAAGTGTGAGTGTGCAGTTCTACAATCTTATTATGAACGGAAATAATAAATAATGGAATTCGTGTATTAATTAAATGTTAAAACATCTTCGCAAGTTTCCTTCTTTAAAAAGTTCAAGGGCAAATCCTAATGAATTAAAGTAAGAAATATATCTCACGTTTGAAGCTGATATTTTTAAATCTCTTCTGAACTTTGTAAACCTTTTGTAAAGTAACGTAATTACTATAAAATAATAGAACAGAATATCTCAAAACAACCGGAAATCAAAGGAATATAACTCAAATAACAGCTTACGTCATTCCATGCGCTGGCAATAATCGACGAGACAACCGATCGCAGTAAGTAGGTCACCGAACTACCGGTCTCTGAAACCACAGCGTGATTTCGCATTTAGTCGGCTTTTACGCTGTCAGTGTAAAACTAAACTCGGAAGGTACGGTGTTTCTCTTAAATAAAATCTTTATTTTCTTGTAAATGAATACGTGATTTGTAATTAAATAATGTATAACGTGATAATGACTTCGTTGTTGTGCTGTATGTGATATCATATTCTATAGTGATGTTAAAAAGTTGCGGTCTAAAATGTTATGTGATACTCCATGCATTCCGTGAGAATTTTTCTAGTCTGAGCTCATTTTAAACATTTTACGGTGGTAATTGTGCTAAACAATATTGCATAGTTGACGCGTTATTTCATAAACACAGTTTTATCTGGCAGACCTAGGATTGTTTTACTGTTTTATGAAATGTAGTCAAATTTTAAAAGTAGGGTATGTACTCATTCAAGGCAGGGGAAAGTTCCATAGATACACTTTTGTTTGCTGTAAAAAATATGATTTTTCAAATAGCGGTAATTTACAATATAATTTATAATTCATTTAAAAGTAGGTAGGTACAAATTTACCTACAAACCTATTTAGGAACTTCTATAAAATACATAATTGGAATACCATATTATGAATGAAATAAAATATATTTTAAATTGAGTGCAGTTATTTTCTTTGAAGTATTTAATTGTGCAGATAATGGAATTAAAATACTTACCATTTGTTTCCAATTTTTTATTGACTCAGGTGCAATGTTTTTATCTATGTTGGTATAATAAAGATTCTTGTATAATTAAGTATAAAGATTATTTCAATAAGTACATTATTGAATAACCTGATAAAACTACTGTAGATAAATTTCCAATAAAAATAAATATTGTAGCTTGATTAGATATTAGTGGAAACAAACAAGGTAGGATTATCAATAAAAATAACTACACATTTCTGTTTATTTTTGTCATGCAGCTTTGCATGCATGATTTTAATTGGTACCATAGGAAACTGATATCTCATAATATACTAAATGATACTAATGCAATTAAAATTTTTAGTTTTCAAGATGGAACTTTGGATAAAAATAACGGAATAGATTCAGAAGTTCTCAAATAATGTGCTTGTTAATTTCATTAGTGGCAATTCTATGTCAATTGGAATAAGGTATCAAAGAAAATTGACCAAATATATTCTGAGTTTGTACCCACATGCACACCGTACAAACAATCCTGAATCTCAATAGCAAAGTTTGCATGACATGTCATATATATAGAAGCTCTGTATATGATTGGTCGGAAGAGCAACAGATGGTCTGACCATCACTTGTCTGACTGAAGATCTTCAGCTGGAGGAACACTAACAAATGTTTCCCCATAAGCTGATTGATAGCATATTCACAATTACTTAGTATAAATGGATATTTGTTACTCTCACTGTTAGAATTTCATTAATTTTATACTTTATTCCACTAGGTGGGACAGTGTTAAATTTTTTAAGATGTATTAATGAAAAATCTATAAAGAAAATGCAACCATTATGCCATCATTTACATCATTATACAATGTATTTACATTATAGGATTCACAATAAGATCCTCCTTATTACTTTTAATTGTCATTATTTAAGAAAAAATAGTAAAAATATAATTTTGTATTAATTTTTAGGGAAAAGAAGACATCAAATTACCAAAGAGTAAAAAAAAATATTTGTGGATCTGATTGGTACCTAACTTCATAGGATCGCCTGCTGGACTTATCTGAAGATTGCCTGAAAATTTTCAATAATAGCTGCAACAGTTTTAAAGATATATATAAAGTACATACATACATTCACATATAGATTTATAAATTATATAGTAAATATTTGTGATGTGTCAATTACTTGATCAAATTATTTACACAGAAGACATTAGTACTCTTCGAATAGATTCAATAAAAAAATGATGTAATATAGTAGGTACTCATATTTCTTACTGGCATACCACCCTGATGACATGATCCTGCATGATATCCACTTAATATAGGGTTGCCAACCCCGAAATTGAAATACTAGGATTTTTAGTTTTTGAAGTTAGAAAAACCAGGAAAATTCAATTTAAAAACAGGACGCAATCTAGGACGCCGCTTAAAAACCATGCAGGACGTCCTAGGACACTCTAAAAACCAGGACATGTCCTGGGAAAACAAGACGGTTGGCAACTCTATCTTATGTAATAGAAAAACTAGGACAAGTCATCCATAAATTGAAATATAATAAAGAATTTATTAAATTAGGCGTGGAAATCGTGTCTACCTCACTTAAATTATAATTAAACGAAAAAATACTGTGCTAGTAATTAGCACACCTATGCATGATGTCACTAACTCGACGCAATGAACTCGTCCTTCAAACTATTCCAGCCGCATTAGTATTGTGATTACATCTGAGGCTGTATGTTCGTATTTCTCGTGCCTGGAGATTTTTTTAATAACATTTTAGACGGGAAATAAGTTTTTTTTTATTAGATCGTATATAATATTTGAGTTTTCCAGTAGTCATTGCCAATATTTTAATTTTTCGGTTTTGTATTAATATTATTGACTTGTTAGAGATGTTTAAGTTCTTTAAGAATCAAATTACGTGTCGCATATCACAAAGCACATCACCGAAACCATTCACGTTTTATAATGTTCTCGACAGTGACTCTAAGAAAAATGTCTTAGCAAAGAGTGACTGAAAAATAGTGAGTAGTGTGTGAGTGAGAGCGCGCCATGGCGAACCAAAATGGCGGCGCCAATTTTGGCGCGCTTATTCAAGGCGCGGGAAGACAGTTGGTAAATCAGGGGGGGCAAGCGCTGTTGAATTATGGCGCGCAAGCTCTCGGAAATATCATCAATGAGGTGTTTAAGAAGAAAGAGGTTGAGCAGAAGCGGTTTTTGCCGAGCATCAAGAACTATAAAGTGGTGAGTACTCATAACATTCATTTGTTTCGGTCCATGGATAAACAGGAATCAGTTCGTCACTCATGAGTTGCCTTGTTTACCATCCGAAGAACCATCCGAGCCGAGTCTCGGATGGTTCTTCATCTAAAACTGCGAGGTAAAGTGAGGTCCTCTTTCATTCTCAAAAGAAATAAGTGAGGTACCCATCGCTAGTGGCTATTGGTCCTTCCAGTTGGATAAAAACATACTATCTCAGGATTTTTAGTACGTATTATTTTCTTTTAGCCCTTCGATTAAATCATTCATCATTTGGACATTTAATTATTATATTAACTATTGAGACATAACCATCCGCAATAGCCGCAATAATCTGCAATCGGTGGAAGGCGCCTTTTGATGCGGAGAAGGAAAGCGTGCGCGTGGGGCGCGAACGGTACTTTATTATTATTCCACGGAACCCTATTTTATATTTTACTAATATAGTATTAACCTAAGTTGCTCCTTATAACATCAGCTAGCTACCTATGAAAGTCCCTTCAAAAGCTGTCCAACCGTTTCGGAGATTAGCCGGAACAAACAGACAGACAAAAATGTTAAAATAGGTTTTTTTTTATTAGAACTGTATATACTTTCATATGACTTTAGTAAACAACTGATCTTTTACATTGACATTAAAAATATACACTTCAATTTTATTTATTTGTAATGAGTAAAGTCATTGTAAGCAGACAATACGAAACGTTTATGGTATGGATTCAGAATCATGTCTTCTAAATACTATTTCGAAGCAATTTTGACAAATTACACTTGATTTTGGAACAGAAAAAAACGTCTTAAATAAAAAGACTATTCACTAACGTTGCCAGTTAGGCATTGTTTAAACTTTTCTGACCCCAATGTGGGTGTGATAACTACACTGTAAATAATATTTCTCTTCGTACAGACTCTACCTACATAGTTTGTTGATCTAATGTTTTTTTATTGTTGTGTTAATGACTGTTCCCAAGTATATTTACTTCCAACCAGGTATCCGATTCTCTAATAGAACACGTTTCTGCACGACAAAGTTATTTACAATGTCCTTTCGTCAATTAATGCTAATAGCTATTTGTTTAACCTTGCAATGAATTTTAACACGAGTTTGAATACGCTTTAGTTTACGTAAAATATAAATATAATAAAGTGAGTAGTTTTTGGTTGGTGCCCTTTAGAATATGGAATGGGTAACAATGCCGTTCAAGCCAGAAAAAATATCCGATGTGTATGGAGAAGATGTATTGACAGAACGCCAGTGGCAAAACTGGTTTGCAATATTTTAATCCGGCAATTTTGATGTTGAAAGATACATCGCGTCTATCGCGATACAAGCCTATTGAGGCTGATTAAGACACAATAAAAGCATTAATCGATGCAAACCGGTGAATAACAACATGAGATGGCAAAGCTACTGAACAAGTATAAACATCATATAAATTAACACAATGTTTATTGACTAGTAGAAATTAGTATTTCATTTTCATAAAGAAAAACGAAATGACTCAACAAACAACCCAATAGTAAGCACTCACCCAACACATATTACAATTTTAAAAAAATGGTGTCGTGGGACACCAGGTAGGAACGAAGTTCCTTCGGTTAATGTAGAATCGACACAAATTGCAAAAAAAAATCGTGCTCAATTTGGACATCACTACTTGCCACTCTAACTGGACGTCACTACTTGCTACTCTAACTGGACGTCATCACTTGCTACTCTAACTGGACGTCACTACTTGCCACTCTAACTGGACGTCACTACATGCTACTCTAACTGGACGTCACTACTTGGCACTCTAACTGGACGTCATCACTTGCTACTCTAACTGGACGTCACTACTTGCCACTCTAACTGGACGTCACTACTTGCCACTCTAACTGGACGTCACTACTTGCTACTCTAACTGGACATCACTACTTGCCACTCTAACTGGACGTCACTACTTGCTACTCTAACTGGACGTCATCACTTGCTACTCTAACTGGACGTCACTACTTGCCACTCTAACTGGACGTCACTACATGCTACTCTAACTGGACGTCACTACTTGGCACTCTAACTGGACGTCACTACATGCTACTCTAACTGGACGTCACTACTTGGCACTCTAACTGGACGTCACTACTTGCCACTCTAACTGGACGTCATCACTTGCTACTCTAATTGGACGTCACTACTTGCCACTATAACTGGACGTCACTATTTGCTACTCTAACTGGAAGTCACTACTTGCCACTCTAACTGGACGTCACTACTTGCCACTCTAACTGGACGTCATCACTTGCTACTCTAACTGGACGTCACTACTTGCCACTCTAACTGGACGTCATCACTTGCTACTCTAACTGGACGTCACTACTTGCCACTCTAACTGGACGTCACTACTTGCCACTCTAACTGGACGTCACTACTTGCTACTCTAACTGGATATCATTACTTGCTACTCTAACTGGACGTCACTATTGTCGCGCAGCAAAATCCCAGGAACTAATTGTGTATGCGATTGTCTCATTTAACGCTTTTATTCCACGCACTTTTTTCCACGGTTTTTACTATCACATATTTTTCAGTTCGGTCGCGCCGCAAAATCCCTATCTCTCCAAGCCTGCCGTAAGGAACTTCGCTCCAAAATTGCCAAATTTTTGTGCCCTAACCGCTATTTACAGATCGCAAATTAGAAAGAAAAGAAATTTCCAGATTTGGTGACGCCATGATGTCTAATATAAAACCGCAATGCAGTAGAACTGGCAATTTACCAATAGTTTATTATCTCAGCTTGGGCGAACTATATATTCTATTAAAATATTACTATTATCTACCTACATACGCATTCACGCCTGTAATCCCCGAAGGGGTAGACGGAACTTTAATCAGCTAATCAGACAGCAATCGGTCCCTTAGTGATAGGCGCCGAACCTGTCGCCATAACGGGCACAATTCCAGACTCCGGGCTGATACTGAGTGTTTCGCGATAGAAAAACCCAATGTCACTCTATCCCGTACCGGAGATCTAACCAGATACCTCAGCAGCAGTACTCGTACCGCATACACAATTACAACTGCGCCACCGAGACAGTTCCTCTATTATTTACTTACATTATATTGTTTGATTGAGGTTAGTTTGGAGTCATAAACTTTCATCTAGGCAGTAGGTACCTCTCCCTGATAGGCTGTCATTGAATCGATTTTAAGTAATATTATTATAGACATCCTCCATGGCCCAGCGGGCCGTGTAGCTAGCTATGAAACGAGAGACCGTATGTTCGATCTCTACGGAGACAGAATGATCCGCATGTGGGGAAAATAGAAATATTTTTTTTCGACAGCACACATTTATTTCCGTTACATGTTGAATAAAAAAATGAAAATACAGAAAAATAGAATAAAATATTTTACAATGCGTCAACTGACGTAGGTGAGATAAACGTGCCATTGATCAAAAAGTTGTTAATTGATCTGTTCCCATACGCACATATATGTTTCGAGCTGCCTGAATTGCGCATGCCATACGAATGCTGCGCTGAGGATTCGGGGTCGAACCCTGGGTCAGAAAAAATTATAGTGGGTTTTTCTATTTAGAAATACTCAGTATCAGCCCGGAGTCTGTTTTTTTTTAGTGCCTTGATAGGCAGACAAGCAGGCGGGCCACTTGATGGTAAGTAGTCACCGCCGCCCATAGACTTCTTCAATGCCAGGACACATCAAAGCCGCTACCTACCGTTTAATTGTGTTCAGTATAGCGATAGGCTCGCCCCCTATAACATTATGGGACCGTAATAAATTTGCCGAAAAGTGGATGTACTGGTTATACACAAAACAAAGTTACAAAGTGTGTGTACATGTATGTATGTATGTTTCTGGTTTGGGTATTCTAGTATAGTAATCCCCAGTACTTCTCCAAGTTTGACCTATTGTGGTGTCAGTACTATGTATGTAACCATTGGGTGTATTAGTCTTATTTATCCTGTAGTAAATGCAGGCATCGAGTGATTCCATTGTCGAATCCATTTTATGAGTACAGCACTAATAATCCAGTGATACACCACTAATATTAGTTTAATGACATGGTATTATTCTATGACTAATTGTAAATATGGTTCAAATAATACGGAACATTGTGGAGGTTTCGGTACACATTTAAATATATATACATATATGGCAAATATATTTTAAGAAAATCATAATGGGCGAGAAATAAAGAAACGTAAGGACATTATCAAAATTACTCATTCATGATCATGACTTAACTGGGTTATGCTAGAAATGTTATTAAATTATACCCATTTTTAATTGAGACTAGTCTATTATATGTTAATCTTCGACCCTACCAACGTCTTTGACATTCTTGGGTTCGATTTATTCTAATTTCTTCACACACACTTTAAGGGGTAGACAGAGATGTAACCATTAAACCCACATTTTCAGGTGATAGGGGGCGAGCCCAACGCCATCCTGGGCACAGTTCCAGACTCCGGGCTGATAATAAGTATTTCATGGTAGTAAAATCCAAAATAATTTACCCGAACCGGGAATCGAGTCCGAGACCTCAGCACAGCAGTCGTACCGCGTACGCAATTACTACTGCGCCACCGAGGCAGCCTTCTCCAAATATCACCAAAATCCACGTGCGACGATCACTTTTAATAGATCTAGGTTTACTTAAATAAATACATATATATAACTATTTTGATAAAAAGAGAGAAAGTCGATTAAAATTATACAAAGAAACTACATAAAAGCACTGCAAAAAATCACCTCACACGAGCATTTATGGCTTCTATCGATGGATCTAAAAATATCTTCCGGTCGGTCAGCACGGACTATGTTCAGTGTTAGAGGAATGCAATTATCTTTACTGTACAAACATGTTAGACGTAAGCGGATGAATGGAGAAAATAATGTTACTTCAATAGAAAATGAATAAATGCAAGTTCCAATACTACTATCCACGTACATAGACTACGGGCATAGTCTATGCAAATGGACAGTAAGTATTTGGGAGCGGAATAAGTATACTTAGCTATCCTTTTTCTAGCTTCCATTTTCTGCTTCGTTAAAGCGTAGTCGTTAGATTATACTTTAACAATTACTTGAGTACCTGTTTCCTATATACTTTATCACTAATCTTCTGGATACTAAGACCAAGTATTCTTAGTCCACAGGAGAATTTGAAGGACTAGTGTCCCCACTAAGTGTTAATTCTTGTAATGGCAAACTAAAATGTCTAACAGGATCCAAATTAGAGCATTTTTCATTCTACATTAAACATGAGAAGGAAACTGAATGTGCAACTTGAGTCTTATCTAGTTGAATGAGTTAATACGCTGATGACCTTGCGCTCAGTGCAATTGTTCCACTTATCTATAGACCACGCCTGTGTATGTGTTATATAGTACATACATTTCTAGGATTTCTTTTATACTGCCTTGACCATAGATTAAAATGAAATTGCATTGATTTTTTAACTGACTTCAAAAAAGGAGGAGGTTCACAATTCGTCGGAATCTTTTTTTTATGTATGTTCATCGAAGACGCCTGGACTGATTCGAGAAATTCTTTTTTTGTTTAAAAGGGTTTACTTCCCAGGTGGTCCCATTGGCACCAAGTCAGGATCTGATGATGGGATATCAGAAAAATTGAGGGCAACCCTCTAACTTTATAGGGACGCATAATTTGTTTTTTATTGAAGTCGGTGCACTTTTTATGAATTGAAAAACTTTTTAATTACCACATCACAATAACTGCACTGTATCTGGTGCAGTCGTAGAATATTGTTGAACATGACGTTGCAACTCTTGACGGTCATCAAAATGATGCCTTATGCTACTGGAATTACAATCACAATCCAAGAGGTTGCAAGTTACAAACAATCGAGGGGTTTTGATTTTCAAAACTCGCACTCCGCATTCTCAACCTAGTAGTAGCTGAAACGTACATATTCCACTATGCTTTGAGCGAATTCACAAGGACAGCGGCCATGGGCATACTTATGTTAACCCTGTAGAAATGGAAAAATGAATAATAGTTTTGAAAGAAGTTTAATACTTATTTATTCCGGATTTATATACACATGACAAATCCGATAAGAGAAACATTACAAGTAATAATATTTACTTATGGATAGTACTGTATGCATAATTGCTAGCCACTATAACTCCTGCTACAATAATGTATTCATAATACATATATGCGGATACTAGTTCCATCGGTTACAATTTTATTTATTTATTGAATACACTTCATACAGTATACATGTACAGGCGGACTTAATGCCTAAGGCATTCTCTACCAGTCAACCTTTGGGTGGTGCAGAAAATAATCAAGGCAGGTGTATATAACAAGAAAAGGAAGTAGAGAAAGTGTTCATCATATACGAATACATATATAAAATTTACATAAATAAATATATAGTAATAAACATACATTATCGTAAAAAATAAAAGAAAAATATATAACATAATTATATATACAAGCATACATACATATATACAATTTTCTCGGATTACGTATGATATTTGAAGTTTTTGTCAAGCCAATCGTCATTATTCCATGTAGAATGACATCATTTTAACCAAACTGTTGGATGACTGATCGTAAGAACTTTGCCGGCGATAAATTTATCAAGTGGATAAAGTTTATTGCAACCAGCATCATTGTTCTTTGTATTGTCACAATCCAACATATCCGTCAACACATTTATGTTGACAAAAATTTCTACATCGAAATGGAATTATGACGAGTTAGGCTCATAATATGGTCTGGAAGCTACAATTAAAATTAATATTGAATAACTATTACAGTCGAATCTAGATTGCAAAAAAGCCCATTTAGAAATCAAACTTTTTGTTTACTTTGCCTTCTTTTTTGTTCACACGGAAGTTTGAAGTTTTGGCTGGTGGTAGGATATTCATATCCGCCCGGATAGCTACCAACGTACACAGGGTGTAAAACCCGCCATAGTGGCTCACGCAAGTGTGTCGCGTTCCGGGATCAGCCAGTGTACATCCGGTGTCTAGAGTTAGGGTACGATGTTTGGCTGTTGCGGCCTTCTGAGTACTCTGACACTATACCCTCGACCGCATCTTCACCTTTTTTTCTTGCCCATGGCGTAGTGTGAAGAAGCAGGCCGGCATGATTGTGTTGAGTAGCGGGGAGTAGATCGTCTCTTGCTACTCGATACTCTAATTGGACGGCACTGCGCTTACCATCGGGTGCAGTGTGGTCACTTTGCCGTGCCAGGATAAAAAAAAAGATTTAATCTAACTCTTGATTGATTCCATCTTCGATTGAAGTTGGGAGGTTTGAGGGATTCAATGACTAAATAAAATTTTTGAACTGTGGTTTTATCATAGTTATCGCCACAGGTTATTGCAATAGTTATCGTAATTGCTTCAAAAAATGTGAAATCAATCAATCAGTTTAATCAATCTATTGACTTTTAGCCTTGATACGTTGAGATGCTGATTGATTGGCTTTAAGAATGTGCTGACTTAAATCATTGACCTCTTTTGTAAAGATGTGAATCAATTACATCATAATGTGAGTTTACATTCCAGTTAACAATTTTTACTTTATTACTACTTGTTGAATAAAGGGACAGAGAGAGGAATTTACTCGGGGAGTACTCTGACAATAGACCCTCGACCACTTCTTCACCTTCTTGCCCATGGGGTAGTGTGAAGAAGCAGGCCGGAATGATTGTGTTGAGTACCGGGGGATGGATCGCTACTCGATACTGTACGATATAATTGGACCGCACTGCGCTTACCATCAGGTGCAGTAGGGTCACTTTGCCGTGCCAAGATAAAAAAAAGAAGCGGAGTGATGAAGAAATAATAGGTGTGGTTGGGATTGTATAAATGTAATCTATCATCTACTGACCCCTCACCCAGAGTAATAAGACCGGAAATCATGGCCTTGATACGTTAGTCATTTTCAATGTGTGTAATATGATAAACACGAAACATAAAAGTACACACTGAAGTAATAAAACTGCAGCTAGTTTACAAACGTTTTAGAGCTGCCAACATCTTAGTCATTATGCGGGTTATTGGCCGGGAACCGAATATTACTTCGCACAAATAAAGCATTGACAACCTGCCAAATAATATGAATATATTTTAGTGGGAGACGTAAAACTAAATAATTATGGAAAACCCAGTTTTCAACACCCATGATGGTTTTTCGTACATCTTTTTAGAGTATAGAGACCGTGAGATCTGAACAACTTGCGAACAGGTTACTTGGTTCATACTCATCACTTAAGTTATTTCGTAATTCTTAAAGGAAACTCTCTCAAATAAGCCAGTTTCCTTTATTCATTAAAGGAGTGATGATTGAAAGTGAATTAACTATAGGATTTGATTTTGGCTTATCATACATACATAAATATACACTCACGCCTGTTATCCCCTAAAGGGTAGGCAGAGGTGTAACCAGTACACCCACTCTTCGCCGAATTTGTTTCGGTCCCATAATGTGATAGGGGACGAGCTTATCGCCATACCGGGCTCCATTCCAGACTCCGGGCTGATACTGAGTATTTCTAAATAGAAAAACCCAATATAACTTTACTCGACCCGGGGATCGAACCCGAAACAGCACAGTAGTCGTAACGCATGCGCAATTACAACTGCGCCACCGAGGCAGTCCAGGCATTTTGGCTTATCCCTTTACAATTAGTTTAGTTAGAAGACGGCTTAGCGTTCACTTTGTAATTGGTGTTCTTAAAGGTTCCTACATTTGTTTACGCATAATGTTTTACTAATCCTGAAGTTTCCTTCATGGCTAATCTCTATTTATTTTTATATCTCAAATCAAATCATTTATTTTGTAAATTAGGCCACTATGGGCACTTTTTACATATCATAATAATGTTAAGGTCTACTGGTGCTTCGGAAATGCCCACTGGTCTGAGAAGAAGCACCAAGAAACTCAGCCGTAGATCTTTTGTAATTTGTCATTACAATTTACATTAGGTATAAAATAATTTACATATAAAATACATACATCCTTAAACAAGTCACATTCACATGAAACAAAAAAAACGGTACGGTACATGTTAATACAAGGCAGAGTCGTAAATGAAGCTATACAACCTGTTATTTATTTTCTATAACTAACAATCAATGAGCAATCCAGGTAGACCAGTCCACACAAGCAGCACCCGTTCACGAGTATGACGCATGTGCCAGTCATCGGCCTCCTCAACCACGACACAGGGAAGTGACCGACCCGGCACATAACGCCGCCGCAAGCACAGACCCTTAAGCGAGCATGACATACCTTAATCGCGTCAAAGAATGATAGAGATACAAATTTACAAGACAATAGCTTTAATTGTGTGTCTCATTGTAGCAATAGGCCATAAAGTAAAATATATACACAGCTTCGAATACAGATAATCCTGTGGACTAAGCACTGGTATGGAATCTCTGTTTGGCTTTAGCTGCTCTGTGCTTTAGCTTATGCTCTTGATGTCCTAGGTTCAGTTACAGCACTTACATATAGTAAAAACGCCCTAATTATTCTTTCCAGCGTGTCACGTTCCGGCATTAGATGCTGTATGGCTACTTCAAGTCTTCATAATTTATTGTTAAAAGACACATCCATGGTATCATACAGTTCCAGCTCGTCTACTTCAGGCGAAATAAAGTTAGCCTCGAACAAAGTTTAATTGACCGAGTCAATTCTGTTTGTTAATATGTCAATTAGAATGAGACAACACAATTTATGCCTGTGGAGTATTATTTCGATTGAATGATACTCTACTTCAAGGATACATACCAAAACTTTATTATAAAACGTAGATTAATTGACATATTAACCAAGTTTATATAAACTGAGATTAAATTTAGTCAACGTTTTAAATAGGGACCATCATGTAAATATGAATGCCTCGGTGGCGCAGTTGTAATTGCGCATGCGTTACGACTGCTGTGCTGAGGTCTCGGGTTCGATCCCGGGGTCGGGTAAAGTGATATTGGGTTTTTCTATCTAGAAATTCTCAGTATTAGCCCGGAGTCTGGAATTTGTGCCCGGTATGGCGATAGGCTCGCCCCCTATCATATTATGGGACCGAAATAAATTCGGCGAATAGTGGGTGTACTGGTTACACCTCTGCCTACCCCTTCGGGGATTAAAAGGCGTGAGTTTATGTAAATATGATCGTTATGTTCAGATTATCGTAACAATCTTCATCATTGACAGTCACTGAGTTCTAACTAATAGAAGAGCTAAAACAGAGTAACTAGTTGTCAGTTACAGCAAATTACTATGTTTACCGCATTTATTGTTGTAATGCTTAGATTACGATATTGATAGAAATGCCTAATATCTATGGACAAAACGTGCCTTGGATTTATTTCATAGGTTTAAGTAAGTTATCATAAACATAATAGGTAAAAGTTTTTTAATTCATAAAAATACACCGACTTCAATACAAAACAAATTGTGCGTCCCTATAAAATTTGATGGTTGCCTCGATTTTTCTGAGATCCCATCATCAGATCCTGACTTGGTGCCAATGGGACCACCTGGGAAGTATACCCTTTTAAACAAAAAATAATTTCTGGAATTGGTCCAGGCGTCTTCGAGTAATCGGGGAAAATACATAAAAAAAAAGATTCCGACGAATTGAGAACCATCTTCTTTTTTTTAAGTCTGTTAAAAACACCCAACAGTCACACAAATTCAGAGCCAAACTCGATTCACCTGTTTTGTATCCGGACCTCAATCCATACCTCCTTTTTCGTCGACCTTGGCTACACATGAGTTGATCCCTATCACACATAAAATAGTGCGATGATGCTAAAATAGCTCAAGGTAACATCGGTTTGATTTATGTCGGGCGTTAGGAGTTAACTAAATAGAAACAAAGGTTAATGAAAAGGGGCATGTCTTACAAACTAGCTTTTGCCCGCTTTTAGCTATTTTTGAAAGAAAATATATAAAATCCACGGAGTGACAATTATGTCAAACGCGCTAAGGTTACATTATAAATGTTTCTATAGTCGTAAAATTTTCTTAAATTTAACTAATTTTCCGCGCAACTTTCTTATTTTTTTCTTTCATAAGGACTTTCTTCTGTGAATAAAGAACACAACAAAAAAAGAATTGGCGAAATCGGTTCAGCCGTTCACGCGTGATGCTGTGTCCAATGGAAATAGGGATTAATCATATATAAATATTAGCGGGCCCGGCAGACGTCGTCCTGCCCGTAAAAGCAGCGCCACACCGACTGCAGCGCCATCTGCCGGGCTGATTTGTGTATCTAAACCATCCAGGGCACCACCCAAACGCATACAAAAAAAAACATTCAAATTGGTCCAGCCGTTTAGGAGGAGTTCAGTGATATACACACGTACACTAGAATTATATACTACGTGTAACAGGAATAACGCACATCCTCAGGCACCCCAATTTAAAATCATAATTTAAAATAAATATTATTACAATCTTAATTCATGTATTGAAATTAGACTGTGATGAATATAAATATTTTATGGAATTAGTTGTACTACTTTTCGACATAAAGTTCGTAATTTAAATTATTTGGTTTTTTAAAGTGTTCGTTTATTATTGCATTTATAAAAGACTTTATCGCATCGAGTTATGTTTCAGTTACGGTTGTCTTGAACGTTAAATTAAAGGGTGACTATTATTTACCTGAGTGTTAATTATTTTTGGAAAAAAAAATCGTCTATTAAAAAATTGTTGATATCGATTCAGTCGCTTATTCTGAACAAACTAATTTCAGAGTATGCGTTAATCATGTTACATGTTGTATATAAAGATAAAGATAGATATATTTTATTTGTTTATAGGAACTAAAATCTCGTTTAGTCATCACGTAGTTTCGAAATGTCAAACATATCTTCCTCAATAAATCTATTTTCAAATGTCTAAAGAGAATTCATGCCAAGCAATCTTTTCATCACTTATAATTACCCCGTTCAACACAAGGAACTATCTTCAAAGAAAATTGATATGTCCCGTACTAAATGTTAATAGTATTGGCAGTTGTTACTGGCTCTTGTTTTGACGTGTCATTGACCACTTTTCGTGTAAATATAATAATATAACACCCACCACCCAACAGTCAAACACTTACCCCCGATCCCACACTATGATACGAGTCTTGTGTTGTGGGTATCGGAGACTATGAGAGACTTTTCGGTCTCACTACACCCAGACCCCGGACACAAATATCTGTCTGTCACACAAACATTTATCCCGGTGTGGGAATCGAACCCACGACCTCTCGTTTCACAGCCGGCAACTCGCTTACTGCGCCACGGAGGCTGTCGAAAGAATATTGTTTAATGTAGAAATATTGACACTCGCGTAAAAATCGATCCTTCGTAAACACTGTATAGTTACACACATAGTCCAGATCCCACACTAAGATACGAGTCTTGTGTCGAGGGTATCAGGTACTAATGACTTTCGGACTCGTCGTTTCACAGGCTATATACACCCATAGTGCCGCGGACTGTCGAATAACAAACAAAAAAAAAGTCTAAAAAATATTATGCAACACAATTCTGTGTCCCTAGCTTTTTTTATAGCACAAGCCAGCAAACGAACAAATAGGTAAATGTAAATCTCTATGAGCCTATGAGAACCTACGCCAGTAAAACCATCTGTGCGTTGCAAGTCTTTTAGGAAATGAAAGTGGATTGAGAAATGATTTGAATGTCCGGAAATTACATACGTACGAAAAGCAAAAGCAAATTGTTATTTCGTTGTTTTTATAAATAAAATACAGTGATATTCATTTAAATTTGAACTCATCCTTTTATTACGTTGAGTTCTTAGAAATTCCTGAGAATGCAGATCCAACCGCTCTAAATATATTATGTAAAATACGACTTCATTTCAAAACTTTTGTCTCTAGATTTTCTGTGTTCTAAAAAAATATGCAAAAAAATCTTTAAAAAAAGTAGATATTACCAATCTTCAATGCAACTTGTTTGGAAATCTACTTTGAATATTCACGTGTGTCCTATACTAAAAGAAGTTTTATGACCTGACAAAAAGATACTGGCCACATTTTCGGCTTTGCTAACAAAAAAATAAAACAATAAAAAAGAACACTCCCTCCCTTCCACACCAGAACCACGCGAAATGGCTTGCGGAGTCACAGCTTCGTGGTGTCTACTACCCCGGCCCGAACCAATAGCAGAGCTGATTCGTATTTTTGCCGCACCATCAAGCTGGAACTGTTTGTCAGCTACCGTGTTCCCTCCTTCCTATGATCCTGATGATTGGCATGATTGTGTTGATAGCAAGGGATTGTCTCTCGTTACCTGATACTGTAACTGTGGTCACTTTGCCGTACCAGGATAAATAAATAAATAACACCCAACAGTCACACACATAGCCCCGATCCCACACTAAGATACGAGTCTTGTGTTGTGGGTATCAGGGACTACGAGAGACTTTCGGTCTCACAACACCCAGACCCCGGACACAAATATCTGTCTGTCACACAAACATTTGGGGAATCGAACCCACGGCCTCTCGTTTCACAGCCGGCTACTCGCCTACTGCGCCACGGGGGCCTTTAAAAAAAAATGAATAAATAAAAAGAAACACAAAGACGTTGCCCATCAAGCGCGCGATACGCCAGCTTCCACAGTGTTTGTATGTTCGCGTTCATACCATCATGAGTATTAGCGTGGGGATAGCCTAAGATCGAGGCAGTCCATTCATCCTATAAACAGAACTTTCGAAGTTACTATATGTGTAGTAGTAATTGGTAAGCGCGAATAGCTTCGTAACGGCTTATTGCAATTTGTTTCCTTTTGGAACATAATACTAATGTCACTTTCCGGATTATAATTGCGGCAAAGTTCCTACAGGCGCTACGCCTTTTGTAGTAGTCAATAATAACTGGTGCTCGGAGCTCCGCTTCTGTTTCTCGGAATATGTTTTTTTTATAGAAATCTGAAACCCGTTCAGCCATTTTAATAATACTACTGTTTTACTAACTTAATTAACTTCGTGTTTCATTTGCATATTTTGATTATCATATTATGTCTGCTAATTAATGCAACTATATTCACAAAAAAATATTTGTTCTTTACAAATAAAAAACTTGTTTTGTCTGCACTACTTTATGGACTTATAATTAAGCAGTGGATTCAGAGTGATCAATTTTTTTCCGCCTTCTGACAAACTTGCAATAGATTTATCTTTATATAATACATATACCATGCGTCTTCTAAGACGTATGTATGTATATGGTAAGCATTAGAATGTTTAAATGATCCAAACCTAAATAAGTTTCTTAAAAAGAAGTTTCATACCTACCTATTATTATTATGAAATTTTCTAAGTTTTATAAAGGTGATAAGTAAAGATTTCACGAAAGCACGGACTCTAAATGAGTCCCAACGAATGGTTTAGAACTAGAATAAATTTGGAAGAACAACGACGAATAACCTTTGCTTAAACTAATTCCCTCCATAACTAATTCAAAACTCCCGCTAAAAAGTCAACGACCTAGCCATTCTAAACCCACCCATTCGTCGCTATAAATTCATATATCAATTATCCTTTCCCTTTTGGCAAGCGCCCAAACATTACAAAGGGAAAGTGAGAGCAAAATTTTAACGAATAATAATATTGAAAGTGATCTTCGGTGTCAACCCTCAGCCCCCCTGTCTAGACGGCAACAATAACCTTGTAAGGACTAGTCATCGATCCGTCTAGAACAGCTTTTTAACCGACTTCAATAAAAGCAGGAGGTTCTCCATTCGTCGGAATCTTTTTTTATGTATGTTCCCCGATTAGTCAAAGACCGATTCCAGAAATTATTTTTTGTTTAAAAAGGTATACATCCCAGGTAGTCCCATTGGCACCTAATCAGGATCTGATAATGGGATCTCAGAAAAATCTAGGGCAACCCTGAAATTTTAAGGTGACGCATAATTTATTTTTTATTGAAGTCTGTGTACTTTTTATGAATTAAAAAACTTTTTAATATTTTAAATAGTCTCTGGGTGCACTAAACAATTAACCGATTGCGAAACGTGAAGTATCGGGTTTTACGCATTGAGATGTTTGATTCATAACTTTTTAATCAACACATGAAAAATTCTCTACATATCTTATCTTACCGTTTTACCATCCCATTCCGATACTGTATCAATGTGTCAATAAAAAATGCCCTTGAAATTATGTGCTGTCAATTTTTTTGCGAATTTTATCAGTACGGTTCCCGCTGTATTACTGTTACATTTGAAAAGAGCTAAAAGCTAATGATTCAGAGAACAAAGGCTTTGTTTTTAAGGCGATTGCAACGCCACTACGAAATGGTAACTAAGTCAAACAAAGTGTACAAATATGCAAGAATATTTTGGAATCTTAAGTTTATTAATTCTTAAAAAGTAAACCGTCTTCAATAAAAATAAATTATACGTCCCTATAAAATTTCAGGGTTGTCCTCGATTTTTCTGAGATCCCATCCTCAGATCCTGACTTGGGGCCAATAGGACCACCTGGGAAGAATACCGTTTTAAACAAAAAAGAATTTCACAAATCGTTCCAGGCGTCTTCGAGTAATCGCGGAACATACATAAAAAAAGATTCCGACGAATTGAGAACCTCCTCCTTTTTTGAAGTCGGTTAATTTTTTTTAATTAATTATCTTATAATCACTATATAAATAATTTTATCTACAGAATGAATGGACCGGGTCGACCGAGGTACCTACTACTGTCTCAAAACTCTGTATACAAATGTTATGTGACAACTTAGCAATGCATTTACAACGTTTAATCGGATTTCCGAGGGCCAAACAATCCTCTTTCTTTGGAAGTCATCAGAACAATTAAAAAAACTGTATATTCCGACTTCAACTAGAAGAGACTACTCAAAATATATTAATTTCTTTACACCCAACAGTCACATTTTTTTTTTTTTATTCTGGCGCGGCAAAGTGACCACACTGCACCTGATGGTAAGCGCAGTGCCGTCCAGATAGAGTATCAAGTAGCGAGATACAGTCTATCCCCCGCTACTCAACACAATCATGCCGGCCTGCTGTTTAGCTTCTTCACATTACGCCTAAAGGACCCAGGATCATAGGAAGGAGGGAACACGGTAGCTGGCAAACTGTTCCACAGCTTGATGGTGCGGCAAAAATACGAGTTTGCGAACCTCTTGGTTCGGGCCGGGGTAGTAGATACCACGAAGCTGTGGCTCCGCAAGCCAGTACGCGTGGTTCTGGTATGGAAGGGAGAGGATGGGATAAGATCACTTGGCCTGACTCCACATTAGATCTGACCTTAGACCTGTGTCGTGGGTATCTAGAACTATGAGGGACTGCGGTAAAGGTACAAATCATTCATTATCCTTCGCCACTCTCCTGCGTCCCCTTCGGGATAACTAAGATGTAATTTAGTAAAATGAAATCGTTTATTATATAGACAATAGGGTATTTGACAATTTTTGAAAATTGATGGACATCGATAGAGGACTCTTCACTTATAGCCCCCGTAATATTTTTATTATTGAAATATAATCAATTTATATAAAATCCGTGTTTTTATTTTTTCATATATTATTTCGCGCTAAAATGCGTTGTCACGTGACATTATCTCTATGTGACGTCATCGCACATATACAAACATTCGTGACACCTAACAACATAACAAATTATTTGCATTTATCTGTTAGTTTTTCCGCAAAAATGAATGAGCTAGCATATAAATATTGTTCAGTGCCTTTGTGTAAAAACTCGACACTAAATCCCGATAAATTGTTCATCCATGTGCCAAACTCAAAAGTTTTAAGAAAGAAGTGGCAGATTTCGACTATCAGCCCTTGTAATGCCTTCTTCCATTCTTATAGAAGACTTGAAGACGAAATTAACACGTTTCCACACGTTTACACATCGAAAAATATGTTCTTCCTTACAATTTAATTTGTCGTAGGATGCAATGTTTATGTGCGATGTCGTCACAAGTAATGGCGGCCGGTATTGCTAGGTTTTTGGCACCGAGTGATACAGATTAAAAAATCTAAATTTTAATGACGAAAATAAAATGTTTATAATACATTTAAAATAAAAAAATGTATTTTAATAAATATGTTTGCCCACTATCCTTTCTCCTAGTGCAGTTTTATATTTTTTGGTTACACCAGTCAAACACCCTATTGCATAGCTCTTATGACAAGTCAGGACATAAAAAAAGTAAAGAAATTTAAAGACAAGCATATCAGCTTATGTATACATAACATACATAGCATCATCAATACACTAGCAGTTACTTATTCATAAGGTTAAATACCTTTTATTTTTAATATTATTCAAGGAAATACCAGTCAAATATAAAAAAAAATTAAATGGGTTTTGATATGGACCATGGGTATTTCCGAGACGTCGCATGTTTGAAAGCTACCACTAGTATTTTATTATTTTTATTTTTAGTTAAAGCGGAACATGTGTCGGCTTCCCTCCATTCTTCGTCACTGATTAAACAATATCCTATCTCTTTGTTTAACTGTCTGTATGAACAATGAGTTCATTGTCAGGACCTTGACATAACATGTTACTAGACCATTGATAATTTAAAATATAGGTTTAATAATTGGTTCAGTTCTAAATTACGATATTGACAATTACTAATAATTTAAGCGATGGCTAAAAGAGTGTGGAATGATCTGCCCGATGTCGTAGGTTCGAAGTTGAAAGCCAGCCGCAAAGGTAAAACACGTTTAAGTTTTCTAAAAGATGTGTGTGTTCTTTGTATGTACTAGGTACCAACTACATTTCATCAATATTACACACCACACTGTGATTGTGTGACTGCACACATATAGTCCTGACCCCACACCAGGTAAACCAAAACCTGTGTCGTGGCTTTCAAGAAATACGAGGGACTATGGTCCCACAACACCCAGACTCGAAACAAATATCTTGTCACACAAACATTTGCCTTGATGCGGGAATAGAACCCACGGCCTCTCGTTTCACAGCTGTCTATTCGCCAAATGCGTCACGATCATTTCAGGGTGTCTATTTCATCAATATAGATTATTCGTTACATTATAATAGAACTAGCTGTTGCTAGTTGAGCAACAGCTATCTATTATGGAGGTCATGTTTGGGAGAAAAAGTATATAATACAAGATACCAATTTCCATGCGTTTAACAAAAATGACGAATTTTGCACACTCAAGTATGTCGCGTTCCTGTATCAGCCAATGTACATCCGGTTTTTGTCGGGGTCTAGAGTTGGAATATTATGTTTGGCCGTGCATGTCTACCCTCGACCGCTTCTTCGCCTTGCCCATGGCGTAGTGTGAAGAAGCAGGCCGGTATGGTTCTGTTGATTAGCGGGGGATAGACCGTCTCTTGTTACTCGATACTCTAATTTGACGGCATTGCGCTTACAATCAGGTGCAGTGTGGTCCTTTTGTCGTGCCAGGATAAAAAAAAATCTTAGAAAAGTGACGTATGTGTTTTGGGATTGGGTTCAAACCTGCGACACCCGTATCGGCAGTCAGTTCCTTTTCCCTCTAATCTACGCAGAAAACAAACACAAATAATTGGTTTGGCATGTATAATATTGGTATTATACTAGGCACCAATTACAAATAAGCATTCGTCTCGAGAATGCCAGTATTTGTATGAAATTTTAAACAAGGTCATTGACACGATATTTTTATTATTTCAATAAATAATTTTCTTTGCTTAAAACTTATTACCGAAAAAATTTTACGAATTCGTTTAGAAGTAAATTAGAAGCCAATTAAAGTTACGTCAAAATGGTGGGTAGTTGTCAAATGACAGAAAAGGATGCACGATATGATTCATGACGACACCGCTCGGAATGTCCATTACACTGCGGTCGTGCGAAGGAGATAGTGTGATGATCCCACTAAGCAGACACTACGTTAAATTATTTAAAATTCACATGTAATATGATATTTTATTGAATATTTTAATTATGTTTTTAATAAGGTTTCTATTTCGTACATACATGTACACTCACGCTTGAAATCCCCGAAGGGGTAGGCAGAGATGCCAGCGGTACACCCACTTTTCGCCGAATTTATTTCGGTCCCACAGTGCGATAAGGCGCGAGCACAATTCCAGACTCCGGTATTTCTAAACAGAAAAACTCAACATCACTTTACTCGACCCGGGGATCGAACCCGAGACCTCGGCACAGCAGTCGTAACGCAAGCGCAATTATAACTGCGCCACCGAGCCGATCTTATTTCAGTTTCTATTTGTTTTTTTTTATATTCAATATAGTACAAAATTAAACAAAGGAAACTGCCCTATGGGTGGTATTCTTAGTATTTTTGAATGCTTATTAGTTACTTGTCCGTAGATAACCGTTGTGCATTTATTATCAGTAAAAGGAGAGTCTAATTAATGAACGACACACCCTTTCTCATAATTGAATGGCAATTTTACTACAGTTGATTAGAAATTAAGTAATTACATGTCACTTTTATTAACCACTAGGTGCTATGTGTTAATTATTATTGAGTGTTAGATATGTAATAAAATGATGTGTTTTTTGTAGACCCCATGTATATATGTAGTATATCTATTAAAGATATGTGAGTACATAATAGAATCCATATTGTGAATCTTAATTCACCTATTGCCAGATATTTTTTTGTCGACAATCGTTAAGGTTGGACGTTTTGCGAATTCGTAAAAAGTACGTCGAATTTCAAGAAATTAGTAACTATGCTGATCCAACAATATATTATAGCCTATTGGCGTCCACTGTTGGACGTAGGCCTCTCCAAGTGATCGCCAACCATCCGATCCAATAGCTATATCAAAATCTATATATAAATAAATAACATCCCACGGTCACAAACATATTCCTGACCCCACACTAAGTTACGAGTCTTGTGTTGTAAGTATCAGGAATTACGAGAGGCTTTTAGTCTCACAAGAGCCAGACTCGAAACAAATATTTGTGAATAACACAAACAACAGATTTCCCATTGCGGTGATGGAACCCACGGCCCCTCTTTCATAGCCGGCTAGGCACCCAAAGTGCCACAGAGGATGTAAAATTTTCTGTACATGATTAATCTTTCTGTCTTCTCAATGATGCGCATTGTTTTTTTTTATGCCTAGATAGGCAGACGAGTAGACGGGCCACCTGATGGTAAGTAGACACCGCCGCCCATAGACTTCTGCAATGCCATATTTAATATGCCTTAGTATAACTTATAAGAAAAGGACTAAGGAGGCCCCTGGTCCGATGTCCTCGATACATATTTAGTGTGAAATTTTGAAATTTAAAATCCTGAATTTAGGGTCGAAGAGGCAACTCTGCATCTGGTGCATAACAGTTTTATAAATATTGCATTTATACGAATCCCCGCGTGACAACCCTAAGTGTTACATACATATATACTCACGCCTGTAATCCCCGAAGGGGTAGGCAGAGGTGTAACTGGGACAATTCCAGACACCGGTATTTCTAAATAGAAAATCCCAACATCACTTTACCCGACCCGGGGTTCGAACCCGAGACCTCAGCACAGCAGTCGTGCATGCGCAATTACAACGGCCCACCGAGGCAGTCTAAGTATTATATATACTAAATTAAAAAAACCCAAATTACCTGAAGCAGGAATCGAATTTAGAATATCACGGCCCGCATATTCTATCACAAGGTGATATAACATTTTACATGTTACAAGGTCTACGTATACGAAGTAGCAGGCATAGGCGAGTGGTTAATAAACAACCTATAAAATATTAACTCTAGTGCACGTTAATCTTAAATTAAAACTCATTGTTCCGAATTCGACTTTAAATTACTTGAACGGAACTCTTAATAAAGTCACTAAAGGCGCGTTTCCACTTTTATTTTGTTACATATGGCGTATGTAACTAAACGAAGCTTAATATCCATTAGTACCAGAAGATAGAGTTGCCAACCGTCCTGTTTTCCCAGGACATGACCTGGTTTTTAGAGTGTTCTGGAGTGTCCTGGATAGTTTTTAAGCAGTCTTGTATTTCAGGCCGGCATGATTGTGTTGACTAGCGAGGGATAGATTGTCTCTCGCTACTTGATACTCTATCTGGACGGCACTCCGCTTACCATCAGGTGCAGTGTGGTCACGTTGCCGCGCCAGCATAAAAATAAAAATTTAATTCACGCGTCCCTCTTGAAATCCTTATACTTCTATCTATCCTTATCCTTAACTCCTGTTTTATAACAAAGGCACGTCCTGTTTTTTAATTGCATTGTCCTGGTTTGTCCAACTTCAAATCCTAGTTTCAGAAATCCGAGGTTGGCAACCCTACCATAAGATAGAGTGGGACAAAAATACTGGTACGAGACTACCCCGCCCACACACCCGTCATTGTAACTCCTGTTTACCCAGGATCGACAATGGCAGGCATATTTTCGACAACGAAAATGAATGTGAAATGAAAATGCTTAATCCCGCAACAAAATTATTAAATAAAAAATAGGGAGGAGATGGAGATGTTAATTGTTCACTTCCCTCCATAGCCAAACGGGATACAAATAATGAACTAAGGAGGTATAAAATACTCTTAGTAGGTAAAGTAGGAAACTCCATAGATGTTATCAAATCGTATGATAGAGGAAGTAGTGTTAGTTTTTGTTTACTTTCCCTGCGAGATAAATCCTATTTACAGATACCTTATTGATGCCGGCGAAGAGATGGTTATGTCGGACTTACCGGTGATCCGATTTAGTGTACAACTGAGTAAAAGCTTGATCAAAACCCTGAATAATATTGCTACGCCAGCAATCCCGACTAAAACACTGCGGTGGCCTTCGGTGTATGAAAGATTCCAAGGGATCTTTTGTGAAGTTGCGATTTCTTAAAGCCCACTTAATATCCACAGGACATCAAATGATAGAACACTTGTTCCCCTAAAAAGAAAGCTTATAAATTAACAATTGCGTTGATAACATGAGTTACAGTGGCGGCCAACAAAAGCCACTTCTTGCCAGATCATACGGTAAGCTCGGATGCCGTATTAAATGCTGCAATTTATGCAGTAGAGCGACATACCGAAAGCTAGGCCCAAACAGGGAAAGGTCATAGACCGCACGACTCCAGCAGACTTCAACAACGATTACCGGGAGCTTACGGTAATAGCTCGGCTCAGTAATTAGGTACACCTCTGTCCAAACCTTCGAGGGTATAGGAGCTAAGTTATGTATGCCATGTTGAGAAATATGTATGTGAGTGTTAGGTTTTTTTTCTGGCACGGCAAAGTGACCACACTGCACCTGATGGTAAGCGCAGTGCCGTCCAGTTAGAGTATTAAGTAGCGAGAGACAACCTATCCCCCGCTACTGAACACAATCCGGCATGCCTATATAAGACACTTCTGATTGCATATTGAAGGGTCGGCAAAGTGTGATGCTCCTGGTGTTGCAAGCTTCCATATGCTATGGTATCTGCTTACTATCAGGCGGGCTGTAAGCTTGTTTGCCGCCAACGCGGTATAAAAAAAACAGTATTCTCTAGTCATTACATAGCCCATGTGTATTGCGTTTCCAGCGCACATAAATAATATAATCCATATTAATTAATGTTCTAGTACATTAATTACCTGTTGGAATTATTTATGTGTTATGTATATAATGGCACATGTTTCAGTATGTTCGACTAAAACATATACGACACGAAAAATAATAAAACGAAACACGAATCTTGTCAGTTGTCACGCCTTGTCTATTCGTCGGACGACAAAATCGGAAGCTCACATTGCCGTGGAACAAAACAAAATATAACCTTAGGCCTCGTGTTTCTATTTAGAACCGTAATGCCGGGTACTGACTTACACTTACACTACGTAAAGTAAGTACAAGAATATAATCTAACAAACTCTGTAACAAATTCTCAGTCCTTTTTATCCTGGCACGGCAAAGTGACCACACTGCACCTGATAAGTGCAGTGCCGTCCAGTTAGAGTATCAAGAAGCGAGAGACAATCCATCCAGCACTACTTAATACAATGCCGGCCTGCTAATCATCACGGTAACTGCCTGGACTCTGGACGCCTTGCGCACGCGAACTGTGCAGTTTATGCTACGAGCTTTGCAAGTCGCATGGAACTTTTGAATTTAGAATATATTCTACGACGGACCGTCAAGACGAAAGTCGTATGTTCGAAACCCAAATGGCATACACCTTTGACTTTTCTAAAGTCACGTGTGTATTCATTGTTAATTATCGCTTGCTTTAATGGTGAAGGAAAACATCGCGAGGAATTCTTATAAGAATTTCGTAAGTATATGAAGTCTGACAACCCACATTAGGCCAGCGTGGTGGACTAAGGCCTAACCCGTCTCAGAAGTAGAGGAGGCCAGTACCCAGCAGTGGGACAATGTTTAATAGAGGGCTAGTTTTTTTATCTACGACAATCGGAGCAAAGCGACCGATTTTGTCGTCTGACGATTTTTCAATTTCATTAGCTTGATACGAATGAAAAAGTCCGATACTAATTAGCGGGAAGCTTTTTTACTTATTGTATTAGAGTAATTCTCTAAGGGACGCAGTGTGGTACAGTGAATAGTGACTTCTATATGCAATATGTTAATAGAGGTACTCGTTATCAGTACTTTGTGTCACTCCATATTTCAGTTATGTGCGATCGGTCGTAGCGGTTGTGTGTGTGGCGAATCAAATTGTGAATGAAAAAAATATTCATATGTGAGGCAATTATAAATTGTGTTCAAATGGCGGTATTTAAAATGCTTTTGTTCTGTTTTAATGTTATAATAGTCTTAAAATACCAGCGCACGTAATGCGGGAAAATTCTTGACTCCTAAAATATTTATAACCACAATCATTTAACATTATTTTTTAAATTAAATACTCATACTAAATAAACAGTAAAGCTGAAAATAACAACCAGATTTAATTTATACAAAATATTGCGGCACTAGAATATTTTTTTTTCAACAATACTCTAATAGCGATCAAAATTATATATACTTATTAAAACAATATAAATCTGCAGTTTGCTTAGTCAGTGCTTACATAGAAAAGCAGAAACAAATTCAAATTATCTACACTAAGCATTTAGGGTCGCTTATGTGTGCAAAGACATTAGACAGCCTCCGTGGCGCAGTTGGCAATTAGCCAGCTGTGAAACGAGAGGCCGTGGCTTCGATTCCCACACCAGGACAAATGTTTGTGTGACAGACATATATTTGTGTCCGGGGTCTGGGTGTTGTGAGACCGAAAGTCTCTCGTGGTATGGGTATCGGAGACCCACAACACAAGACTCGTATCTTAGTGTGGGGTTGGGGCTATGTGTGTGACTGTTAGGTGTTAATTATTATAAGCATTTTATGCCTAAATGTCTCAAAGAAAGTTAGGCATGAATTTAAACGTTGTGTAGTACAAGCGGGCATTATATCTATAAATATCACGAAACAAATAACTCAGCACCAAATAACCTCAACTAATGGGATGCGAAACAGGAAATTTGATATTATGAAATACATGTGTCAACTGTACAGTATTTTAACTATTAACGATATATTAACTAGACTAATGTATATTCTGAGTACTCTGACACAAGATCCTCGACCGCTTCTTTACCTTCTTGCCCATGGCGTAGTGTGAAGAAGCAGGCCGGCATGATTGTGTTGTGTTGAGTAGCGAGGGATAGATTGTCTCTCGCTACTCGATACTCTAATTGGACGGCACTGCGCTTACCATCAGCTGCAGTGGGGTCACTTGTCGTGCCAGGATAAAAAAAAACTATAGAAACGAATTGTCGCGTTGAAAACCGATTCATAATTGTAATTGTTTTTTCTTACCTAGACTAAGTAAAGGTTGTCGACGTAATCGTAATCCGTAAAACAGACTTACGACCTATAACTTAGTTTCTTGATGTTTCTCCACAGATCAGTATATATACCAGCATATCCGAATCACCGGTAGTAATTGTTATAATCCTGATCTAAAACTAAAACCCAGACGCAACGCCCAAGCATGAAGCCCAGTATAGACTCAAATTTTGATTTTGGTGCTGCAGACAATTTCTACAGTATAAATGGCCTGGCTCGATCAAGTGTCACAGAAAGCCGACGTGAAGTGCCAGATTGCTGTTGATATTTATGTGGTGAATGAGATTTCCATAAGCCCAAACAACCACTGCCATTCCGAACCTCTTATTCCTATGCGACTGTAGCGTATCCATCATTCTTCAGGTTTTTTTTTAGTGCCTTGATAGGCAGACGAGCTGACGGGCCACCTGATGGTAAGTAGTCACCGCCGCCCATAGACTTCTGCAATGCCAGGGCACAGCAAAGCCGCTGCCTACCGTTTATATATATTAAAATAAACACTTAACACCAGGCCTACTTGAACTGATATTTGCTATGGAAAGCACTTAAACAAATAGGTTTAGCTCCGATGTAATTGGTAAAAATGAAAAGTTTTAGTATATAAGGCAAGCAAGTTAACTATTCACAAAGTTTTCATAGTGAGAATCGATCGCTAGTTTGTAGAAACCTTGACATTGACCTAATGATAGCCATTATTGATGTTTTGTATTTACCAAACTTTGAATACTGTTGTATCATACCCCTTAACTAAGAGTAAAATCTCGTACACAATTTTTGAACTGTATTCCAGGCAGGGTAAACTTTACTTCTTGATAATACTAGAGTAGATTTACTTATAAACTGAAAAAATATGCCCCTTACGTTATTGAAATCAACGTTAAACACATTGTAAATTTCAAAACCCATCGGGAGCAAATAACAAAATACCGATGTAACATCTGCTAGCAAACAGTAAACCGCATGATATGTTATCATCGCTTAACACACCATATTGAGTAATATAACAAAAAAAACCTTTCGTTATTCAATTCCTGAAACTCTTATCGGGTAACTAGTAAGGTTGATATAACATCTGCTATGCTTATGATTTTCTTCTGATAAATAAATGCACTATAAACAGTCACACACATCATTTTGACCCCACACTAGGTAAAACCTGTATCGTGGGTAAAAACAACTACGAGGGACTACGGTCCCACAACACCAAGACCCGAAACAAATATCTGTCTGTTACACAAACATTAGTCTCGGTGCGGGTATCGAACCCACGGCCTCTCGTTTCACAGTCGACTACTCGCCCGCTGCGCCACGGACGATGTCTAAATGATCTAACTTGCCTTGGCGTTAAGTAACTCGTGTCCACAAGCCAAAAAGTCTAGAAGCGCAACAAATTAATTGAGTATTGTTTTTAAATAAATTAATTGAATTATTATCCAAAATGTCTATCAAAAGTGGTATAGCCACGCTTTAAACAGTTTGGATACATCATCAAAGAGCCAACTTGATCCAATTCCTACTACTTCCTGTTGCGTTTCTTACGATGAGAAAGGTTTCTGGAGGTCCAGACCCTCCTCTTACCATCCTTATTCTTTTCCTATAAGTCCGGCAAGGTACTTATTACTAATTATTCTCGTGTAGTGTGCCCATGGAAGATGAGGATTACAATCTAGTGACCCACTCCTTAGACAGCCTCTGCTATAAAAAAAAAAGCAAAAATTTGTAAGTGACCTTAAAATAATTAATTGGATCAATATCAAACACGATAATAATAACTCTTAATTAAAAATGAAATAAATAAGTCATGTATATCAATATTATCCTTATCAGTGCCTACAATAACCATTGTTCCATAAATGCAATCGGTATGTTCATTAGGGAACACGTTAGATTTTAAATAATAAAGAAAACAAAATAATATTAAAATAGAACAAATAGCTAGCTATAAAGAAGTGTATTGAAATCGATAAAACCTTGATCAGAAATTCAAGGATGTTTTTATCTGAATAATTTCAGTGGAACAAAAGTGATCGATCAGCTTAGAACTGTAGGTGAATAGTGCAAAAATGGCGGCTGAAGTAACAGAGACGTCTTTCCTGAAACAAAAAAAAGAGGAGGTCCCGTATTGGACAACTTTCCGCACGACAACAACCGTTGCGGAGACCGGGGTGATTTGGAAACAGAAATCTGTATCGATAAAATCTCCGAAATCTGGGAGGATAGTGCAAGCTCAGAGGCAGAGTAGTAAGAAATCATCGAAGTCAGAAAATGGGAAAGATGCTTCAGGATTCTTCGCGAGATTTTTCGAAGATTTTAGGAAGGCAAAAGTCTCCGATTTTACGTACAAACCGTCGAATGTTCGGAGGAATAGCTTCTACAAGCCGTTTTGGGCGACCAAAGTCGTCGAAGAGAAGCAAGAGACTAAAACGAAAGTGTTAGAAATAAAAGCTACACCACAGAAACCGTTAGCAGCGGTACCATTTTCGAAGGTATATTTCGCATATTTTCATGAGATATGTAAAAGTCGAGACCATTCAGACCTAATATTTTTCATAAATATTTTGATAAATTATTTTAAATAATATTAAAATTTTTATTCATTGAATGTTTATAAAAGCAACATTGATTACTACCAGGTAAAAAAATACGTTTCATAAAACCTTTGCCATATCTCATGAGAAATCTTGCCTGATATGGCGACATCTACCTCGAATTAAACAATAAAATTACTTTTCAAGAATCAGTACAAAGTTTCACCGAAAGTGAGTAAGGATGTGAAGCAACCAGCGGTGGGTAAGAAGAGGCTCTCCACAGTGGTAGCCCACCGGGAATATAAGCTCAAGAAGCCTGTCAACTACCAAGGAAGTGAAATGTATATGCCCACGGGTGAACAGCTGTTTTGGGTTCGTTTCAAATTATTTAAAAAAAACTGCGTTTCATTCAAAAATTATATATCGAATTATAATTTGCCATTAGTGAGACAATTAAATCAATTACCTCAGTAATTCGAAAGAAATTACTTTGTTATTAGCATGATTTGGTTTTTAAACAGTTTTTTATTAAACGATTTTTAAACGGTTTTTTAGCTTGCCCTGGTTATTTTTTGGGTCAAATTTACTAATTATAATTTTACCCTCTTCTTTTTGGCATATTGATCTGATATTTAGTACGCACCTTTAGTTCTGATGACAATACAATCTAGTGTCGTTAATTTCACGTCAGAGTGAGATAGAGACTAGAAGATAATAATGTCTTACTTATAAATGACATCACTAATATAATTCAACCGCCTAAGAAATAATTATATCTATACTTATTAGTATGTTTATTATAACAATACTATTTATGGGTTTCCTAACAATGTTTTCCTTCACCGATACGAGTATATTTCCCTATCCACTAGTGTGTGGTATACATACTACATTGCAAAAGCTTCTGCTATTGTGTACGTAGTGTAATTATTCTATAAACCATCAACTGCCACATGCATTACTTCTAATTTCCTTGTATCATCTATGTATGTATATAATAGTCAATCACCGTTCGTTAGTATCGCTAAAACTCATAAACGGCTTAGCCGATTTGAATGAACTTTTGTGTGTATATTTCAATGAGTCCCTGGATGCTAATTTTGATCTTGAAATATTTTTGGAAGTTCAGGGAAGGTTTAAAAACACAATTGGACCCAGTAGGTGGCGCTGCTGTCGGTATGCCACCAAATTTGATTTGCTGGGATTTGTGGGAGAAATGCCGAAGATTGTGATCATTAAAATATCATATTTAATGTGACGCTGCTTTTCCGGACAGAAAACCGTCTACCGGCCCCGCTAGTTGCTAAAATATACACAATTTCTAAATAACTAGCAGTTGTAGGAAATAAATATCCTCGCTTTCTGAATGTTCAATAATCAAGTTCTGTGAGATGATCGAGCGATCGAAGTTTGAATAGTTGGAGGGTAACGGATATATTGGACATAGCTATTTAAACAGTTTATAGAATTACAAACAACCATCTACCCAAAAAGGATTGACGATCTAAGGAAATGGCCGATCGTAAAACCATGAGCTAAATATTTGTTTAGTATTCAACCTTAAAAACATTACTGTAACTATGCTAAGTTCTGATTGCAAATCCTAATACATATAGTCGTTTTTATTGACAGCCTCCGTGGCGAGTAGCCGGCTGTGAAACGAGAGGCCGTGGGTTCGATTCCCACACCGGGACCAATGTTTGTGTGACAGACAGATATTTGTGTCCGGTGTCTGGGTGTTGTGAGTCCGAAAGTCTCTCGTACTCTCTGACACTCACAACAAAGATTCGTATCTTAGTGTGGGGTCAGGGCTATGTGTGTGACTGTTGGGTGTTATTTATTATGTTCCGATTCTGTTGTGACAATATTCTCTCAGACTAATAATGTCTACAATTAAGTTTGTTTCTGTCAAGCCAAACAACGTATTCTTAAATCATTAAAAGTGACAGGGCTGAACATATTTTACTTTGACACGATCTAAGAGACCCAACTTAGTTCTTTCATGAATGTTTTTCATTAATTTTAACTTATTTTTGAATTATTGAAGCTCTTGTAACACTATGTCAATTCAGTTAGTAACGTCAGAATCAAAGTTACTGTTATAATGATCCACAACTATTTATTTGGATATTATATGGGCCATATGTTCTTTGGACTGCATCGGTGGCGCAGTTGTAATTGCGCATGCGTTACGACTGCTGTGCTGAGGTCTCGGGTTCGATCCCCAGGTCGGGTAAAGTGATATTGGGTTTTTCTATTTAAAAACACTCAGTATCAGCCCGGAGTTTGGAATTGTGCCCGGTATGGCGATAGGCTCGCCCCCTATCATTATGTGGTATCATTATATTAGGTGAGTATACTGGTTACGGCTCTGCCTACCCCTTCGGGGATTACAGGGGTATATGTTCTTTGCAATTCCTAAACCCCATGATACATGTTATCCTAGCGTAGATCAGGACTACGTGTGATTAATAAAATATGCTAATATTCGACCCTTCGTCCACAGCTAGGCGAGACCCGTCCAACGTCATTTGGTCCGGCTACCTACCAGGACTTCAAGGACATTCGCTCTCGTTGCCTAGCCGAAGGCAGGTTGTTCGAAGACCCGGAATTCCCGGCCGTGGACCGCAGTCTCTACTACAAGGAGAGACTTGACCGGCCCATCACATGGCTCAGGCCTGGGGTGAGTTATCTGGACTATTAAATCTATGCCATAGTAAACTGGTTTTTGCCCTCAGCTTTTTTTAATGTTATATACCTAATAGTTCTCAGGAGTAATATAGTTTTTTATCGGTGAAAGAATTATCAGAATCGGATCAAAAGGCTAGTTTAATAGTATTATTCTTCATGGTCTATATTATTAAAATATTATATTATCTGTATATATAAAAGAAGAAACTGTCTGACTAACTGATCGATCAACGCACAGCCAAAACGGCTGGGGTTAGAGACTTGAAATTTTGACATTAGGTACCTTTTATGACGTAGGAATCCACTAAGGAAGGGTTTTTGGATATACCACCCCTAAGGGGGTAAAATAGGGGATTATAGTTTATATGAAAATCCGTCATTTTTGAAGTTAAGTTTATGAAAATTAGTATTTGGCCTTTTAGTCAAAAATAAAAATATATATTTCAGGATTTTTGGAAATTCCACCCCGAAGGGGGTAAAATAGGGGAAGAAAGTTTGTATGAAAATCTGTCATTTTTGCAGTTAAACGCATAAAATTTGGTATTTGGCCTTATAGTTAAAAATTAAAAACACATATTTCAGGGTTTTTGGAAATTCCACCCCTAAGGGGGTTAAATAGGGTAAGAAAGTTTGTATGAAAATCCTTCATTTTTGAAGTTAAATGCATGAAAATTGGTATTTTGTAGTGTATACATTTTGTCTTAAACATGAACTCCACGCGGGCGGAGCCGCGAGCAACAGCTAGTCATTAATAAACATAAAACATAAGTTTTCAAGATTTCATTAGCATTTTTATAAACCAACTTTCACCGAAACGCTATCAACTCTCATATGACGTGACCGTCCGCAAAACTAATAGACGTTTGGCTCATCGTTTTAGATGTTTCGGTGATTGTGACGTCATAAATGACTGATGGGTGTTTCATGTCACGTGACAAAATTATATAATTTTAATACTTATTTCTTGAAAATATTAAATAATCACATATAAGTTAACAAGTTGGTTTAATTTTCGATATTTATAGACTAAAATCTATTATAAAAAATCAACATTCGATCAGGTTTTCACTTACTGTCAACTACCCTATTGTTACACTTCGAAAGAGGTTACTATAATAAAACTATCTAGAACTAAGTGCACAATTTTATACGGAAAACACTGCAAATTACGTTTATAAAAAACATATATCGTAAACAAAACACGTAACAATAGAAAAACATAAATACCGGCCAGATAAGAGTAAACAATAGAAAGTTAAGATTAAGATAACTGTTGTACAATACCTTCATTAATTTCATAAATGAGGTACCTTGATTTGCGCCATACAATTTCTGAGAGTGGCGCCAAAAATATCTAAATGTTTTTTTTTTCGTATGGATTTGTGCTGTTAGCTCATAATTGCTTTTACAGCTTCACCTAACATTGTGGCCGGCACCTATAGCGCTCCAGCCAGAAAACGCAACATTTGTCAGCGGCTAAGCTCAAAGACGCTTTCTAAAAGGCCTTCAATTAAGCCGTCGCGTCGCTTGGAATAGGCTCAGGGCCGTCTCGATGTACTAATGTATCGAAAATCCGAGCCTCGGCCGGGCTCCTTGGACTCGCCGGCGAGTCCTACGTCGACGTGAATTCATAATACAATTGTGATTGCGATTGGGCAGGGACAGTGCTGCCTCGACAGCGACCGTTATGGGATCATTTGGATCTCCCAAAACATGTTTAGGGCGACGACGGAGGGAGATTGTGCATCGTGAAGCTAATATAGCCTAGTACAGGGGAGCCAAACTGCGACTCTTTGAAGGATTGCTTGTGGCTCTCGATAAATGTACCCGAGTTCCCTTTTAATTTTTGTGCTGTTATATTTTAAAAATTGTTATCGTTCCGTATGTGTTTCAAAATGTCTTTTAAATAACTGACAACAAATATGAAAGACTAAGTACAACGTTGTAATTTTTAATATTTAATTTCAATACACATATTTTGTACTTTTATTTATATAATTTCTGTAAAAAGAATGTTTTATACCTTTTTTGCATACCTTTTAAATACGTATTTAATTGAGGCTCACAAAAATAAAAAAAATTGTAATATGGCTCGACTATCAAGGAGCTTGGCCACCTGTTATATAGTGTATAACTATGTATTATACTGTTTTTGTTTTTTTATCCTGGTACGACAAAGTGACCACACTGCACCTGATGGTAAGCGCAGTGCCGTCCAATTAGAGTATCGAGTAGCGAGAGACGATCTATCCCCCGCTACTCAACACAATCATGCCGGCCTTCCTACACTACGCCATGGGCAAGAAGGTGAAGAAGCGGTCGAGGGTCTAGTGTCAGAGTACTCAGTACATCGGGGTGCAGACCCACTGGCCCCCTAAAACTCGTACCCTAGAATAAAAGTTGTAGATTCGTCACCTATTCAAGTGCCCATTGGTCCCCTGATAGGAGACCAATCAATATTAATTTATTTATAAGGTACCCCAACTCTAGACCACCGTCAAAAAGTGTTGTTTGGTGTTTAGGAAATCAGCGACAACCCGCAACTGTTCGTGGAGGGGTACAGTCGGTTCGACGTGCAACAGGGGGAGCTGGGTGACTGCTGGCTGCTTGCCGCTGTCGCCAACCTAACCCTGCATCGCAAGTCAGTATACCATCGTACTAGAATCTTCCACAGCTTTTTCAATACCAATTTTATAATTCTCATTAGGTGTAAATCCAATTCGAATATTACTTTTGTTTTTTTTTTCTCCTTTTTGAATTGTCAGATTTGTTTCTTTTTGTTGTTTTCATCTGCTTCTATTACTGTTTTATAAACTGTGGATAAAGTAGTAGGTTAAACAATTATATTCCTGTATTATGTTATTATTGTACTAACTAACTATTGTGTAACTGTTTTTTATCACAAATAAATAAAAATAATGAGATAAATTTACGGTAGGCAGCGGCTTTGCTGTGCCCTGGCATTGCAGAAGTCTATGGGCGGCGGTGACTACTTACCATCAGGTGGCCCGTCTGTTCGTTTGTCTATTGAGGCACTAAAAAAATAATAAATAGTTTATTTGGGCAACAATGCAACAACAATTTCTTTAGGAAACAATAATTATTATCAATTTTGTATTCATTTTTGTCAGTGTACATTATCTAAATAAATACACCCAACAGTCACACATATAGTTCTGACTCCACACTAGGTCGAACCTGTATCGTGGGTATCAACAACTACGAGGGACTACGGTCCCACAATACCCAAACCGGAAACAAATATTTAATGATTACAAAAATGTTTGTCTCAGTGCGGGAATCGAACCCACGGCATCTCGATTCACAGACGGCTACACGCTCGCTGCGCGACGGAGTCTGTCATTTATTTTTCTACAGCACTATAGTTTCAGTAGCTGTCACTATGTTGTGCCGTATTAAAACAAAACCTTGAATTTATCCCTAATGATATCTAGGTATTTCCAAACAATATACATTTACAGACATTTTCCTGACAATTACTTAATACAAGAAAATGATATACATGTCCATTTAATTATAAAATATTTATTTTATTTTTTATTATACAATTTTATAGGTAATTATAATGATGTATAAGGGAACATGATTAATTATTTTAATTCTATTTTTGGTTCTTATAATATTGACCACTAGATTGCCTATCGCGCCCACCACACAACTTCGCTTGCGTGATTACGTTATGGGACTAGAATCTCATAGAAAAAAACATAAGCATTCATGGGGCTACCGACATAACTGAAACCTGAAACTACAGTTCCTGAAACACAGTGTGAAGAAGCAGGCCGGCGTGATTGTGTTGAGTAGCGGGGGATAGATTGTCTCTCGCTACTCGATACTCCAATTGGACTGCACTGCGCTTACCATCAGGTGCAGTGTGGTCACTTTGTGCCAGGATACAAAAAAAATGTCATCATTATCAATTATTTTGTATATTATATCTGTCCCTTGGTCAATTCGTGATAATTTCTAGCCTTACCGGATCTGGTGATTCAATTTGCGATTGAGTTTTCAATCTAATAGAGTCAGACATGGCTTACCTGAGATTAGAATTTGTATGCCTACCCTTCTAGTGCTACATGCTATGCATGCATACTACGGAACGGTAGGCAGCGGCTCTGCTGTGCCCTGGCATTGCAGAAGTCTATGGGCGGCGGTGACTACTTACCATCAGGTGGCCCGTCTGCTCGTCTGCCTATCAAGGCAATAAAAAAAATGCATGAGCTTATGTAATAAACAATATTTTTCTTCCAGATTATTCTTCCAAGTGGTTCCGGATGATCAGAGCTTCGAAGAGGATTACGCCGGCGTCTTCCATTTCCGGTAAGATTTAGTTTATTCAGCATCATTGGTTTGAAATTGTTCACTTTGTGTTCAGATTATTCATAGTAGTTTTGATAATAATATTAGCCTTGCATTAAACATTGTCCCACTGCTGGGCATAGGCCTCCACTACTAATGAGAAGGGTTAAGCCTTAGTCCATCACGCTGGCCCAATGCGGGATAATAGACTTCACACATCCTTTGATATTCGTACGAGAATTCTCAGGTATGCAGGTTTCCTCACGATGTTTTCCTCCACCGTTAAAACAAGCGATAATTAACAATTAATACACACGTAACTTTAGAAGTCAGAGGTGTATGTCATTTGGGTTTCGAACATATGACTTTCGTATTGACAGTCCGTACAGCAACCAACTAGGCTATCGCTGTTTTTTTTATTAGTCAAAGAGCATATTATTAAACTGACTGCCTTGATTGCCTCGGTGTCGCCGTTGTAATTGCGCATGCGTTACGACTGCTGTGCTGAGGTCTCGGGTTCGATCCCCGGGTCGGGTAAAGTGATATTGGGTTTTTCTATCTAGAAAGTCCTCAGTATTAGCCCGGAGTCTGGAATCTGTGTCCAGTATGGTGATAGGCTCGCCCCATATCACATTATGGAACCGAAATTCGGCGAAAAGTGGGTGTACTCGTTACACCTCTGCCTACCCCTTCGGGGATTACAGGCGTGAGTGTATGTATGCATATTATTAAACGGCATTTTAGTAAAAACAAAACGAACACCCTGTATAAACGTTATGTGAAAATGTAATCTTTATTTATAAACTAAACCTGGTAATGGAACATATCAGACGTGCACAGATTACAGTTAGTGTGTGGGCAAAACGGATGGTGATATTTAAATAAACACAGGATAGTCTGAACAATATTAATCCGGTGTTGATACCAACAATGTCAAATAATGTATTTAAAGCTTTTATCTCTATACTAGATGTTGCTCGCGGCTCCGCCCGCGTGGAGTTTATTTTTGGAAGAAAAGGTATACAATCCATGGAGGCATCTTAAGCTATTACACCTTTCTATATTTTTCTATCCCATGGGAAGCGTGAATTTTTTCAGGATATAAAGTGGCATATGTCATTTTCTGATCCCTAAACTGCCACTATGCAAAAAATGTGTGTGTGTGTTAAATGTTAATTATATGGCTTGCATTAATTATGAAGGAAAACATCGTGAGGAAACCTGCATACCTGAGAATTCTCGTACGAATTTCAAAGGATGTGTGAAGTATACTAGGTCACATTAGGCCAGCTTGGTGGACTAAGACCTAACCCCTCTCATTAGTAGAGGAGGCCCGTGCCCAGCAGTGGGACAATGTTTAATACAGGGCTAGTATTATTATTATATAAATAAAGATTGATAAGAATAGTAGGGTACCCTCGATATCATCATCATCATCCACAGCCTGTAGAATCCCACTGCTGGGTATAGGTCTCTTTCAAGTTATGCCACATGCCACGGTCCTGAGCCAGTCTCATCCAGATTCAACCTCCGATCTTAACGAGGTCGTCAACCCATGTTGCTGCTGGACGACCTTGACTCGATATGATTTACAAAAAATTTATTATTTTTTTTGTAGTTTTATATATCTATACTAATATTATAAAGAGGAAAGATTTGTATGTATGATTTGTATAAGTATGTTTGTAACGAATTGGCTCAAAAAGTACTGAAGCTACATTATCATTGATTAATAAAGGCTATTTTATTAACCGACTTCAAAAAAAGGAGGAGGTTCTCAATTCGACTGTATGTTGCTTTTTTTTTTTTTTTTATGTTTGTTACCTCGTTTCTCTGTACTGTGTGAACCGATTTCGACCATTCTTTCTTTGATTGAAAGCTGGTGCTTGTCATTTGGTCCCATAAAAATATGGTGAAGATCTGATGAATATCTTCGGAGCTGGAGAGGGTAACTCCTTAAAATTAAGTAGTATTCCAGTGGTTCTTTTTGCATTACGTTCATTATAAAAGTTAAGTTTCAGTGAGAGAGGGTAAAAGGGGTGGGGGTGAGGGAGGGGGGTGATAAAATTAAAATACACGTAAATCCTAATATCTTCAGCAGCTTTTAACCGATTTTATATAATTTACCACTAAAAAGCAAAAAATAAATTATTACTTTTTAAATAAAAATTAAACCGCCTTCAAAAAAACCCAGACACAACTAAAAAGCAAAAAATAATTGGTTACATTTAAATCAATTAGTTATATGCAATTTCAATCAATTATTTGGAGTCGGTGCCAGCCAAAACATGGAAAAAACAGAATAATCAGGCATACAAAAAAATATAAAATAGATCCAGACTTGGTTTTTATAAATCTAAAAGTAAAGAAAACAACACCGGCACCGACTCCAAAAATAATTGATTGAAATTGCATATAACTAATTGATTTAAATGTAACCAATTATTTTTTGCTTTTTAGTTGTGTCTGGGTTTTTTTGAAGGCGGTTTAATTTAATTGCAAGATTATGATGGATTTTATACTTTTCTATCAAAAATAACAACCACGCGAGCGGAGCCGCGCGCGCTAGTTAAACTATAATTTATTTTCCTCTTACTCTTAATGCACAACGTATTCACTTTAAAATAAAACTAATTTTACGGATGCTGTCGCGGTTTATTTAACTTTTTTATCCCTACGCACCAGTGGGCGGATGTGGTCAAAACTAGTCGCGAGGCAGTAAATTTAATCCAAATGAAATAATTTTTTTTTAAATACTCGTAATTATATCTGCTTTCTTATAGCACTGCGGAAATTCACTTTTTAGGGGTAGAAACCACCCCTATCCACCCCTAAGCAGGCTAAACCACCAGATTCTGGGTAAAACGAGTTCGATCAACTACATAGTGCTTACTGCTTAGGGGTAGATTATTAGGGTTGTAAGGGTATGTGGAAACGAAGTATATGAGGGTTAATTGAAAATGATTTCATTTGGATTAGATTTACTACCTCGCGCGTAGTTTTGATCGTTTCCGCCCACTGTGTGACGTTTCGAAAGCTTTACATGGTCACGTAAAATTAGTTTTATATCAATGTATGACATTCGCGTACACGTAAGAAACTATGATGTATTCTCTTACAGTTTCTGGCAGTATGGTCGTTGGGTGGACGTGGTGATCGATGACCGCCTGCCCACGTACCGCGGGAAGCTCGTCTTCCTCCACTCCTCGGAGACCAATGAGTTTTGGTCAGCACTGCTTGAAAAGGCATATGCTAAGTAAGTACTATTTTACAGCAAATTGAGTGTTGCTCTTTGATAGTCGAGCCATTTTTCAAAATATTATTTTCGCGTTTCGCAATTAAATACCTACCATTTAAAAGGCATGATAAAAAGGTATAAATTTTTTTTTTGAAGAAATTTTATTTATTGAAAACATATAAATAAGAGTACAAAATATGTGTATTGAATTTAAATATTACAAATTACAATGTTGCACTTAATCTTTCAAATTTGTTGTCAGTAATTTAAAAGACATTTCGAAACACATAATATGGAACTATAATAAATAATATCAACAATCAGTGTGTAATTATGATTAATTTAAGATGTATTGATTAAAGAGATAATTAAAGATGAATTCTAGGTAATATTGGGACTAGATGCTAGTCCTAGTCTTTAGAAACACTTTATCTAAATTCAACAACGTTCAACGTAGTCTCAATTACTGATTACGGTATGCGTATTTAGTCTGCTTAGTACATACATACATATACACTCACGCCTGTAACCCCCGAAGGTGTAAGCAGAGGTGTAACCCGTACTTTTCGCCGAATTTATTATGGTCACATAATGTGATATGTGGCGAGCCTATCGCCATACCGGGCATAACAGTCTGCTTAGTTTTTTTTTCATTGCCTGAATAGGCAGACGAGCACACGGGCCACCTGATGGTAAGTAGTCACCGCCGCCCATAGACTTCTTGTTGCAGCATCTCAAGATATCTAACAAGACTCATAATTATTATAATTGTACAAACTGTGTGTAAGCGCCTGATCATAAGTATTAGCAACTAAGAACGTACATATGCTTATAATGTAGCATCAGGCGCTTGTTGACAATTACCTACTGTCTTTTTATTTTAATAAAACCTGTTCTTACGCACGAATACGTGGTCGTTACAGTTTCTCTCGTTAAAATATTCCTGATCCTTATATCCATATTAATATCACCAATTTATACACTTCTGCAATGCTTGGGTACAGCAGAGCCGCTGCCTACCGTTAAGGACTACTCTTCTTAAGCCTCGTTTAAAGAAGGACATGTCTTTAGTCCTTATCCTATGTAGTGTTTCTATACAGTCATCTCCCACAACTTAAAAGTGTAGTCCGTTGGAATGGCTCTATTGTCCTCCAAGGCGACCATATACAGTGATTCTCGTATTTGTCAGTATTTATATTTAAATACATCATCTGTGTTTACTGGTTTATTTATGTTGACTTATGCCATTAAATAAATAACACCCAACAGTCACACACATAGCCCCGATAACTAAGATACGAGTCTTGTGTCGTGGGTATCAGGGACCCAGAGAGACGCACCCTCTCACGTGTATGAAATTTCAAATTAAAATTTCCAGACTGCACGGCTCTTACGAGGCTCTTAAAGGCGGTTCAACATGCGAGGCCATGGAGGACTTCACCGGCGGCGTCACAGAAATGTACGAGATGAACGAACTGCCACCCAACTTCTACACCATCCTACTGAAGGCATACGAGAGGAACTCACTCATGGGATGCAGCATCGAGGTAACATTACTTTCGGCTTCGGCCACTTTTGGTTTTCAACTTCGGCCACTTTCGGTCTTTGGCTTCGGGCATTTTCGGCTTCGGCCACTTTCAATCTTCGGCTTCTGTACGATTAGCTACAAGACCTATCATTTAACCAAGAAAAGCAGAATAAAAGATGGAAAGACATAGTGGTTCACGGTGGACCGGTGCGCACTGCTTTTGCAAGCCGACAATTTGCTACGCAATCAACATATCTGTACAACTTGATAAACAGGAAAGTAAATATATATCCAATGCAATTGTATGCTTGTAAGAAAGCTTTAACTGAGTGGTTATCATCCCAAACTTATATAGAAGTGGAATCTCTTCTATATAGGGTTGTATGACTAATACTACACTAGCACACAAACACGCATAATGTACACACACACACACACATATACATACACCCACTCACTCATCCACATACACACAATATACATATTCACAAACTCTCATACACTATACACTTACTATTGTATATATACACTATAGATTAAGATAAGATTAAGTAAAAAATAATTTCTGTTGCTTTATATAATTTATTTGTATTCAAAAATGTAACCACGGGAGGAGCGAGTCTCACCCAACACAGGCATTCTTCAATTGCTTTAAGGGTGGACCTCATTGTATATCCTTGTAAAGAGTGAGTGAAATAAAGATATTTATTATTATTATTAAGACCTACGTCTTGCAAAGCTGTACAATAATTCACCAATTAGTTGAAAAAAAATGTAGATATTTAAATTGTGGAGAATAAATCACACTGTCGCTAATCAGCCACCCTGTAAGACTATGTTTGCTAAACGTCAATTTCTAATAATATCAGCAAAGTTGTATAATAAAATTAATAGGTTAATAAAAATCTACCCCATGCAAGCGACTAAATGCAAAAAGACGTTACTAGAATGGCTAAAACAATTTATTATGAACAACTCAACAACACATATCTTAAAATTAAACATACTGAAGTAGTATACACACTCACATGTACACACACACACACACACAAAATAGTATTATGATATGAATAGTATTAGACCACTGAAAACCAGCGCTGTGTTGTGGTATGTACTATGTACGTGCCACAGCACAGCAGTATGCTGAGTGGTCACCTACCTGTCACAGCTGCGACAAGCAAGTGCCAAACCCTTTAGTTTTAAGTGTAATAATAGTTTTTGTTAATGTGGTATGTGCGCGTTGTAGTTTGTGCAAATAAATCGTTTTTCTTTCTTTCTTTCTTTCTTATGTTACTGATTTAATATGTATTTTGTTTCTTATTTATATAGTTTGTTCTGTTATACACAGACTTATTTTAAGTTATAATAATTGTTATCAGAGATCGGGACCTTCTGCCACAGGCATATTACATGCCTACTAGGAGATCCAACCTTAATTCATAGTTTTAAGACATTTGTGGAACGAAATAAACATTTTTCATTTTAAAAAAATTGCCCAAGTTTAACACCCTCTAATTGTTATTGGTAACTTAGTCTTTGGTTTCCGTTCTTTTGTCCGAAGGTATAGTTAAACTCAAGTGTTGCATATTAATATTCCAGCCGGACCCGAACATCCTGGAGGCGGAGACCCCTGTGGGCCTGATACGGGGCCACGCGTACTCCGTGACGCGCGTCAAGTACGTCGACATCGAGACCCCGGGCCGCGCCGGGAAGATACCACTCCTGCGGCTGCGCAACCCCTGGGGCAACGAGGCCGAGTGGAACGGACCCTGGAGCGACAAGTCAGTCATTGTTTATTATGCATACAAGGATATTACACATTCAAATAAAACTTTTGGAACGAAGTTCCTTATCGCGCGGTGTGAAAGAGGGCTAGACGGAAAAAAATCTTACGAAAAGTTGTCACAAACACTTTTATATTGGAACGTTTTTAAATGTATTTTAACAGCTGTCATTATGTTTTATTTGTTAATAATAAAAAAAATATTATTATAACTTAAAAAAAAAAATATTACAATTCCTTCACTAATTAATCGAAAGGAACTTCGTTCCATCCGGGTATCCCTTGACACCTCTCATTTTTTTTTCTTATTTTGGCGTGGCAATGTGACCACACTACACCTGATGGTAAGCGCACCGCCGTCCAGATAGTATCAAGTAGCGAGAAACAGTCTATCCCTCGCTACTCAACACTATCATGCCGGCCTGCTGTGTTGCTTCTTCACACTACGCCTAAAGGACCCAGGATCATAGGAAGACGGCAACACGGTAGCTGGCAGACTGTTCCCCAGCTTGATGGTGCGGCAAAAATACGAATTTGCTCTGCTCTTGGTTCGGGCCGGGGTAGTAGACACCACGAAGCTGTGGCTCCGCAAGCCAGTACGCGTGGTTCTAACTAATTTTATTGGATTTTATCTCGGTTTATTTTACTTTTTATTGCTGATGATTATATCCTCCGTGACGTATCCGTCGACGGCGAACCTTGCAAGGAACCTTTTAGATTCAATTCTTTTTATTACCGACGTTTCGATAACTATACAGTCTTCGTGGTTACGGAACGGACTCTAAATATAACCAGCAATACAATCTGTATTTTACAATCTGTTTGAACTTAGCAAACACCACTTAATACATCTACACATCAACGCAACATTTACAATGTAATTACTAATTTGTGTATCTCAGGTCACCCGAGTGGCGTTTCATACCGGAATCGGAGAAGGAAGAGTTGGGCCTCACGTTCGACGATGACGGTGAATTCTGGATGTCCTTCAAAGACTTTGTCACACATTTCTCAAGGTAAACATAAGTCAATTTTTGTTAGATAACACCCAACAGTCACACACATAGCCCCACACACTAAGATACGAGTCTTGTGTTGTGGGTATCAGGGACCTAGAGAGACTCGGTCTCAACACCCAGACCCCGGACACAAATATCTGTCTGTCACACAAACATTTGTCCCGGTGTGGGAATCGAACCCACGGCCTCTCGTTTCTGTCGGCTACTCGCTAACTGCGCCACGTAGGCTGTCATTACCTTTACTGTATATTTTTTACCTGCCGAATATCCGACTGCGATTGATGTAACCGAAATTTCGGTTTCGATTATTGACTGAAATTTCGGCTGCGGTCACACATCTGACCGAAACTTCGGCTTCGATCAGCTACGGCCGAAACTTTGGCTTCACAATCTATTAATATTATATTTCCAATTTTTACTCTCTAATTATCGACATCACATTTAAAAAAAACCCGCCAGAAAAAAAATATTATTGTTATAAGTTTATCGGCTTTGTCTGTTTATGTGAGTGTAAACAGATGGACAGTTTTAGATGGTGTTTTATTAAATGCTGTAATATTTTCAGAGTGGAGATATGTAATTTGAACCCGGACTCGTTGGACCCTGAAGAGTGTCCTGAGGGATGCACCAAGAAGTGGGAGATGTCAGTGTTTGAAGGAGAATGGGTCAGAGGTATGTTTTTATATTGTATTTTTTTACAGAAATAGGCTTGCGTTTGACCTCTATCTCGCTTGATAGTAAGTGATGATGTGGTCTACGGTGGAGCTCCACCACACGTTGGCACAGCAAAGTGACTACACTGCACCTGATGGTAAGCGCAGTGCCGTCCAATTAGAGTATCGAGCGAGAGCCAATCTATCCCTCGCTACTCAACGCAATCATGCCGGCCTGCTTCTTCACACTACGACATGGGCAAGAAGGTGAAGAAGCGGTCGAGGGTCTAGTGTCAGAGTAATCAGAAGGCCACAAAACGGCCAAACATCGTACCCAACTCTAGACCCCCGACAAAAACCGGACTTGTACTAACTTAACTCTATTTTTATTTCCAGGTGTAACAGCTGGTGGTTGCAGGAACTACCTGGAGACCTTCTGGCGTAACCCTCAGTACACTGTCACACTGACAGACCCTGATGAAGGAGATGACGAGAATAAATGTACAGTGAGTATTCAGGGATAGCCTGTTTGGAAGTAGTAGTTTACTGGTGGTAGGATATTCATATCCGCCCGGATAGCGACCACAGGGTACCACCCGGCATAGTGGCACACGCAAGTGTGTCGCGTTCCGAGATCAGCCAGTGTACATCCGGGTTTTGTCGAGTTTGTCCTAGAGTTTGGGTTCGATGTTTTGCCGTTTTGTGGCCTTCTGAGTACTCTGACACTAGACCCTCGACCGCTTCTTCACCTTCTACTATATTTACTTTCGGTATTGTGGATGTTCATGGGCGGTGGAGATCACTTAACATCAGGTGACCGTTTGTAGTCACTGGCTCGCTTGTAGGATTATGCTTTAAAAAAAAACTATATATAATTGTTAATTTTCACAGATAATCGTAGCGCTGATGCAGAAGAACCGCCGCTCGCAGCGTCACCAGGGACTCGAATGTCTGACCATCGGGTTCGCGGTGTACCGTCTGCCGGACTATGGACACGTGCCCAAACCTCTCGATATCAACTTCTTCAAGTACAACGCGTCTGTGGGCAGATCTCAGGCCTTCATCAACCTGAGAGAAGTCAGCGCTAGGTGATAAAATTATAAATACTAATGTTTGGATGGATGTTTGTTACTCAGTCACGCCAGAACGGCTGGACGGATCTGGTTGAAATTTAGCCCAGAGGTGTATTAGTATGGAATAGCACATAAGCGAATTTTTTAACCCATAAAATGCTCGGTTCGCATGAGGATCGACATGATTTTTGGCATAATGTTAGGGTGAGGGGTCTGATCTAGCATAATATAGAAAGATGTAATAGCTTAAGATGTCTCCATGGATTGTATAAATTTTCTTTTAAAAATAACTACCACACGGGCGGAGTCGCGAGCAAAAGCTAGTCATGTATAATTTTCATTTTAGAGGGCATCTGTTACACACATACGCACTCACGCCTGTAATCCCCGAATGTATAGGCAGAGGTGTAACCACAGTTCGTCGAGCTTAGTACCGTCCCATGATGTGATAGGGGACGAGCCATACCGGGTACAATCCTAGACTCCCGGTTGATACTGAGTATTTCTAAATAGAAAATCGCAATATCAGTTTTACCCAAACTGGAGATAGAACCCGAGACCTTAGCACAGCAGTCGTACCGCGTACTCAATTACAACTGTACCACGAAGGCGATCAAGTAGGATATCCATATCCGCCCGGATAGCCACCACCGTACACAGGGTGTTAAACTCGCCATAGTGGCACACGCAAGTGTGTCGCGTTCCGAGATCAGCCAGTACATTCGGTTTTGTCGGGGGTCATAGAGTTGGGGTACGATGTTTGGCCGTGTTGCGGCCTTCTGAGTACTCTGACACTAGACCCTCGACCGCTTCTTCACCTTCTTGCCCATGGCGTAGTGTGAAGAAGCAGGCCGGCATGATTGTGTTGTGTAGCGAGGGATAGATTGTCTCTCGCTACTCGATACTCTAAGCGGACCTCACTGCGCTTACCATCAGTTGCAGTGTAGTCACTTTGCAGTGCCAGAATAAAACAAAAGTCAATCAATAACGTGATATGTTTTTGTTATAGATTCAAGTTCGAGCCAGGTTCATATGTGATAGTGCCTTCCACCTTCGAACCGGATGAGGAAGGAGAGTTCCTCGTGCGAGTCTTCTCCGAGAAGGACAACAACATGGAGTGAGTACTTGTGTTAATTCAATCTGATAATAAAACATAATAATGTCGATATAATGAATATCAGATCTGAATCTTTCTCTAGGTTACCTTATACAAAAAACCTAATGTTCAATGTTTAATTTCAACAAGTAAGGGTCTTTTTTAGTGCCTCGATAGGCAGACGAGCAGACGGGCCACCTGATGGTAAGTAGTCACCGCCGCCCATAGACTGCTGCAATGCCAGAGCACAGCAAAGCCGCTGCCTACCAAATTTTTAGTTTCCAATTTTTTGTTTTTGCATACAAATCCCGGCTGTTTTTATTTATTTTTGTTATTAATACTTAGTATATTAGTTCACACATTAATAATATAACAATGATTAATAACAATATAAAAACAATAATAATTGTCAGGGTGCATGTTTTGGATTATCTAGTCCTAGATTACTTCGTTCTATAGTTGTGAACTGTTATGATTGTAAACTGTTATGCATCTTAAATAAATAAATAAATAGATTCAAATATATCATCCTGATAGCAGCGATAGCCTAGTTGGTTGCGGTACGGACTGTCGAGACTAAAGTCGTAGGTTCAAAACCCAAGTGGCATACACCTCTGACTTTTCTAAAGTTATGTGTGTATTAAAATGTTAATTTCTCTATTTGGAAAATTAATAATCATATTTAAGGCATAAGCCTTATGATTATTAATTTCTTTCTTTATAAACACTATTAGTCAAAAGAACTTTTTCAGTGTTTTCTCTCGTTCACTCTTACATCATTTGATATAATGAAGTAAGGGACAACATGATCAAAAGATTAATACATTTATAGGTTAGGGAGTTGATGTTCGATAATTAATAACTTCCAAATAATATGTATGGATGAATCGATACATCGATGGATGATATTTAATATCAAGATTTCCAAATAATATGTATTGATTAAGCTAGTGTTGCAAGTTTAAATGAAACATACAAATGTGAGTAATTTTCTTTTTTACAGGGAAAATGACGAAGACATTGGCATGGGTGACGTTGATGACAGAGTAAGTTCAATAGAGCAATATAATTTTTTTTTTATATTCAAATAAAAAATAGACTACAAGGGAAAAAAAGTTTTTTTAAGGGAATATCAGTTGTAAATACATATACACTCAGGCCTATAATCTCCGAAGGGGTAAGCAGAGGTACAACTCTTCGGGGATTATAGGTTACAACCAGTACACCCACTTTTCGACGAATTTCGGTCCCATAATGTGATAGCGAGCCTATCGCCATTAAATATAAGTTGTAAATAAAAAAAATATAAAACTACTAACAATTTGACAGGTGAAAGAGATCGCCCCGGACCCCGAACCCGCTGACCCCGTGCGTGACTTCTTCAACCGTCTCGCGGGGTCCGACGGGGAGGTGGACTGGCAGGAGCTGAAGGAGATCCTCGACTACGCCATGCGAGAGGGTACGTATCGATCTGTGTTAATGGTAATGGGAATATTATAGGTTTTTCATAACTTTTATTTTTTTAGGAAAAATAGTTATCCATTGTGATAATATGAAGTTAATTTTAAATATCTAAAAATATAAATGTACAACCTCCCGGGTTTTTTACAAAATACAGTAATGGTTTCTTATGTTTACGCGACAGTATTTCTCGTTGTTAGTTTTTGTACTTTTTAGTCACGTTTCGAAAGGCTTATAGCAAAAAAAAGTAAAAATAGCCCGCGATATAATTTGTTTTATTTGCAAGTTTTTTTTTTTTGTAAAAAAAGAGTAATATCGATACTCTTTTCTGAAGTTTTAGAGTAGTACATTTGAGGGAAAGGTTTTTTTTTGAGAGAAAAAAATCTTAAGATTTTTTTTATAGTAGCCAATTATTTAAGCAAATTTGCTTTTTCATTAGGAAACGTTGGTTTTGTGTGATTGATTTTGAAATGTGATCGTCTTTTTTATTTATGAAAGTGGTTTTTCTGCGTTTAATATCCTAATATAGCTTTTGTAATACCGATTATAAAGAAATAACTGAACAGTGTAGGAAATTCAGAATGTATTATAACATATTTGAGGTAAAAAACTAGTTTCAAAGTGTTTTTCCAAGTATATAAAGATTATTTTGTATTTTTACCGAATCTAATAGAAAACTACTTGAATTAACATAGAGACACAGAGAATATTGTAGATTACTCACAAATCTATTGTGTTAATGAAATAAATTACATATGAATTGGTTTGCTTGGCCCGCAGTCCCACGTTTTTTACAGGACATTAACTTTTTATCGGTTAAGGCTAGTAACATTTGTACTGTCAAGGAAAAAAAACTTTTTTTTTCTTTACTTTTTTTTTCTTCGACAGTACAAGGAAAGGGTGGTAAAATATACTTTTTGTATTAAATAATAAATAACTGTCTATTTAAATGCCCATTTTTAAGCTTTTACAAATGACGTAATGCTTTATGTGTGAACTTAAAAGTTCTGCTTTGTCCGTTTCGTTTGCTGTCCGTGTGAAACAATATCTATATGTAAGTATAACTTTGTATATAATTTTATGTAAAAAAATTTCTTTATGTGTTTTATATGTATATGCTTATCACGATTGTTTTTATCAAGTTGAAATACTGAATTAAATCAAACTTGCGTTTTTTTTAATATATATTTCATTTTTATTGTGTTTAAATTAATTATTAAATATAGTGTAAATAATTAAATTATATTTTGTACATAAATATGTTTATATTTAGGCATATTAATATATGTGGTATCATATACGTACACAAGTGCAAGAAGCACCATAGATAGTATACAGTATGTTCTAGAAAGGTGGTTCTAATTAAATCTCCACATGTAGAATTGGCAATTGGTAAATTATTGGTAATGGAAAAAACGAATATTGATACTTGAAAACTTTCTTAGCTTTATTATAACCCGACCTTAAATTTTTTTTCTAGTTTTAAACCTTAGTAAGTGCCAACCGGCAATTAAGCATTAAATTTACTTCGACTCGGCAACAGTAGTTGGTTAGCTTTTGTTAATGACTTCATGGTACACAAAACAAATTATTCAAAACAAATTTCAGATCCTATTTACTTAGACAATATGAGGTTTGCGTGATTTTTATTTTACCGACAAAATTTTCTTTACGTGATGTATACCACCTTTCTGGAACATCCTGTATAAGTAAAGAGTGTTAATTGGCTTATTTGTTGTAATCATTTTGTCATATTATATTTGTCTGTTATCAATAGCTGTGAGCCATCAAAATAAAATAAAGTAATTTATTATTGTGGCTTCGTGGTCACCGTGCTAATATAGTACAGTATATCACAGTATCCTTCTGGTATTGTAGAAATTCTATCTCCACTAGGCACTCGTGCATGGACACCCTATCGTCCAATAGCCAATAAACATAGGTATAAGATGACGTGTATCTTCGTATAGAGCTGGCCATGCGCCAGGGCGGCGCGTATGGCGGCGGCGGGGGGTCACATCCCGGGGGCGGCGGGGTGCAAGCGGGGGGGTACGCCCCCCCCACAGCGCCCCAGGACCAGAGCTGTCTCGAGCAGCTGCTGTGTGCACTCTGCACGCCCATCTGTAAGGAGATTGGAGTTGATCTACAGCAGATGCAGCAGCAGAACAACCAGGAGCAAGTGCATCTCACGCAACCACAACCCCAACCGAACACAGGTAAACGGGAGAGAGAGTTAATGAGATCAGAGATATGCGTGCGAGAGACAGAGAGAAAGACTAAGGTGCATCTCACACAACCATACTCAGGTAAATGGGAAGAGATTTTATGAGATCAGAGATGTATATGCGAAAGAGAGACAGAGAGAGAGGGAGAAAAGCTAAGGTGCGTCTCACGCAATCACACACAGGTAAGGGAGCGTACCCATACTACGTGACCCATTTTTTACAATTCTTAGCCCCCTCTCCCCTCTCGGTGAACACCCGTAGTATAATATGCCCAGATCCCCCCCCCCCTTCCCCACGTAGTAATGTATAGATATGGTTTTAAATCATTTTTTGCAAACAGAACATTAAAAAAAACGTTATATGCGTCAGCGTTGGCACCTGTGAGTTTAAAAAGTGATAAACGCTGCGCGCCGAAAGCTCGGTAAAGCGGTAGATATCGCTATATTAGGGTATTGACTACGTGACTAAAACCTAAGCCCATGCCCCGCCCCTGTGACCAAGCGTGGTATTTTAAAGACCTCCCTCCCTGAAAGGGTCACGTAGTATGTGTAGGTTCCCTAAAGGTGAACTCTTCAGTTTTGATGAGATCAGAGAGAGAGAGGCTAATAGCTTTATTGTTATGTTTAAGCTGCATTGATGTGAATGATATATTAGTCCTAATAAAGAAATATTAGGGTATTATTATGTGATTGATTATGTTATATTCAATATGCGTGTGATTCGATAGGCTGATAAAGAATTATATAAAACTTTCATAATGCCTATAATAATAATACTATGAAAAGTACATTGCAAAATACAACATACACTTAAAATATAGATCGTTGTAGAGTATTTGAATCAGTTGAATGAGAGCTGTGCGATCTTGACGTGGGTTCAATCCTGATGGGGCTCTGCTAAATTTCTAATCTTGAGTGTGTTGCATGGATAAATGCCTTAGGTTAAAATCAAACCAAACAGAAAATCTTTCACTTTTTATGTCATGCCTGGATGAATGAATTAGGCTATTCAGAACAAATAGAAAATCGTCACTTTTTTATGTCATGCCTGGATGAATGAATTAGGCTATTCAGAACAAATAGAAAATCTTTCACTTTTTTATGTCATGCCTGGATGAATGAATTAGGCTATTCAGAACAAATAGAAATTCGTCACTTTTTTATGTCATGCCTGGATGAATGAATTAGGCTATTCAGAACAAATAGAAAATCGTCACTTTTTTATGTCATGCCTGGATGAATGAATTAGGCTATTCAGAACAAATAGAAAATCTTTCACTTTTTTATGTCATGCCTGGATGAATGAATTAGGCTATTCAGAACAAATAGAAAATCTTTCACTTTTTTATGTCATGCCTGGATGAATGAATTAGGCTATTCAGAACAAATAGATAATCTTTCACTTGTTTATGTCATGCCTGGATGAATGAATTAGGCTATTCAGAACAAATAGAAAATCTTTCACTTTTTTATGTCATGCCTGGATGAATGAATTAGGCTATTCAGAACAAATAGAAAATCGTCACTTTTTTATGTCATGCCTGGATGAATGAATTAGGCTATTCAGAACAAATAGAAAATCTTTCACTTTTTTATGTCATGCCTGGATGAATGAATTAGGCTATTCAGAACAAATAGAAAATCGTCACTTTTTATGTCATGCCTGGATGAATGAATTAGGCTATTCAGAACAAATAGAAAATCTTTCACTTTTTTATGTCATGCCTGGATGAATGAATTAGGCTATTCAGAACAAATAGAAAATCTTTCACTTTTTGATGTCATGCCTGGATGAATGAATTAGGCTATTCAGAACAAATAGAAAATCGTCACTTTTTTATGTCATGCCTGGATGAATGAATTAGGCTATTCAGAACAAATAGAAAATCTTTCACTTTTTGAAGTCCCAGATTAAACATTTATGAGTAACACTAGCTGTTGCTCGCGGCTCCGCCCGCGTGGAGGTCATGTTTGGTAGAAAAAGTATACAATACAAAATACCAATATTCATGCGTTTATCTTAAAAATGACGGATTTTCTTACAAACTTTCATTCCCTATTTTACCCCCTTAGGGGCGGAATTTCCAAAAATCCTGAAACATATATTCTTTATTTTTAACTAAAATGCCAAATACTAATTTTCATGAATTTAACTTAAAAAATGACGGATTTTCATACAAACTTTCATCCCCTATTTTACCCCTTTAGGGGTGGTATTTCCAAAAACCCTTCCTTAGTGGATGCCTACGTCATAATAGGTACCTACTGTCAAAATTTCAAGTCTCTAACCCCAGCCGTTTGGGCTGTGCGTTGATCGATCAGTCAGTCAGTCAGTCAGCTTCTTCTTTTATATATACAGATTAGTAGTTGACACGTTTTTTTATTAATTAGGTCAAACAGTCACATTACTTAAAATCAATTTACTTATTTATCTACAATTTATTTACCAATCTGCAATAGACTAAAAAAATATAAGCAACAACTTTGTCACTGAATTATAATAAAATCAATAAATATTATGTTGAAATAATATTGGGTATGGCTGCCTCGGTGGCGCAGTTGTAATTGCGCATGCGTTACGAGACTGAGTTGTGACGAGGTCTCGGGTTCGATCCTGGGGTCGGGTAAAGTGATATTGGGTTTTACTCTTTAGAAATACTCAGGTATCAGCCCGGAATCTGGAATTGTGCCCGATATGGCGATAGGCTCGCCCCTATCACATTATGGGACCGAAATTCGGCGAAAAGTGGGTTCACTGATTACACCTCTGCCTTCAGTTACATACATATACAATGTATGTAAATATTATGTTATTAGTGTGTGAAATATTCTCAATAATTCTTAATAATAAGTTTTTACAGGACTCAGAGGCGGCGATGCATGCGACTTTGAATATTTTTTTATTCTGTACACATTTATAGAAATGGAGGCACTATTTAAAATGTCTATTTTTATATGTTGTTTTATTTTCAATGTTTTTGTGCAAGTTTTACAGGTACTTTATTTCAGCCTCACATTTTATTTTGTAAAATAATATTTTGTTATTTTTTTAATTTTGCAAAAAAAAAAACAAAGTATTATTTTACATTTTTTTTCGCTTATGTCGCAACTAACACTAAACACAATGTGGACATTTTCAATAAAACTCATTTTGAAAATTTCCTCATTTTATCCGCTTACAACACTGTATTGTGCGAAAATGGGCATTTTAAATAGTTTTTATTTATTTTACATTTACATATTCGATAAGATCACCTCCATTTCCATAAAACATAACTTAGTTTTAATATGTGAGGCTCAATTGTAATATATCATTATTATTTAAAAAAGGTATATCATATTTGAAGAAAATTAAAACCTTGTTTTTTCGAAAAGTTTAAAAATGAAAAAAGGTTTATTTTTTCGAAAAAAAAACAATTCAGCATCACATTTTTTTTGTTTCATTTTTATTTAACAATTATGAACTGGGAACATGTATTGCAGAACTGAAAGGTCAGGGCTTCTCCAAGGATGTGTGCCGCAGCATGATCGCCATGTTGGATAAAGACGGCTCCGGTGGTCTGGGCTTCGAGGAGTTTAAGACCTTGTGGATTGACTTGCGCAACTGGCGGGTGAGAATTATAGTTTTTTTTTACTTTTTTTTCATCAATAGATCTGCAATATAGTCCTCTGGATGGGTTTTATGGTCAATATTTACTGGTCTATTGATGAACTTGAAGGTTTCTGTGATAATTTTCAAATCCTAAGGTAAACATACTGGTTTCTTATATTTACGCGAATATTATACATTGAAATAAAACGAAATTTACGGATTATATCGCGGTTTATTTTACTTTTTTAAACCCGACGTTTCGAAGACTTTGCAGCCTTCATGGTCACGGGGGAGACTGAGAGACGGGGGAATCCGTAAATTTCGTTTTATTTCAATGTCCTAAGGTAAAACTAAGAAAACAGTCAACTAACCAGTGTCATTAGTATAATAAATAGAGAATCACCGCTGTGGATCTTACTATCTTTGAACATTCTATGCCCAGTGAAATATTTTAATTGGGCTTTTTTTGTCCTTTTCCTATGTCAACTTATACTTTTTTTTATCATAACACGGCATTGTAACCACACTGCTTCTGATGGTGTATTGTGCTTGCTGTGCCATCCTGTCGTCCAGTTAGAGTATACGTATACGTGTATAGATTGTGTTGAGTAGCGAGGGATAGATCGTCTCGCTACTCGATACTCTAATTGTACCGCACTGCGTTTACTATAAGGTGCAGTGTGGTATTTGCCGTGCCGGTATAAAAAATAAAATGTGTACAGGCGGTGTTCCGTCTGTACGACTCGGAGGGCCGCGGCGCAGTCCCCGCGCACCAGCTGAGAGACGCTCTGCACTCCGCCGGGTATACGGTCAACGCGCACGTGCTCAACGTGCTAGCTCACAGGTATCACATGTCACACAATCGCACAAGTATCTCACACACGCATAGGCACTAACACTAATACATGCACAAGTATATACACATACAAATACAAGCACAAGTATATACACGAACATACTCACAAGTATATACACAAATACACGCACAAGTATATACAGGAACACACGCACAAGTATATACACAAATACACGCACAAGTATATACACAAATACACGCACAAGTATATACAGGAACACACGCACAACTATACCGGGTTTTGCCAAAGGGGCTTACTAATTAAACCATCATATATAGTCTGTGATTAGAAACCTATTAGTAAGATTTAAAAAAATTGAATTTATTCCTGGTATTTTTGTAGAGGTCTCAGAATTCAATTGTTCCTGTTAAAACTCTTGATAAAGTGTCAACTGATTATCTAAGCATTAATGACTCGTGTCTATTAGGATATAAAAAAAAGTTGGGAGTAAAATACAAGCCAAAATCATTTTTATTTCCATAACATTAAAGTTAAAAATAGCATGTAAAAACGGCGAAAGTTGCCAGTGTTTGACGCACAGCCGCAACGCCGGCAAGCTTATGAGTCATGACTGGCTAAATATAATTAGACACTGCAAAAATAGTTCGTTAGCATTTATCATTAGCATTAGGAGTTATAAAACGAAAGATTCCATAAAAAATGAAATTACAATTACTCAGATAAGATGAGGTTTATGGGATTTTCAACTTCATGGATATGTTACTATTTACCAGCTCTATATAATGTTGTTTTCATTAGTACCCCCCTTTTACAACACTTTATACACGAACACACGCACAAGTATATACACAAATATGCACAAGGAGCGTATATGTAGTTTTAAAATACAATCATTAAATAAATACACATCCTCATCTATGTATAATGGACAAATATATATTACTTTGATAACAACAGATACGGCGGCTCTGATGGCTACATACAGTTCGATGACTTCATAATGTGTGCTGTGCGACTTAAGACCATGATCGGTGAGTTAAATTTACTTGTACCTTGTTACCTCTATCACTTCTTGCCCTCTTACAAATTAGTGTCTTAAAGATTGAGTTTACACTTCTGTTCTAAATTAGGTTGAAATCTATAAATGGATTTGAAAATAATGCGTGATATTAAACATGTATATTGAATGTGAATTTCTACATACAATATGTAAAGAAAATATTGTTGGTTCCGTGACAACTTGATTTACAAATTGTGGGCACAAATATAATGAAAAAAAAACAAACGAGTGCGTCGTAAAAAATAATGAAAAAGTATTTTTTATATCTGAAATTGATACATCACTTTGTAGTTAAAAAGTGACACCACTAAAACTAGTAATATTTGCAACACTTACTGCGCTACTTAACCGTTCGCTAATCAAATTTTATGGTAATATTTCAAGTTAAATATTTCCACCCGTTTGAACATCGATTATCATAAGGCAATCAAAATACTTTTTCTTACATATTGGATACTCAAAAGTATAGTTTTGTTATATTGCATGACTAAAATGTGTGTTGAAAAAAATACTTTGCTGTAACATAGAAGGCTTTGAAAATACAGACATTTACTCCGTGGGTTTTGTTGTAAAACATTGACTAACTTAAATATTGGTCTAAATCAACAAATCATTATCGATTGCCATAGCAACTAAACCAGTAACGGTAGTGCAGAAGTCTATGGGCGGCGGTGTCTACTTACCATCAGGTGGCCCGTCTGCTCGTCTGTCTATCCTTTCAATAGTAAATATGGAAGCCGAACCGTGAGATGATATCTGTTTGATGCAATTGAGTATTCGAATAATCAATTAAGCGTCGTTAAAGCATTGAAAGACAGTGTGTACTTAATTAATATTAGAGCTCCCACTCGATCCCACTCGATCCCATTCGAATCCCCTCTAATATATATTCTGTCTCATTCTCTCGTAGGCTTAGTCCTATAGATTTATGTGTTTGTCTCTTTTTAATGTCGCTTTTTCCGTTTCATCGAATTTCAAATCACAACGATCCTAAAGAAGTTTCACTTCAAAAAGAAAAGTTTTAACGAGTCTTTGTTTTATAACATGACCCCATATATCTATCTGCTATCTCTTGGATGATCGGTAAAATTAAACTTAAACAATACAACAGCAAACAACGAACCGCTTGAGAATCTCGAGCGCGAACTGCAGTGGAACCCGTGAGGCGGCGCGTCGCCACGGACATGCACAAGTATATACGAGTATACAAGTATAGCACTGTATGTGCCGCATACACATGTACACACAGAACTGTACGGGACGGTGTATATGGTGCAAGTACACTGGGATTTTTTTGGTTTTTAAATTACTATTATGCATTGTTTTGGCACAAGTATTTAGGAATATTGATTTAATTTTAGTTTTTATTAAAATCTTATGAAATCTGGCTTGTGAATAAGGGCGACTTTCGCCTGTCAAACATTGCATGCCAGCATGCACTGGATTTTAAACGGGTTAAATAGAAATATAAAAGCGATTATTTGGTATAATTAAAAATTATTTTGTATAACTTGATCAAAATTGGATTTCTAAATAACTGAGTTTAATATACTTGTACGCTTTAAGTGGTTTGAAAATATGTTTTATTTTGATCACTTGACTTAATATAAGAAGCTTATACTTGAATCAACAAGCGAAATCCGTTTTAAAAATAATTAAATAATTGTTTTCTGTGAAGCATATTAAAACCAAAAAAATCATGTGTATTTTTTTTTATTGAAACTTGTCCCATGCAGTTTTTTTATAAAAATTGTTTGCGATAGTACTAAAAAGTAAATGTTTTAAATTTTTTTAAAGTAATAAGTTTTGCTATACAATTATAAAAACAACTATTCGCAGACAATTGACACTGACATTACATTTGGACTATTTACAAGTATTTGATGTAACGTTTTGATAAAGCACAAGTAAATGTTACTTGTAAATGTCCAGATCACCGCACTAACACGGCTTACTAAATGTCATCGAGCGCCAATTATGACCAAATTCTAACATTTTTGTCGTTTTTCAGACACGTTCAAGACGAGATCGTCTGGCGGGGAATATGCCACGTTCTCTCTTGAAGAATGGCTGAATCGCACAGTCTACTCTTAAATGTTAAACATGCCTTTACAGGGCCGAAAAATATCACGACTATTGAAATTTGTTCAAACTTCGACCAATGGTAACGATGGCCCTGGCTTACGCATATTGTGCTAAATGTAAGGAAATGTAATCTCTTTATAAATTATTAAAATACTTATTCACAATGGACTGGAAGAAAAGTGGCTTTATTTACAATATTGGTTTTAGAAAAAAAGTAAATTTATATACATAATAATATTAAAAAAAAAAAATTTTTGCAATTTTCTTTTATACAATTAAAGTAACAATAGACAATTCAATGTTTCAATGACTATATAACACTTAGTGAATAATATACATATTTATGTTATTTTATATTTTCAATTGTAAAAAATTTAATCGTTTATTAATTTAATAAATAATATTTAATTATTTCTATTATTCTTTATGCCACTTTTCTTGCATGACAGTGTTCTTACATGTAAATGTTTACTAAATTGTAAAATGTCTTAAAGTTCGCCTAATCTAAGTCACAAATATATGGAAATTAACGAGGTGACGTATTTTTAATAATAATACGGGTATTGTCACTCATTACTAAAAAAAATATTTTTCTATACTCATTGCATTTTGCGAAGTTTTTTAAGGCCTAGTTGTACTTTTGCAGAGTAAATTTTTTTTTATAATATTACAAATAAATATATTCGTATTTTTTTCATGTTCAAAAATTTGTTATTTGTGTTCCTCCCTTTACAAGAGAAAAAGGAAAAAAAAATTGTGTTCCTATTTGTTTTTTTATTTAAAGTCGCAAATACATCTAGGCTGTATGTCCACTATAACACATTTATTAGATGTAAGTATTACTGTATTTCGTTCTATCCACCGATACTTCATTCCAATATGCGTTTAGTTGATCCTAAGGGAACATGCGTAGTTCTGTGCGATCATCTCTTATTACACTTAGCTTCAATATTGACGTTATATTATAAATATATATTTGTATATGATTGTTTGCACTCTGTGGCATTGATGGAGCATTTTTTGCAATTATGACAATTATTTTTTTTTTTTTTAATCTGAATATAATGTTTATATTTATTTGAGAATGGATTTTTATTTTATCCCTATTTTACCTACTTTACGATGTATTTTGATGTAAGTTAACAAAAGTAAAATAAAAGAAAATACTTGTTTTTTTTTCCGGGCACGCCAAAGTGACGACACTGCACCTGATGGTAAGTGCAGTGCCGTTCAATTAGTGTATCGAGTAGGGAGAGATAATCGATCCCTCGTTACTCAACACAATCACAAAACAACAAATGTGCAAAACTCAAAATGAAAACACCACACGCAAAATGTACATATATAGCAAAATTTACAACACCTAAAGCGTAAACACACTCAATATTTTGGTGGTATAATGTTCATAATCACTTCGTCGAAGTACTTACAGCGTACCAGTAGTTAAACGCACAATACATTGATAGGTGGCAGAAAAATAATCTCTACATTTCACATAATTTCCAGAATCTCCGCAGCGGTTAAAAAATTACCTTGTAGTATGTTTACGCATGTGTTAGCCGCTTTACGTGTTGTACATTTTGCGTATTGTATATTTTGTGTATTGTACATTTTGTGTACCTATTGTACATTTTGTGTATTGTACATTTTGTGTACCTATTGTACATTTTGTGTACCTATTGTACATTTTGTGTATTGTATATTTAGCGTTTTGCACATATGGCCGTATGTACATTTTGCGTAATGTACATTTTCTTGTTTTTAGTGCCTGGATAGGCAGACGAGCAGACGGGCCACCTGATGGTAAGTAGCCACTGCCGCCCATAGACTTCTGCAATGCCAGGGCACAGCAAAGCCGCTGCCTACCGTTTAGGCAGCTCGTTTACATTTAGCTCTGAAGGGAATGGACCCCATACACAATAAATAACCCCGAAAAACAACCTCACTCGTGGTGAAACCGAACTACATACAGGTAAAAATGAAACAAAAGTGTGTGTATATAATGTTTTATTAAAGCCACCCTACAGATCTTCCATATCCTCGTCCATGGGCTCCCGGCTGTACTCGTCTGGGTTGGCGCTGGGGTTGGTCGGCGGGATGTAGAAGGGCATGTCGTATGGACGGATCACTAGTTTAGCGCCATCTATGAAGTCAAATTACAAGCGATGTAAATAAAATACTTAATCACTCGTGTCTGTAAAAAAAAATAGGGAGTAAAATACAAGCCAACGTCATTCTTATTTCCATAACATTAAAGTTAAAAATTGCATGTACGAACGGCGAAACTGGCCAGTATTTGAACGCAGCGCCGGCAATCTTATGAGTCATGACTGGGTAAATACGCCTTTAATGCATGTTAATAAGGGTGAATTTCGCCTGTTTTGGTTCGGCCATATTCTGCCGGGCCGGTCTTGAGAGGTTAATCTAGAAAAAATATTTCTTGTCACTTTTGTTAGTGAACCGAACAACACTGTCTCAAAGCTTTCACGAGAAATGTTACGTACGGTGGGGTATTAAACGTTTATTTAACACCCCGTACGTACCCCGGAGGTCTGACAGCCTGCGTGGCGCAGTTGGCGAGTAACCGGCTGTGAAACGAGAGGCCGTGGGTTCGATTCACACACCGGGACAAATGTTTGTGTGACAGACAGATATTTGTGTCCGGGGTCTGTGTGTTGTGAGAGGGTATGTCTCTGGAAGTCCCTGATACCCACAACACAAGACTCGTATCTTAGTGTGGGACCGGGGCTATGTGTGTGACTGTTGGGTATTATTATTATTATATGGTATATGTTATACTCACTGACGACGGTCCCGTCCATGGCCATGAGCCCCGCGTAGTTCTCGGGCGCGACGCAGAACATCAGCAGGTTGTACATGCGGCGGGAGCGGTTCACCTTCACCGGCCGGTACTGGCGCAGGAACGAGTCAACACTCTCCTTGGCCGGCAGGAACGGCTCCCCGTACAACTGCAAAAATAAAAACCATTATAATAGCCTCGTCGGTTGTGGTACGGACTGTCAAGACGAAACTCGTATGTTTGAAACCCAAATGGCATACACCTCTGACTTTTCTTAAGTTATGTGTGTATTAATTATTAATTATCGCTTACTTTAACGGTGAAGGAAAACATCGTGAGGAAACTTGCACACCTGAGAATTCTCATAAGAATTTCGAAAGTATGTGAAGTCTACCAACCCGCATTAGGCCAGCGTGGTGGACTAAGGCCTAACCCCTCTCATTAGTAGAGGAGGCCCGTGCCCAGCAGTGCGACAATGTTTAATACAGGGCTAGGCTATTATTTATACTACGGACTGCCTTGGTGGCGCCGTTGTAATTGCGCATGCGTTAAGACTGCTTTGCTCAGGTCTCGGGTTTGATCCCGGGTCGGGTAATGATATTGGATTTCTATCTGTATATATAAAAGAAGAAACTGACTGACTGACTGACTGATCGATCAACGCACAGCCTAAACGGCTGGGGTTAGAGACTTGAAATTTTGACAGTAGGTACCTTTTATCACGTAGGCATCCACTAAGGAAGGGTTTTTGGAAATACCACCCCTAAGGGGGTAAAATAGGGGATGAAAGTTTGTATGAAAATCCGTCATTTTTGAAGTTAAATTCATGTAAATTAGTATTTGGCATTTTAGTTAAAAATAATAAATATGTGTTTCAGGATTTTCGAAAATTCCGCCTCTAAGGGGGTAAAATAGGGAATGAAAGTTTGTATGAAAATCCGTCATTTTTAAGTTAAACGCATGAATATTGGTATTTTGTATTGTATACTTTTTCTCCCAAATATAACCTCTACGCGGGCGGAGCCGCGAGCAACAGCTAGTCTAGAATAATTAGTATCACCCCGAGGTCTGGAACCGTGCCCGGTATGGCGATAGACTCGCACACATCACATTATGGGACCGATATTCGGCGAAAAGTGGGTGTACTGGTTACACCTCTGCCTACCCCTTCGGCGATTACAGGCGTGAGTGTATGTGTATGTACAAACATCTATATACAATATCTACTCGTATTAGTATTTAAAAATAAATAATGAACTCACGTGAATCGCGTGTGACTTCGATTGCTCCGGAATGAAATTCTTCATTATCACTTGTCTGATTATCTGAAATATTAAGCAATAAATAAACATATTTGTGTGACATATAGTACGCTGGAGGCTAAACCACGGTTTTAACTTAGGTTGGAGTCTTTTGTATAAAAACCAAATCTCCCATCTCCCCTTATTAACAAAAGTAAAATAAACAGCGATCAAATCCGTAAAATTAATTATATTCCAAACTCCGTCATAATCAGTTACAAAAATTATAAACTCAAGTTTAAACATAAATTCATATGATTTGAACTATAGTTATTTATTTTAAAAGCATTAATATTTACAGTATAAAGTGTTGTAGGTTACTCTGTAAAAGTTCTGTACATACGGATGAAAACCCCATCATGATCAGTTCAGCTATTTTGGAGATTAGCTCAGCTAACAGACAGATATACAGAGTGATATTTGTGTGTAAATAATTAGCAAATAACTATTTATGAGGTAGAGATAAAAAAGCCTATAGTTTTTGAAGCCACAGAGACTTAAATTGTGTGTGTTTGCATAGATTTATAGAATGGTTTGTTAAGTTTAATGAATATTGTACATTGAAATAAAACAAATTTAACTGATCGCGATTTAATTTTACTTTATAATCCCTACATTTCGATTACAGCCTCTATAGTCATGGGGCAGACTATTGATTTAAAAGTTTTACGGTCTTATTCATAATGAATTATTGGAGCTTTATAATGGCGTTAATAGGAGCTAGTTAAAAAATGTTATTCATAATGGCTCAATAGAGATGAAACGCTCAACATTTTTTAACAAGCTCCTATTAACGGCCTTTTAAAGCTCCGATAACTCATCTGTATGTATAAAAGAAGAAATTATGAATAAGACCGTTAGTTTTTAACACTATTATGTATTGTCTAATAACTTACCGTGGGCACAAAGGGTCCCAACTTCTTTAACTCCCCCCGAACCTTCTTTCTCACAATCTGCTCCTCCGAGTCGGTGTCTTGAACCTCCGCGTTTAAGTTATTTATGTGATCGGACACCTGAAATAAATAAATTCCTTATCAAGATTTTTCTTGAAACAAAATTATTATCATTTGAAAAAGACATGACATAAAAACATCACAGATTATACAAAAGGGTTTAAAATAAGACATAATGAACATGTCAGACATACTAAGAGGGAATGAAAATAATGTAAGCGAACATTCAACAATTTAGACCAAATGTCCCCAAACTACTTGTCTCATAGACTTCTTGCCATGTTTTTTGGTTTTTGGGTAGAGCCCCTACAAAGCTAATAGTGCATTTTTACTTTAAACAAACACCTAATTCTTATTTTTTCGCTCACATGGACCTCTCATAGGTCGTCATCGAACCCAGTGGGGTTGATATCGACCACTTTGATTTGGACCTACCTAGATTTAGTTTATAAACAAAAATAATTTCAATATTCTTTTTCGTTTCTTAATTAAAGATTTTCATTTTAATTTAATTTTTTTTTTATTGTGACAAAATGTCGGTACAGCAGTGTCTCAGAAAATAAAATCAAAAAGAAAATTAAATGGCAGTATAAAAATTTCTATTTAGACGTTTCTAACTAATTAGATGTATTTTTAAGGTTGTTTGCAATATTATCGTAATTATCTTAACATTTTAATTGGCATTATTTATTACAAGGATATTCCAAAGACTAAACATTTTTATATGTATTTTTGCAAAATATATTTTTGACTTATGTAAAATTTTCTAAAGGTTGCGTTCAAAACGCACCCATTTTTGCTTATAACCAATATTTAAAATAAATATTGTAACCTCATATTTCAAGCAATTTTAATTCTGTTTTCCCAAGAATTTATTTTGCGTATAATATTCGGTTACATATCAAGTAATGTACAAAATTAAGCACAGGAAACTACACTATAACTCTGGAATAATGCTCCTGGGCGGTCAACACTCATCAGGTGTGTTAAAAAGTAATGTAATACTATCAAAAGTCCAAGGCCTATACTCACTTTGATGGCGATTCTGTCGCAATATTTGCTACAAGCTTGTTTCACTTTCTCGAACGGTACATTGTCTATAACTGTAAACAAAAATGATGTTAAAATATGACAGCCTCCGTGGCGCAGCGGGCCAGCAGCCGGCTGTGAAACGAGAGGCCGTGGATTCGATTCCCGCACTGAGACAAATGTTTGTGTGACTAACAGATATTTGTTTCTTGTCTGGGTGTTGTAGGGCCGTAGTCCCTCGTAGTTGTTGTAAACCCACGATACAGGTTTGACCTAGTGTGGGGTTAGAACTATCTGTGTGTATGTGGGTGTATTTATTTATTCATTTATAATAGCTACAAAGATTATAGTACAAAATCTAACCTGCAGGTTTAATAGTGACAGCACCGATGTCCTGCTCATTGAGAGGCTCCCGGGGTGTCCCGCTCGCATCCTGGATCCGGTGGAGAGCGTCCAGCACCAGCTGGAAGTCCCCAAAGTGGGGGTGGACACGCCGGTAGTGCCGGGAGAGAAGGAAACACTTCTCTGCTGCCTCATAATTCATATCCATTATTTTCTTGAGGCGCTCTACTATTGTCTGCAATGAATTTAATGGCTGTATAAGTCTTGTGTTTGAGTATTTTCAACAGGATCTTCTGGTGGTAAGTTAATTTTGTCGGGGTTCAACACAACACAATCATGCCGGCATGTTTCTTCACACTACGCTAGGGCAAGGCGTGCATGGGTATATTATTGGAACTCACCTTAGATATATTATCCAGCAGTTGATGTTTAGTTTTTTTACTCAGATCGTGTAAGCCTGGATATTTCGATTGTAATTCAACCATAATATCTGAATGGGTGAAATGAAGAATCTGCAAAAATATGAATACATTCAATCTTATACAATAGTTACTCTTTTTAAAGTGAAACTTCTTTAGAATCATTGTGATTTGTAACTGGATGAAACGAAAATGCGTCACGACAAAGAGACCAATACATAAATATAATAGGATGAAGCTGGTGAGCCTAGCAGCAATAGCCTAGTTGGTTGCGGTAGGACTGTCAAGACGAAAGTCGTATGTTCGGAACCCAAGTGGCATACACCTCTAACTTTTCTAAAGTTATGTATGTATTAAATGTTAATTATCGCTTGCTTGAACGGTAAAGGAAAACACTGTGAGGAAACCTGCATACCTGAGAATTCTAATAAGAATTTCGAAGGTATGTGAAGTCTACCAACCCACATTACACTAGTGTGGTGGACTAAGGTCTAAACCCTCTCATTAGTAGAGGCCTGTGCCCAGCAGAGGGACAATGTTTAATACAGGGCTAGTATTATTATAAGCTGGCGAGAGAATCAGATAGAATACATTACACAAAATTTTATATTCTAGATGTCATGTTAGGTTTTTTATGTTGGTATGTGTGTTAATAGGCACATGTGTGCTTACTTTTCTGAAGTTTCCCTTCTACCATGTGTGAATTGCACACACACACTCTTTTTTATTTGTCCCTGACTCTCTCATAGTTCCTGAAGGACAAGACACATGACTAGTATTTTAGTATGAGACCAGAACTATGTGGTTATTGGATGAATTTATAACTCTATTTTCTGCATGAAACCATAGAACAAGTAGTTTAGATAATCTTTGAATAAATTATGAGGGAATTCTATCAGCAGTGGAATTTTTTAAAGGTTATGTAAGTTTGGAAGTATGGTAATTCCCTGGATTACCATTACAACTGATCTTCAAAAGATTCTTTGATGGATAAATCTATATTATTAATAATTGCTATAAGCTATTCAATGATATAAAAGTTTGGTTTCACTAATATTTCTTGCCCAAATTTGTGCTAGACAATTTCACAATACATAATAAATGAAAAAAATATGTATAACTTACATTTGTGTATGACAGCTTTTTCTTAGCTTTTTTCGTATTTTTCACCATTTTGTATCTGTAACAATGAATAATGATAAAGTAGATAATTATAACATACGGTTAACGCTTCTTATTGATGCTGCATATCTTCCGAATATATCCCTCCAATACAGAAACCGTGAATATAAAATAGTAATTTATTTAGGATTATAAGAGATACCTTGCAAGGTTCCAAACTAAAATCATTTAAAAAAGAGTATTATCAATATAGGATGGTACTAATGAGAGCAACATTTATAGTTGGTGATCAGTTAACATATCAGTGAAGACAGGAAACCTGTAACCCTTATAGTTTGATTAATTGAGATTTGTTACCTTTGCCTAATACTATGGAAAAACAGGCATGAGTTTTTAAGTAATGTTTGGTCTAAACATTTTTTTTCTTTTTTATTCTGGCACAGCAAAGTGACTACACTGCACCTGATGGTAAGCACAGTGCCGCTCAATTACAGTAGCGAGAGACAATCTATCTCCCGCTACCCAACACAAACATGCCGGCCTGCTTCTCCACACTACGCCATGGGCAAGAACATGTAAAAGCAGTCTAGGGTCTAGTGTCAGAGTACTCAGAAGGACTTGAAACATCGTACCCCAACTCTAAACCCCCGACAAAAACCGGACGTACACCGGCTGATCCCGAAACGCGACACAGTTGCGTGTGTCACTATGGCTGGTTTTACACCCTGTGGTCGATATCCGGGCGGATATGAATATATTACCACCTGCAAATTTATTTTACCACGCCATATAGTTCTAGATTACAAACAGGGCCAAGAAGTTTAAAGTGTTCCGTATAATTCTGATGTAAAATGCAACAGGCGAAGATTTACATACTACGGAGACTAGGTTCTTTAAAATGCAATACAATAACCACTAACCACACACACACACACAAATTACTTTTGGTTGTAAAATTAACACTCCGTGCACCTATAGAAAAATTAGAAAACACACCGGTCGAGTAGACGAAAATGGCTTATGATAATAAATGAAATACGTAATATGTACTTACACTTAATGTATTTCTTCAACCTTCGATTATCGTATTTTATGCGCTAAATGAATACAACAGTGTATTTTAATATTTATTTAGGTACAGTACTCTAAAGTTCAACCTATGGCTTTATTTCTGTATTTCACCACAGATTACTTAGAGAAGCTATGCTTCTGTATTTACAGTAAATAGATATGTACCTATACATGGCGATCTGAGATCGATTATCCGGAGAATCGATGTTTAGGAAAAAAAAACGATTTAATTAATATGTAGTTGGAATCGACTAAGCCTACGAGAGAATGAGACAGAATATATATTTTTATTTTAACACTTTTTTTTATTACACTGAAATAAAATGTCTTTTTACTCGCTTTTATAAGCTGTCACTTTTCTTTCAGCTTTTCACCTGTATCTATGTAGGTATGTTTGTATGTAACCTTCCAGAAGTCTGATTTACCTGATAATTTGATTTTGTTCTAAAAGTAACTTTAATTAGTTAAAAATGGTAAAAGATCTATGATTATGGTGCCTTTTTGTTTACCATGATTGGGGAAATTTAATATATAAATGTCTGTAGTGAAAATACAAGTTCAAAAAGCAAGTCGCATAAAGATCATTTTTGGGAAATCAATCTTTCAAAACTTTATCTTTTCGTGGATCGATTTATTCGACTTCAATTTCAATAGATTATTAATCGATCTTTTTCGGAAAGAATCGCCATCCCTATATAGCTTCAAAGAACTCATGGCAATAATTGAGGCCGCCACTTAATTATGCTTGGTACATTGGTATCACTAAAACTACGCTTCAAAACTGATTTGATACTTGACATTATTCATATTTACTTACCTAACTAAAAATCAAATCATTAATACTAAAAAGGTTTTGTACTGATGTAAACATGTCTTATTATAAATCTTTCTAGTATCCCCCTAAGACAAACTATTTACTAGATATTCCCATCCGTTACCTTCGACCAAATTATTTATTTATATATTTAAGTAATTGAACTGGTGTTAACTTAAAACAACAGGTTGACAATCAACATAGTTATTTAATTACAAATCATCAAAATCCAAATATTGAAAATCTTCCAAGTATTCATTTGGTGTAAAAGTGGTAGTTACTTTATCATTGCTGCCATGATGTTATCTTCATAGTAGCTGCAGTTGTCGTCCTCATTAACGTGTATTACCAGTAATTTTATATCTTGATACAGAGTCTTGTCTCTAGGTATTCTCGTTAAATTTCTTAGAGTATTTAACACTGGAGACGCCATTGAGCGCTTACCCCGTTTGACAAATGTAAGAGCACGGTGCTCATACACGTTCTATAAAACTAGTTGCGCTTCGTGATCCGCCACTAAAAAAGTGACATCACGTGCGAATGGAGCTCCCTGAAAATGCCCGCCTGTAGCGGTATTAACATGTAAAAATAGATCTGACACATCAAACTTACAAAAATACAACATTATTTTTCACCTGGACATATTTTTTTAAAGTAATATTATCCTTAAAAGCAACAAAACATATAATTTCTAAAAATTATCATCGGGTAATAAATGTTGCCAGGTTCAACTTTTAGCCACAGTAGTGCAAAATTTATTTGCATTCAATATCTTAAACGCAAGTTGTTTTTTAATGTTCAATTTTAACTAGATGTTGCCCGCGGCTCCGTCCGCGGCTCCGCCCGCGTGTAGGTCTTGGAGCATTTTAACCTTCTATATTTTGCTATCCCATAGAAAGCGTGCATTTTTTCGAGATAAAAGTGGTCTTTTCTGGTCATTTTCTGATCCCTAAACTGCCACGATGCAAAAAATCATGTCGATCCCTTGCTCTGTGAAAAACTAAACTATCCCATGGGAACTGTACATTTCTCCGGGATAAAAAGTAGCCTATGTGCTTTTCCAGACTACAATCTATCTCTGTGCCAAATTTTAAGTAGATCCGTCCAGCCGTTGTAGCGTGATTGGATATCAAAAAACCATGCATCCATCCAAACATACGCATTTATAATATTAGTAAGATTACTTTATTTATGCTTCCTTAACTTAATTTATAATTTAAAAATATTAGGAGAGTTGACATATCGACTAAGTTTACAATTTCATAAACTTTATTACACTGCCATTTTGGGTGGTTTATGTGGTAACACTGTCGTGTATGCAAGACTCAAATAGTGTTGTAGATAAACTTATCAAGGTTATCGATATAATTACTAATCCATCTGGACTGTCTTCTAAACATATACTTTTAATGTAAATAGTTCTAACACACTAGGAATGTCACAAAATATACCAAAACCAGAATAAAATATTTGTCAAAAAAATGTGATCCTAAAAATGTATCCGGTATATTTCAAAAATATTTAGGTATGAATTTTGGCGCCATTCATTTATTACGTAAGATGATGTATGGGGGGAGTCGTTCAAGTCTTATATTTTCTTACAAGGGGTGGGAGGGAGTCTTAATAGTTCTTACGTAAGATCACACAAATGCGCAAAGTTAGGATTATACTTTTAAAAATCGCGGGCCATGCCTATAATTTTAAAAACATACAACTTAGATTTTTTATATTTTTTTGATAACCGGTATGACTTTCCTTTTCACCCGGTTCCGGCTTGACGTCGACTTTTGGGACACCCTGTGTTAAATTCAAGATCTCAAGCCCTTTTTATATGCTCTTCATAATAGATAGCGTTAGCCGGCTACCACACCAAAACTGGCGATAATCGCTCTCAATGACATGCAATAATTCCACTCGCAGCATTTGCTATTCGCACTCGCTGCCAATAACACTGTATTTCTTGGCTCCGCTTATTTAATTTGAAATTTTGAGGATTAACAGAACATTTTCTCACAAACTATATACCATTGGAAAGGTCATGTTGTGTACTTTCCGGTAGTATATTTGCTGAATCGGAATACCTCAAAACGAGTGAGTAATCATCAAATACATTTTAAAATAATTTGCAACGGCCGTCATTGTTGTGTTCCATGTGCTGACATACCTGAAAAACGCTTCTCTACAATTAGTGTTGACCAAAAAAAAATAAAAGTGTCACGGATGATGTGCAAAGCAACCAAAAACTGATAACAGTAATACACCTTTACGTCCCATTGACTCACCCGGCAAGTCAAGGTACAATAATGACTAGCTACCTTTTATTAATGACAATATTACGTATCGAAACAAAGCCACTGTTGATACTAGCGCAATTAGTGGAAGTTCCGGCTTAAACTCGTCCGCGTCAATTATTACAAAGAAAGACGTTAGGGAAATAATAAGAGAAGAATTCAATGTCATGAAATTGGCTTTAGCACAGGAGCTTAACCAAACCCTTAAGCAGATGGTGAGAACCGAATTTCAATCTATAAAACAGGAAATAACTGCTTTGGAGAATAATGTTTGTTTCTGAATGAAAATTATAAAACCACCAAATCCACCATCGCCAAATACCAAGACACACTGGGAGAGCTAAAGAAAGAGAACGTTCAGTTAACAAATACGTTACAGGATCTGCAAATCAGGCTTCAGGTTGCTGAGCAGCATAACCGTTCTAACAATCTTGAGATAGAGTGTGCCCCCGAGCACAAACAGTAAAACTCAGCTGTCTAAGGTATCCTGCGACTTGAAAGAATCCGACATTCATCATTGCACTCGTGTGGTAAAAAGTAACGGAGACGACAAGAGACCTCGCTCAATAATTGTTAAATTGGCTACCCCTAGGGTTCGGGATACATTTTTAGCGAAAACAATAAATTTGAATAAGGCAAATCCAAACGATAAGCTCAGTACTGCTCACATAGGCATTGGAGGTGATAAATCGCCGCTTAAAATTGTTGAGCACCTATCACCTAAAAACTAATTAAACGCAGCGGTACGCCAGATCGCCAAAGATAAAGAGTACAAATTCGTGTAGATTAGGCAAGGTCGTGTTTTCATTAGGAAAACAGAAGAAGACGAGTTTACTTATATAAGAAACCAAGAGACCAGAACCAACCTAAAACAATTCTCTGCCATATCCCGTTTGTCCAAATCATATAACTCTATTTGTGAAACGATGTATGTATGATGTATTTGTTGATAAATTGCCAAAATTCAAAAAAGCTGTTGTGGCAAAATGATTAGCTGTACATACAGCTAACCATTTTTTCTTATAGCTACAGTTCTATAATATTGTTATACTTAGATATAATATATATATATTTTATTATTAATTTATTAATTAAATTCTCATATGGTAATGCTTATTATTTTTAAAAAATTTATCAACCTTTTACTTTTATTGAATACTGGTGTTCCTTTTTTTTTCTCAACGCATGTCGTGGTATCCTTAAAATATTGTTCATTAATAGTAGGATTATTGTTACATCATTATAACTTAGTCCTAAGTAATGTAACAACAGCTGGATATCCATTTTAAATAAATTAAAGGCGTATTATTTAAAATTCATTTTCTAAAAAATAAAGTTTTTATTTTTGCTTATTTGGCTTGTATTTTTCTCAGTACTCATTACCTTTATTATATTTACAGTATTTCGATTAAATAAAAAATATTAATTTACACTATTTTTAACTATACCTCTCTACTTCCGTCCCTTTTCACGTAATCACACCCAGAGATTGCAAGAAAGCGATAGAAAAGATGATACACATAAAAATAATCTTAAAACATTTCATAAATTATAATTGTTTTATTTTATCTATCGATAGATAAGGACAACGCTATCTATACCTCGTGTCGACATTGCTACGCGCTACTGTTTTTACACAGTTGTCAATATATGACACTGTAAATACATTACACACCAAGATAAATTTGTAACTGTGTGCATAAATTTGCCAGTGTTGTATGAAATGGTGTAGTGTGCGTGCGTAGCGACGTGATTACATTTTGCATTTGTGTGCACATGTTTATTTGTAGTTGTACGAAGCCCCCCACCGACATTGCTGAATTTTTTGTTCAAGATTCAAGCGTAATGCCGTCTCCTTTTGGTTGCCTACTCTAAGTTAAATTTAGATCACATGCTGACAACTTTACGCTTCTTCTGTTAAGCGTTTAATGTCAACCGCCCCTAGATGTAGCGAAGCATTTTTTTAGCAAGAGCCCATATTAGCTGTATGGGGTTGAGATCACAATGATAAGGTGGGAGTCTTACCATATCATGGCAAAGATTACCCAAAATGCCATCAGGGATATTAGGTATATTTTTTCTGTTAGCCTTTTTTTTTAATTTGAGAATTTCGTTTCTGTTTCTTCTTTTTTATTGTTACCACTAAAAACTAATAGACTATTGGGCAGAATTCTTTGTTCAACTCGGGCATGCACATTTATGTATATTTTTCCTTTCCTTTCCTTTTCTGAAAAGTGAGAGCAACAAATTTCTATTATAATCATAATACACAACATGTCAGTTTTAATTTTGGTATTTTGCTCTAATATGAACAGCCTAACTGTGGATATTGGTTTAAAAAAACCTTTGTAAAGTCTGTCTGTCTGTCTGTCTGTCTGTCTGTCTGTCTGTCTGTCTGTCTGTCTGTCTGTCTGTCTGTCTGTCTGTCTGTCTGTCTGTCTGTCTGTCTGTCTGTCTGTCTGTCTGTCTGTCTGTCTGTCTGTCTGTCTGTCTGTCTGTCTGTCTGTCTGTCTGTCTGTCTGTCTGTCTGTCTGTCTGTCTGTCTGTCTGTCTGTCTGTCTGTCTGTCTGTCTGTCTGTCTGTCTGTCTGTCTGTCTGTCTGTCTGTCTGTCTGTCTGTCTGTCTGTCTGTCTGTCTGTCTGTCTGTCTGTCTGTCTGTCTGTCTGTCTGTCTGTCTGTCTGTCTGTCTGTCTGTCTGTCTGTCTGTCTGTCTGTCTGTCTGTCTGTCTGTCTGTCTGTCTGTCTGTCTGTCTGTCTGTCTGTCTGTCTGTCTGTCTGTCTGTCTGTCTGTCTGTCTGTCTGTCTGTCTGTCTGTCTGTCTGTCTGTCTGTCTGTCTGTCTGTCTGTCTGTCTGTCTGTCTGTCTGTCTGTCTGTCTGTCTGTCTGTCTGTCTGTCTGTCTGTCTGTCTGTCTGTCTGTCTGTCTGTCTGTCTGTCTGTCTGTCTGTCTGTCTGTCTGTCTGTCTGTCTGTCTGTCTGTCTGTCTGTCTGTCTGTCTGTCTGTCTGTCTGTCTGTCTGTCTGTCTGTCTGTCTGTCTGTCTGTCTGTCTGTCTGTCTGTCTGTCTGTCTGTCTGTCTGTCTGTCTGTCTGTCTGTCTGTCTGTCTGTCTGTCTGTCTGTCTGTCTGTCTGTCTGTCTGTCTGTCTGTCTGTCTGTCTGTCTGTCTGTCTGTCTGTCTGTCTGTCTGTCTGTCTGTCTGTCTGTCTGTCTGTCTGTCTGTCTGTCTGTCTGTCTGTCTGTCTGTCTGTCTGTCTGTCTGTCTGTCTGTCTGTCTGTCTGTCTGTCTGTCTGTCTGTCTGTCTGTCTGTCTGTCTGTCTGTCTGTCTGTCTGTCTGTCTGTCTGTCTGTCTGTCTGTCTGTCTGTCTGTCTGTCTGTCTGTCTGTCTGTCTGTCTGTCTGTCTGTCTGTCTGTCTGTCTGTCTGTCTGTCTGTCTGTCTGTCTGTCTGTCTGTCTGTCTGTCTGTCTGTCTGTCTGTCTGTCTGTCTGTCTGTCTGTCTGTCTGTCTGTCTGTCTGTCTGTCTGTCTGTCTGTCTGTCTGTCTGTCTGTCTGTCTGTCTGTCTGTCTGTCTGTCTGTCTGTCTGTCTGTCTGTCTGTCTGTCTGTCTGTCTGTCTGTCTGTCTGTCTGTCTGTCTGTCTGTCTGTCTGTCTGTCTGTCTGTCTGTCTGTCTGTCTGTCTGTCTGTCTGTCTGTCTGTCTGTCTGTCTGTCTGTCTGTCTGTCTGTCTGTCTGTCTGTCTGTCTGTCTGTCTGTCTGTCTGTCTGTCTGTCTGTCTGTCTGTCTGTCTGTCTGTCTGTCTGTCTGTCTGTCTGTCTGTCTGTCTGTCTGTCTGTCTGTCTGTCTGTCTGTCTGTCTGTCTGTCTGTCTGTCTGTCTGTCTGTCTGTCTGTCTGTCTGTCTGTCTGTCTGTCTGTCTGTCTGTCTGTCTGTCTGTCTGTCTGTCTGTCTGTCTGTCTGTCTGTCTGTCTGTCTGTCTGTCTGTCTGTCTGTCTGTCTGTCTGTCTGTCTGTCTGTCTGTCTGTCTGTCTGTCTGTCTGTCTGTCTGTCTGTCTGTCTGTCTGTCTGTCTGTCTGTCTGTCTGTCTGTCTGTCTGTCTGTCTGTCTGTCTGTCTGTCTGTCTGTCTGTCTGTCTGTCTGTCTGTCTGTCTGTCTGTCTGTCTGTCTGTCTGTCTGTCTGTCTGTCTGTCTGTCTGTCTGTCTGTCTGTCTGTCTGTCTGTCTGTCTGTCTGTCTGTCTGTCTGTCTGTCTGTCTGTCTGTCTGTCTGTCTGTCTGTCTGTCTGTCTGTCTGTCTGTCTGTCTGTCTGTCTGTCTGTCTGTCTGTCTGTCTGTCTGTCTGTCTGTCTGTCTGTCTGTCTGTCTGTCTGTCTGTCTGTCTGTCTGTCTGTCTGTCTGTCTGTCTGTCTGTCTGTCTGTCTGTCTGTCTGTCTGTCTGTCTGTCTGTCTGTCTGTCTGTCTGTCTGTCTGTCTGTCTGTCTGTCTGTCTGTCTGTCTGTCTGTCTGTCTGTCTGTCTGTCTGTCTGTCTGTCTGTCTGTCTGTCTGTCTGTCTGTCTGTCTGTCTGTCTGTCTGTCTGTCTGTCTGTCTGTCTGTCTGTCTGTCTGTCTGTCTGTCTGTCTGTCTGTCTGTCTGTCTGTCTGTCTGTCTGTCTGTCTGTCTGTCTGTCTGTCTGTCTGTCTGTCTGTCTGTCTGTCTGTCTGTCTGTCTGTCTGTCTGTCTGTCTGTCTGTCTGTCTGTCTGTCTGTCTGTCTGTCTGTCTGTCTGTCTGTCTGTCTGTCTGTCTGTCTGTCTGTCTGTCTGTCTGTCTGTCTGTCTGTCTGTCTGTCTGTCTGTCTGTCTGTCTGTCTGTCTGTCTGTCTGTCTGTCTGTCTGTCTGTCTGTCTGTCTGTCTGTCTGTCTGTCTGTCTGTCTGTCTGTCTGTCTGTCTGTCTGTCTGTCTGTCTGTCTGTCTGTCTGTCTGTCTGTCTGTCTGTCTGTCTGTCTGTCTGTCTGTCTGTCTGTCTGTCTGTCTGTCTGTCTGTCTGTCTGTCTGTCTGTCTGTCTGTCTGTCTGTCTGTCTGTCTGTCTGTCTGTCTGTCTGTCTGTCTGTCTGTCTGTCTGTCTGTCTGTCTGTCTGTCTGTCTGTCTGTCTGTCTGTCTGTCTGTCTGTCTGTCTGTCTGTCTGTCTGTCTGTCTGTCTGTCTGTCTGTCTGTCTGTCTGTCTGTCTGTCTGTCTGTCTGTCTGTCTGTCTGTCTGTCTGTCTGTCTGTCTGTCTGTCTGTCTGTCTGTCTGTCTGTCTGTCTGTCTGTCTGTCTGTCTGTCTGTCTGTCTGTCTGTCTGTCTGTCTGTCTGTCTGTCTGTCTGTCTGTCTGTCTGTCTGTCTGTCTGTCTGTCTGTCTGTCTGTCTGTCTGTCTGTCTGTCTGTCTGTCTGTCTGTCTGTCTGTCTGTCTGTCTGTCTGTCTGTCTGTCTGTCTGTCTGTCTGTCTGTCTGTCTGTCTGTCTGTCTGTCTGTCTGTCTGTCTGTCTGTCTGTCTGTCTGTCTGTCTGTCTGTCTGTCTGTCTGTCTGTCTGTCTGTCTGTCTGTCTGTCTGTCTGTCTGTCTGTCTGTCTGTCTGTCTGTCTGTCTGTCTGTCTGTCTGTCTGTCTGTCTGTCTGTCTGTCTGTCTGTCTGTCTGTCTGTCTGTCTGTCTGTCTGTCTGTCTGTCTGTCTGTCTGTCTGTCTGTCTGTCTGTCTGTCTGTCTGTCTGTCTGTCTGTCTGTCTGTCTGTCTGTCTGTCTGTCTGTCTGTCTGTCTGTCTGTCTGTCTGTCTGTCTGTCTGTCTGTCTGTCTGTCTGTCTGTCTGTCTGTCTGTCTGTCTGTCTGTCTGTCTGTCTGTCTGTCTGTCTGTCTGTCTGTCTGTCTGTCTGTCTGTCTGTCTGTCTGTCTGTCTGTCTGTCTGTCTGTCTGTCTGTCTGTCTGTCTGTCTGTCTGTCTGTCTGTCTGTCTGTCTGTCTGTCTGTCTGTCTGTCTGTCTGTCTGTCTGTCTGTCTGTCTGTCTGTCTGTCTGTCTGTCTGTCTGTCTGTCTGTCTGTCTGTCTGTCTGTCTGTCTGTCTGTCTGTCTGTCTGTCTGTCTGTCTGTCTGTCTGTCTGTCTGTCTGTCTGTCTGTCTGTCTGTCTGTCTGTCTGTCTGTCTGTCTGTCTGTCTGTCTGTCTGTCTGTCTGTCTGTCTGTCTGTCTGTCTGTCTGTCTGTCTGTCTGTCTGTCTGTCTGTCTGTCTGTCTGTCTGTCTGTCTGTCTGTCTGTCTGTCTGTCTGTCTGTCTGTCTGTCTGTCTGTCTGTCTGTCTGTCTGTCTGTCTGTCTGTCTGTCTGTCTGTCTGTCTGTCTGTCTGTCTGTCTGTCTGTCTGTCTGTCTGTCTGTCTGTCTGTCTGTCTGTCTGTCTGTCTGTCTGTCTGTCTGTCTGTCTGTCTGTCTGTCTGTCTGTCTGTCTGTCTGTCTGTCTGTCTGTCTGTCTGTCTGTCTGTCTGTCTGTCTGTCTGTCTGTCTGTCTGTCTGTCTGTCTGTCTGTCTGTCTGTCTGTCTGTCTGTCTGTCTGTCTGTCTGTCTGTCTGTCTGTCTGTCTGTCTGTCTGTCTGTCTGTCTGTCTGTCTGTCTGTCTGTCTGTCTGTCTGTCTGTCTGTCTGTCTGTCTGTCTGTCTGTCTGTCTGTCTGTCTGTCTGTCTGTCTGTCTGTCTGTCTGTCTGTCTGTCTGTCTGTCTGTCTGTCTGTCTGTCTGTCTGTCTGTCTGTCTGTCTGTCTGTCTGTCTGTCTGTCTGTCTGTCTGTCTGTCTGTCTGTCTGTCTGTCTGTCTGTCTGTCTGTCTGTCTGTCTGTCTGTCTGTCTGTCTGTCTGTCTGTCTGTCTGTCTGTCTGTCTGTCTGTCTGTCTGTCTGTCTGTCTGTCTGTCTGTCTGTCTGTCTGTCTGTCTGTCTGTCTGTCTGTCTGTCTGTCTGTCTGTCTGTCTGTCTGTCTGTCTGTCTGTCTGTCTGTCTGTCTGTCTGTCTGTCTGTCTGTCTGTCTGTCTGTCTGTCTGTCTGTCTGTCTGTCTGTCTGTCTGTCTGTCTGTCTGTCTGTCTGTCTGTCTGTCTGTCTGTCTGTCTGTCTGTCTGTCTGTCTGTCTGTCTGTCTGTCTGTCTGTCTGTCTGTCTGTCTGTCTGTCTGTCTGTCTGTCTGTCTGTCTGTCTGTCTGTCTGTCTGTCTGTCTGTCTGTCTGTCTGTCTGTCTGTCTGTCTGTCTGTCTGTCTGTCTGTCTGTCTGTCTGTCTGTCTGTCTGTCTGTCTGTCTGTCTGTCTGTCTGTCTGTCTGTCTGTCTGTCTGTCTGTCTGTCTGTCTGTCTGTCTGTCTGTCTGTCTGTCTGTCTGTCTGTCTGTCTGTCTGTCTGTCTGTCTGTCTGTCTGTCTGTCTGTCTGTCTGTCTGTCTGTCTGTCTGTCTGTCTGTCTGTCTGTCTGTCTGTCTGTCTGTCTGTCTGTCTGTCTGTCTGTCTGTCTGTCTGTCTGTCTGTCTGTCTGTCTGTCTGTCTGTCTGTCTGTCTGTCTGTCTGTCTGTCTGTCTGTCTGTCTGTCTGTCTGTCTGTCTGTCTGTCTGTCTGTCTGTCTGTCTGTCTGTCTGTCTGTCTGTCTGTCTGTCTGTCTGTCTGTCTGTCTGTCTGTCTGTCTGTCTGTCTGTCTGTCTGTCTGTCTGTCTGTCTGTCTGTCTGTCTGTCTGTCTGTCTGTCTGTCTGTCTGTCTGTCTGTCTGTCTGTCTGTCTGTCTGTCTGTCTGTCTGTCTGTCTGTCTGTCTGTCTGTCTGTCTGTCTGTCTGTCTGTCTGTCTGTCTGTCTGTCTGTCTGTCTGTCTGTCTGTCTGTCTGTCTGTCTGTCTGTCTGTCTGTCTGTCTGTCTGTCTGTCTGTCTGTCTGTCTGTCTGTCTGTCTGTCTGTCTGTCTGTCTGTCTGTCTGTCTGTCTGTCTGTCTGTCTGTCTGTCTGTCTGTCTGTCTGTCTGTCTGTCTGTCTGTCTGTCTGTCTGTCTGTCTGTCTGTCTGTCTGTCTGTCTGTCTGTCTGTCTGTCTGTCTGTCTGTCTGTCTGTCTGTCTGTCTGTCTGTCTGTCTGTCTGTCTGTCTGTCTGTCTGTCTGTCTGTCTGTCTGTCTGTCTGTCTGTCTGTCTGTCTGTCTGTCTGTCTGTCTGTCTGTCTGTCTGTCTGTCTGTCTGTCTGTCTGTCTGTCTGTCTGTCTGTCTGTCTGTCTGTCTGTCTGTCTGTCTGTCTGTCTGTCTGTCTGTCTGTCTGTCTGTCTGTCTGTCTGTCTGTCTGTCTGTCTGTCTGTCTGTCTGTCTGTCTGTCTGTCTGTCTGTCTGTCTGTCTGTCTGTCTGTCTGTCTGTCTGTCTGTCTGTCTGTCTGTCTGTCTGTCTGTCTGTCTGTCTGTCTGTCTGTCTGTCTGTCTGTCTGTCTGTCTGTCTGTCTGTCTGTCTGTCTGTCTGTCTGTCTGTCTGTCTGTCTGTCTGTCTGTCTGTCTGTCTGTCTGTCTGTCTGTCTGTCTGTCTGTCTGTCTGTCTGTCTGTCTGTCTGTCTGTCTGTCTGTCTGTCTGTCTGTCTGTCTGTCTGTCTGTCTGTCTGTCTGTCTGTCTGTCTGTCTGTCTGTCTGTCTGTCTGTCTGTCTGTCTGTCTGTCTGTCTGTCTGTCTGTCTGTCTGTCTGTCTGTCTGTCTGTCTGTCTGTCTGTCTGTCTGTCTGTCTGTCTGTCTGTCTGTCTGTCTGTCTGTCTGTCTGTCTGTCTGTCTGTCTGTCTGTCTGTCTGTCTGTCTGTCTGTCTGTCTGTCTGTCTGTCTGTCTGTCTGTCTGTCTGTCTGTCTGTCTGTCTGTCTGTCTGTCTGTCTGTCTGTCTGTCTGTCTGTCTGTCTGTCTGTCTGTCTGTCTGTCTGTCTGTCTGTCTGTCTGTCTGTCTGTCTGTCTGTCTGTCTGTCTGTCTGTCTGTCTGTCTGTCTGTCTGTCTGTCTGTCTGTCTGTCTGTCTGTCTGTCTGTCTGTCTGTCTGTCTGTCTGTCTGTCTGTCTGTCTGTCTGTCTGTCTGTCTGTCTGTCTGTCTGTCTGTCTGTCTGTCTGTCTGTCTGTCTGTCTGTCTGTCTGTCTGTCTGTCTGTCTGTCTGTCTGTCTGTCTGTCTGTCTGTCTGTCTGTCTGTCTGTCTGTCTGTCTGTCTGTCTGTCTGTCTGTCTGTCTGTCTGTCTGTCTGTCTGTCTGTCTGTCTGTCTGTCTGTCTGTCTGTCTGTCTGTCTGTCTGTCTGTCTGTCTGTCTGTCTGTCTGTCTGTCTGTCTGTCTGTCTGTCTGTCTGTCTGTCTGTCTGTCTGTCTGTCTGTCTGTCTACGGACGGAAGAAGGAAACAACGAGGGGAATTTAATAGAAAAAAATTAAAGACATAAGAGCCATACAATCACAAACGTAGAAAAGATACATAGATAGAAGAGAGGACGATCCTATTTGTCGCGCCCATCTGGAGCCAAGGTCGTCGCGGAGTACCTGCAACAAAGAGGAATATGAGAACGAAGCAAGGATGGCACAACTCCAAAGCCGACAGACAGCCGTAAGGGTAAACGATGAAGTCCATGCTGAGGCCCATAACCCAGCGTTTACGATGACAAGAGAAAAAGCTTATAGTAATAATCTCATTGGACATAGAGGGAGCCTTCAACAACGCCTGATGGCCAGCCATTAGGGTCAGGCTGTCGGAGGAGGCGTGTCCCGTGAACTTCCGAAGGATGATAGATAGTTACCTCGAAAGCAGGAGAGTGAAGCTCCGGTACGCCGGACTGGAACACGAGAGGTGGACCTCCAAGGGATGCGTCCAGGGCTCCATTGGAGGTCTGACTTTCTGGAACCTGCTCCTCGCCTACTGCTGTCAGAGCTTGATAGACGGGGTAGTTAATGCTAGGCCTTTGCTGACGATGTGGTGCTCGCATTCGACGGGATGGAAATGGGCGGAATCCAACGCCAGGCCAATGAAAGCCTCGCCTGTGTGCAGAACTGGGGCATCAAAAATAAACTCAGTTTCGCACCGTACAAGACCAAAGCGATGATAATAACGCGTATATATGTATATATACATGGGCGGGGTGGACATTGACCTGGTGAAGGAAATGAAGATATTAGGAGCGCCCGTGGACAGCGGGTTGACCTTCAATAAACATGTTGCTGACGTCTGCAGAAAAGCAATAGCTTTTTACAAGCAATTATCCATAGCAGCAAGGACACAATGGGGACTCGGGCCGAACATCATAAGGCTGCTCTATAAAGCAGTGGTGGAACCCACCATACTCTATGGAGAAAGTGTGTGGGCCCCGGCTACCAACTAACTAGGGGTAAAGAAGCAACTCGCTGTCGTTCAGAGGGGCTTTGCGCAGAAGCTCGCGAAGGTCTACAGGACCGTGTCATTAAATCGGCCCTGCTAGTCGCCAGGATTTTGCCCTTGGACATCCGTGCAAGGGAGAATGCCTCCCTGTATGAGGTGAGGAAGGGCTACTCCCGGCGCATAGTTGGAGACCGGGAGGTGGAACGGCCTGTGGCCTTTGCAGAGCTGAAGCACCCAGCCCAACGAAGTGTACTCAAATACCGGTGCCTGGTGGACGGTGCAGAAGTGAACCAGATCACGCGGGAAGGCCTCGCCATCTTCACTGATGGAAGTAAGATAGGTGACAAGGTCGGAGCTGCAGTTTCCTTATGAGAGAACGCCACCGAGACCAAAGCCAAAAAGGCCGAACTGGAATCGTTCTGCACCGTGTACCAGGCAGAGCTGCTGGCCATCCATAGTGTGAGTGGAGTCCCGCAGTGTAGCATCCTAAGCGACTCGAGGGCGGCCCTAGAGTCTGTAACAGACAGGGTCTCCCTCCACCCACTAGCGTTCGAAATACAGACCAACTTAATTATGGCAAAAGAACGCAACCAGAATATTGAGTTATTCTGGGTAAAGGCTCACATAGGGGTGGAGGGAAACGAGCGTGCAGACGAGCTCGCGAAGGATGCCCCACTAAAACTTAAGACCATGCCTATGTACAAGTGTCCCGCTTCGTTCGTCAAACGACATATTCGTCTGGAATCGATTGAAGAATGGAACGGGCGCTACGTACAAGGCGAGACGGCCTCCACAACCAAGCTCTTTTTCCCGAACGCTGTGGAGGCATACCAGGACATGACAAAAATAGGAATTGATCCGGTACTCACCCAGGTGTTGACGGGGCACGGCGGGTTCTCCGAATACTTGCATCGTTTCAAGTGTAAGGCGAGCCCGTCGTGCTTCTGCGACCCTTTTTTTTTTTTGCTGTCGCGGGGAAAGCGTTTTATTACTGCCGCCCGCTCCGGAGGGAAGCGGATTAAGAATAAAACGGGTATGCTGGACTAGTCGGTCTTACGACCCAGCATGCCCCTCGCAGGGATGATGGCTATCCGCGCTGCCACTGGGCCGAGTCCCTAACCCCTATGTACACCCCACCCGACACTACCAGCTAAAACCCCGCGGTGGCCTTCTTCGGCGCTTGCGGAGCGATTCCGGGGTATTCTAAGGAGTGCTAGAATAAGAGGTGAGCGAAAGCGTCATACATGCGCTCACGGAGTGCCCAGTCTCTCTGCAAGACAGAACGATGTTAGAGATAGAGTAGAACAATGTAATTTAAGTAACTTAATAGGAAATATAGAATATAGAGATACGTATCACATTGTAAAAAGTAGCTATAAGAGTAATAAATAGAAATAGGAATAGAATAAGCTAAGCTAGGAATACAATATAAGATTATATTAAACAATATAGACCTAAGATTATAGTAGTAACTTCGACATGTAAATTGATATTAAGGAACTTTGTAAAATATAAATAAAATATAATATTATATAGTATATATGGCATAATAGGACTCCCCAAAGAAGGGAATAGTAGGACTCCCCAAAGAAGGGAGTAGGCATAGAATAGGTGAGTATCAAAATAATAGAGACAGATAAATAAGAGCTCAGACAATTGTTAGGGGGAACGAGAGAGAAAGAGAGACCTCAAAAATCACAAAATAATTTTACAAAAGTAATTTAACTCATTACTTATATTCCGATGTCATCAGGGTAAAAGAGTAAATAGCGGTTTCAGGTGAGCAACACAACTCGTTATAATGTACTTCAAAATTAAAAAGGAATGTATTGCGAATCATAGAATTCCGGACTTCTAAAATTCGCCACACAACATAATAGAAAACGGCAATTACAAAACACTCATGTTCAAATGACAACTTACCAGTCGCAAAGAAGACTGAACAAGCATCCGGCGTCCATACGCCGCGCCAGAGCACCATGTGCTCGGCGGCTGGTTGAGTTGTCTCATCATTGTATTGTAATCGCTGGCTAAGAGCTTGAACTATTAGCGCCACCAAATATTCAGCAGCAACTAGAGTGATCCTGCCAACAGAGCTTCTAAGACACCTGCGATTATTCACTGTACACATATAAGTAAACAGGATACAATCCATAATGTTTTATGCGTTCCAATGATTAAGATCAAAATTGTATCCACTAGTTCGCATTAACACATAAAATCTGTTTAAAACAGTATTAGAAACAATTCAAAGTGCTCATTAAGGTAGATACGTTAAACGGCACATAAACGATGATCGCCACTGTATTGGACAATTTAATGATCACAGTTACGCACCTCAGTGCCCATCTTTAACAATTATATTATCTGATCACACCATGAACCCCATCGATATCCGGTAGACCAATCTTAAAACTTCACGTGTCCGTCTCGACCAATCATGACTGATAAAAATCTGGAGTTCTAAAGAGCCAAACCAATCTATTGGAAGTTAAGAACACGATGTTTTATGCATTGCCATAACATATACAAGGTCCGGTACAAAAAGGCCAGATATTACCCACAAGGTCCAGTACACATAAGGCTAGACATCACGCATAAAGTTCAGTACACGTTAGGCTAGACATAACGCATAAAGTCCAGTACACATTAGGCTAGACATTACGCATGAAGTCAAATACACAAAGCTAGACATTACGCACAACGTCCAGTACATAAAAATGTTCATATGAATAACGTGGTCGGAGGCATCACTGAATTGCATGTCCACAAGGTCTAGCATAAGTAAGGCTAGACATCCACAACAAGGTCTAGCATACGCAGCGGCGCACGACACGTGCAGCGACGCGCAGATTACTTGCAGTGGCGCGTTGTAACGCCTTTATGCCTCAAATGCCACCATCGGGATTACATCGGTCATGTTCCAAGAACACCACACACGACAAGAACCCCTCAGTCTGCTGCCCAGAGGTACGTCCCGCAGTCCATACTCTACATATATATGCACACACGGCTAGCGTGACGCGCTGATAGCGCAGCGTGCATAGCGCACGCGCATCGTTGTACAGTATTAGCGTGCTGATCGCGCCGCAGTGAGCATATCGTACGCGCATCTGTTAACAAAAACTATACACGCCATTAGTTAGCCGCCCTAAGGGCAAGCTGATGTAATCAAGGTCAATGGTGCAGGCAGCCTCACGAATGCAAGCGCGCATGACAGCCCAAGGTACTGCACAAAACATTAACAGCAAAAGAAAAGTGAAGCAACTGTGTCAGAAGCACAAGCGTGGACTCAGTTACAACCAACACAGACCTCACAAATGACAAAATAATTTTACAAAAGTAATTTAACTCATTACTTACTTATATTCCGATGTCATCAGGGTAAAAGAGTAAATAGCGGTTTCAGGTGAGCAACATAACTCGTTATAATGTACTTCAAAATTAAAAAGAAATGTATTGCGAATCATAGAATTCCGGATTTCTAAAATTCGCCACACAACACAATAGAAAACGGCAATTACAAACCACGTTACCCATTGCAAATGAAACCATTCATAAGCTGTTATCGTTAGGTTCTCAGTAAGGTATATGTTCAAATGACAACTTTCCAGTCGCAAAGAAGACTGAACAAGCATCCGGCGTCCATACGCCGCGCCAGAGCACCATATGCTCGGCGGCTGCTCGAGTTGTCTTATCATTGTCTTGTAATCGCTGGCTAAGAGCTTGAACTATTAGCGCCACCAAATATTCAGCAGCAACTAGAGTGATCCTGCAAACAGAGTAAAGACACCCGCGATTATTCACTGTACACGTATAAGTGGACAGGATACAATCCATAATGTTAATGCGTTCCAATGATTAAGATCAAAATTGTATCCACTAGTTCGCATTAATTAACACATAAAATCTGTTATTTAACACCGAAGTGTATATTTAAAACATCTGTTTCGACTCATCTCGACAAAATAAGGGTTTTGTCTAAATAACAATCACAAACATTTTAAATCGACTTATCACCAAGTAGGTATTGACTCTATTCTGTACAGAGACAATCAGATGAATTGATAAAAGTAACGCAAAATAAGGATAACAGTATTACGCAACAATTAAGTTTCAAAAAATACTGTTCGCAAAACTGCATAGTCCAATCTGTAGTTTTTAAATCAATTAGGCGGTAACATACGGTACACACGATACACTACTCACGTTTTCTCAAAGTACTGTCACGTTGTTATAAACTTAGGCCAATTCTCATACACGAATTCATTGGTCCTTTGGTGCATGAAATCTGAGTATTTGTTAACATTAAAAATCATAAAAACATGCCGCACACCTGTAGCAAACCTGAGTCTGTGCATGACTGGACACTTCAGCATGGCATGTACATAACACCTAAACACACCAAAGTCATTACGTATGTAATTTTAATCTGCTTAGTTCACGGCGTCTACTAATATTCACATTATGTGTGTTAGAATCAAGAAGTTAGTGATAGGCAATGGAGCCAATCCCGCTTCTGATATAAGAAACAATTCAAAGTGCTAATTAAGGTTGATACCTTAAACGGCACATAAACGATGATCGCCACTGTATTGGTCAATTTAATGATCACAGTTACGAACCTCAGTGCCCATCGTTAACAATTCCATGTCAAGATGTAACGATTACCAATTAGTCACAAGAGCGCACGGACAGCACAACGCCGTGGACAGTCCCAGAACGGACTGCAGTCTAGAGCGCTAGAGCAGTCCTTTATAGCAACTTCACCCCACTCAGTTGGTAATTATCGTCTATCTACCCACGGATATTTATGAAATACTCTCGACATGTTTAATACATAAGTCCTACCCTCACAATCTACCCACAGATATTTACAAAATACCTAACATCAAATTTATCTCTAACTACAGTTATTTAATACCGAAGTGTTTATTTGAGACATCTATGTCGATTTAGCTCGACAAAATAAAAGTTTTGTCTAAATAAAAATCACAATTATTTTAAATCGATTTATCACAAGGTATTCATAAAAGTAACGCAAAGTGAGGGTAACAGTGTTACGCAAAAATTAAGTCTAAAAAAATACAGTTCGTAATACTGCATAGTGCAATCTGCAGTTTTTAAATCAATTAGGCGGTAACATACGATACTCTACTCAGGTTTTCTCAAAGTACTGTCACGTTGTTATATACTTAGGCCAATTCTTGAACACGAATTGATTGGTACTTTGGTGCATGAAATCTGAGTACTTATTTGTTAACATTAAAAATAATAAAAACATACCGCTCACCTGTAGCAAACCCGAGTCTGTGCATGACTGGACACTATTCAGCATGGCATGTACATAACACGTAAATCATCACGTAATCCGCTTAGTTCACGGCGTCTACCAGGCTAGGCTAGGGAGCCAATCCCAATTCTTTAAAAGGCACGTAAACGAAGATTACTAATCAATGATTTATTTAATGATCACTGTTGCACAATTTAGTGCTTAACGTTACCTACCATGTCAGGATGTACTAAACACGGCTTTGTAACAAATATCTATGAGTTCGAACAGCATGATGCTCTAATCTGAACTACAACTGTAGGTATAGGCCGACGTGAACTAAACAGACTATCACCACTGACTGTACGACTCCACTTGACAAACTATAATGCACAGAATTGAACACGAACTGAAGACTGGTACTCTGCGAGCGGTGTTTTGTTACATTGCAAACCGTCACCCCGCTCAATCTATAAACTTAATACGTCTACCCATAGTTATTTTCTAAAATACTTTCGATATACCGTCGTTATATCTAAAGAAAGGAATCTACCCTAACAATATTTATTCGCGTTAGTAACAATACAAGCTACCACTAGAAAACAGCTTTTTTAAGTTAGTTGAAGGTCTGAGAATGGCATAGGTTACTGATAATCCCGGAAAATGTTTTCTGAAAAAGGAATAAAACCGCATTAATTTGCACTAATATTGTACTCAAAAATGGATACTTTTATGCTAGCTTTTCATTTATAATTGTTATTTAAAAATTTCAATATTTATCCACTTACATTCCATAAAGAAATAATTGCCTGTACCTATCTAGTATACATACTGTTTAATCAAATTCTTGTCTCATTTATGCAACCTCAGCTCTCCAAAGTAAAGTAAGCAGTCTAATGTGTAATTGTAAATAGTTCCTTAGTTATTATTCGATATATTTTATATTTAGATATAGGAGAGCGACATATGTTTTTATACATGAAACAATTTATTCAATACATTCAGGCTAGTTTCATTTATAACTAGGATTTCAGCATTCCTACAAAAACATCAGTAAATTGGTGCTAGATGGCATTTACCAAAAAATATTATATTTCTATATTATGTTTCTATTAATATTCATTTAAGGTCCTATGAACAGGTAAAAAAGATATTAATTCAGTAAAATATCCTGAACACGTGTGGCGTACAATGTAGGGTACATTATAGGTATATTTCCATACAAACAATAAAATAAGTACCTATATCTGTAAAGTAAACAAAAAATCGAAAATGTGAAATAGGTACATGTGTTTTTATTTTTTTGTAAAAACACATGTACCTATTAAAACACAAATAACAATTTGTAATTTTTTTTAATGTTTGTGTGACAGACAGATATTTGTGTCTGGGTGTTGCGAGACCGAAAGCCTCTCGTAGTCCCTGATACCCACAACACAAGACTTATCTTAGTGTGGGGACGGGCTATGTGTGTAACTGTTGGGTGTTATTAAAAAATATGAAGTAAAAAAAAACATTAGGCATTGTCGCCAATTACTCGCTAATAACTTAATTATTATTATGTGCGCTAATAACTTAAGTCTGCCAACCCGCATTAGGCCAGCGTGGTGGACTAAGGCCTAACCCCTCTCATTAGTAGTAGAGGCCCGTGCCCAGTAGTGGGACAATGTTTAATACAGGGCTAGTATTATTATTATTAACTTTATTATGTAGCGAAATAATCAGGATTGATAATATTACAGATGAAATATGACTGTTGCGTTTACGGAATTTAACTATGAAGGTAATTTGTGAACTGTCTGGGAAGAAATCCCTCGCATAAGGCACTCGGCCTCCTATTTAACCATCTGGCCTAGTTTTGCAATTGGTCAGATAACTAACTGAAGACACCTCTGACCATTGGTGTCACTTGGGTCTAGTAACTGTACATCAGTACGATTTGATTTTTGCATCTAAACCTAATAGCTCCATGCAATAGCAAGAACGTAACTGCTTTACTGTTTAAAGGAAAGTTAATAGATTCTGCACTAACTCGAAAATAAATACATTGTAACTGACTTACATTTGTTTCTCCTTGACCGCTGTCTACTGCCCACTGCTAGTAACACAACTAAACACACACACTGAACTGAGTACAACTGCACACTGATCCAAACCGAGCGAGACTGACTCGAGAACGCAGAGACGCTCCTATTTATAGCAAATCCAACGAGTATAAATTTTAAATCTATCCGTGCTTATTTTGTAAGAGACCCTCGACATTTCCAATAAAAGATACTACCCTCACATCAAAGTTTAATAGTTTTATTATCTGAGCCCACCTCAAAATTCCTTGATCTAGGGATCTGGAAATTCATATTTAGGCTTTTGGTAGGAAATAAAGAAATACGTAGGTATTTCAATTCAACAAATCATCCAAAGTAGCACTCTACGTGCTAGTTTTTTGGTTCTGCCAAAAATCAGAACAAACTATGGGAAAAAGACGCTTACGTTTGCGGGAGCACAGCTTTATAATAAAATACCTTTAAAAAAACGTACACCCATTTAAGACACAGCTAGCTAAATATCTTATAGATAGATAGATAAAAAGTTTATTAATTTATATGCAACAATGCATATACAAATAAATTTTCTTTAATATTACTACCAGAATATAATTTGTTTAATTACGGATAATTAACTTAACACGATCACTAAGACTATCGGATACCTTAAGCGCGGACCGCTCACCCGTAGTCACCCAAGAGATCTTGAGAAGACCATAACCAGGCTACGAACGTAAGCCATCAACAATGTTATGAACCATTGACAAAGACACAAACACTCATTTTTACCTCAATTAATTGCACAGTTTAGCGTAACTATTAATATAAAATTAATTTATTACCGGGTAGAAATTAAAACCAGAACTAACAGTCACCACCAATATCAACATTAAAATTAAAAATTTAAATGGTTATACTTGTCTAACTTGATTATCGATTATTAGTTCTGAAACTTTTATAAAAACTAGACCCGTAAAACAATTCATAAATCAATATTGTAGTAACCATTAAATTACTGAATTATTCATTCAATGCAGTTTTTTATAACACGTTAAAACCTAGGTTTGAGGGGCAGGTACCTTTGATTATAGTTTTTTATTTAACACTAGTTATAAAAGTAAATGTTTTTCAACCCTCATACAAGCTAGAATTGAACCACATCAAATTCAAGGTTCATTAAATCATCACACGCGTCAACTGTTACGTATTTTCACATACATACACACTCACAATTTTAATCCCTGAAGGTGTAGGCAGAGGTGTAACCAGTACACCCATAATTCGCGCAGCTTATTATCATATGTGTGATAGGGGTGAGCCTATACCATACAGGGCACAATTCCATGCTCACGGCGGATAATCCCAATATCTCTTTACCAAACCCGGGGATCGAACCAGAGACCCCCCCGCACGGCAGTCGTACCGCGTACATAACGACGCCACAGAGGACCGTGGACGTCCAATTATAATATCACTGCGTAATTAGCAGTTAAGCAAAATCTGAGTGCAAGACGTGAGTAACAGCCTAGAGCCGTTACAGCTGCGTAGGGATATTTCCTCGCTTAGCGTGTTATACCGTCTGTATCATGGCGAATGCTCTGAAGAATTGTTTGATCTTTTCCCATCCTCTCCCTTTCATACCAGAACCACGCGTACTGGATTGCGGAGCCACAGCTTTGTGGTGTCTACTACCCCGGCCCGAACCAAGAGGTTCGCAAACTCGTATTTTTGCCGCACTATCAAGCTGTGGAACAGTTTGCCAGCTACAGTGTTCCCTCCTTCCTATGATCCTGGGTCCTTTAGGCGTAGTGTGAAGAAGCTACACAGCAGGCCGACATTATTGTGTTGAGTAGCGAGGGATAAATTGTCTCTCACTACTTGATACTAAAACTAGACGGCACTGCACTTACCATCAGGTGCAGTGTGGTCACTTTGCCGAGCCAAAAAACTCGATGAAATTTCCATCGGTTGTAACAGTACAAATTAAAATAAAGAAATAATCAATGAGGTTGGAAACAAACCATACTATAACTTAATAGTCGTTAATTACAATCAGTTTTAAATCCAAAAACAAAAATCAATGAGGTAGGATACAAATTTTTCCTCATATTACCAACTTAATAAATCGCAAGTTTAGCAGAACGATCAAAATTAAAAATCGGCCTTTAAATTTAAAAACTGAAAGCGACTCACCAAATTTCACATTAAATCCACGGGTAGATCCCACTTCTTATGTCCAGGTGAAAGGTCATGAAGTCACAGGTCACCATATGAAGAGGCTGGAAGAGGGCTTATACATCCCTCTCCGATCTCCAGATATAGACAGGATGCACATGGTATGATAGATTCGTAGAAATAACACGAGTTGAACACTTCACAGTTTATTAAGCTACTGCCAGTTCGAAATACAATAATCCACGGAAAAAAGAACTGGCAAGAAAAACCATGGTTTACAATTACACTTTGCACTGAGACGCACATGGCGTTGAATCATCACTTTAATTGTAGGCAACGATCAGTTAAACAGCACTTGGGCATTACGACCTCTAAATTACTAAACTATTCGAGATAGGATATTGACTCGTCTAATAATTATTCCTGAATGCTCCGCGAAATGACGAGGCACTCTTTTATATTGTGATTTTCGTTGTGCCCCACTACGAATGAGATCATCAAATAAACAACTGGAACCTACCTTCAAAATAGTAAAACAACTGACGATACCCACAATTTACAAAAGATAAAATTATTTGTAAGGTCAATTCAATCTCCGTATTCATTATACTCCGACATATACCTTTTCTCCCAAAAATAACTTCCACGCGGGCGGAGCCGCGGGCAAAAGCTAGTGAGAAATAAAGATCTTTAACCACAATAATTTTAATTACCATCTAAAGGTTAAGTCTTATTTATGTTATTTAGAGCACTATTTGTAACATAAGGCCAATAAAAGAGATTAAGAAGGAGAACAAAGAAGAAGATTATTTTTAAGAAGTTTAATAAAATAGGAATGTCATTTTTTTAGTATTTTCTTATAGCAATAAGGCGGAAATAAATTATAAATTTATCAATCGCGGAATTCAATCTTTCTGCGAAATAAATATTACTTATCTCATATTCGTATCTCTTAAAAACAATAAAATTAGCCGGCTGGTATTATTTATAAGCCTCGTGAAAACAATCTCCGCACATTCTGCTCCAGACTGTCTACACTATGGCGCGAGAAGCTGCCTTACCTCACTTATATAAAAATGGGTTTCAAGTTATACTTCGTATTGTTTTGGATGTGTCTGTTTCTGACGAGCGCACTAACGAACCCAGTTCCAAACAAATCAGTGTTCCGCAGTAAAATATGTCCAGATGACTATCAGATATTTTATCATGGCAAGTGCGTAAAGTAAGTACATTTTATGACATAGGAGTGGTAGAGCTACGCTGTAGACATATTTGTCTACAGCATGAATGGGCCGGCTCGCCCGGGGTAGTACCACTGTCTCACAGAAAACCAACGTAAAGTGACACGGCACTTTTATTCTGGCACGGCAAAGGAGGGACTAGTTATGCGTGTACTTGTATAGTTATAAGTTATTACAGCTACAGTCATTACAGATCAAAACTTTTTTTTTATTTTGGCACGGCAAAGTGACAGCACTGCACCTGACGGTGCCGTCCAAATAGAGTATAGAGTAGCGAGAGACAATCTATCCCCTCCTACTCCACACAATCATGTTGGCCTGCTTCTTCACACTACGCCATGGGCAAGAAGGTGAAGAAGCGGTCGAGGGTCTAGTGTCAGAGTACTCAGAAAGCCGCAAAATAGCCAAACATCGTACCCTAACTCTAGACCCCCGCAAAAACCGGATGTACACTGGCTGATCCCGGAACGCGACACACTTGCGTGTGCCACTATGGCGGGTTTAACACCCTGTGTACGGTGTTCGCTATCCGAGCGAATATGAATATCCTACCACCAGCAAAATTATGGTACAGCACCTTAAAAATTTACATCTCTACTAGCGGATCGTGCAGACGTCGTCCTGCCCGTAAAAGCAGCGCCACACCAACTGAAGCGCCATCTGCCGGGCTGATTTTGGAATCTAAACCATCCAGGGCGCCACCCAAACGCATACAAAAAATTCATTCAAATCGGTCCAGCCGTTTAGGAGGGGTTCAGTGACATACACACGTACAGTAGAATTATATATATAAAGAAGATAAGCCACTTGTAATGATTAGGGAACCGAATGTCTTCACAATAATAGATTTAATTTATTATATTCTCTCGCAACTCGCATCGTAAGGCCAGACGAAATATTAGTATGGTCCAATGTGGTCTGGACAATGGGCTCTTACATTTTGCAACTATACTAATTGTAGATATCAGCATGTTGTTTTTAATCCATAGGTGTCCTGGTTTAAGTGAATGTGATATTTATGCATCGTTATTGACTCAAGGCGACTTTAAAATCATTTTTAACCGACTTAAAAAAAAGGAGGAGGTTCCCAATCGTCGGAATCTTTTTTTTATGTATGTTCCCCGATTACTCGAAGACGCCTGGACCGATTCGCGAAATCATTTTTTTGTTAAAAGGGTATAGTTCCCAGGTGGTCCCATTGGTCCCACTAAGTCAGGATCTGATGATAGGATCTCAGAAAAATCGAGGGCAACCCTCAAATTTTATAGGGATGCATAATTTGTTTTTTATTGAAGTCTGTGTACTTTTTATGAATTAAAAAACTTTTATTATATTACAATATTTGGCTACACTCTTATAAACATGCGCTCTTGTGCAAATCTGGTGTTGGCGGATGGGGTGAGTAGTCTATAAACTCTACAACTCGCTAATCGTCTCCTACAAGAATGCATATATATGTTGGTCGTCAATTATTTGCAGGAGTTACTCGCGATTTTTCATTCTCTTTTGGTAACCACTACTTAATGCTCATCAAAAGTATTTGTAAAAGCTATTTAAATGTCAGGACATACTATGCTGGAAAATCTTACGTAAATAAAAAAGACAGTAGGTATTACAAAGTATTACATTACCTATACACAAAATTAATTTTTCACTGTTAGTAAAGTTATTGTGCCTATTATGTAACTGTGAGTTTCCTTTTCAAGAAATTATAATATAATGTCCATGTCTCATAAAATTTTAAATTTGATCTTAACATGAAACACGCACTCCTGAGATTTTATGAACTGGGTAAAATAATGTTAGTTGGTAGCCCCATAGAGTTCACCTGTCCCTTTCGGATGTACGCCTATGCCTCATCTATATATATACTAAATCTATGTTCTCCACCTGCATGGTGGAGAACATAGATTTAGTATATATATAGATTTGCCTTAGATAGCCTTGTTTGTCGGTATTTATTCCAAATGTACCATAGACTAGAATAGTTAAGAATTTTAAAGAAATGAGACATGCAAATGCATATTGTTAACCGGGATAAAAACTACTGTGATCAATTTAAGATTACATACTCGAAACCATAGATTCGAAACTGTATTTGTAAAAAACCTTTAATTTAGTTAACATAAAGTTCATTATCGAACTATTTGCGCGATCGTATGATATATGTGTATTCTAATTTTCCGATTATTGGTCAAGCCGTTGTGGCGCTCACAGCACCATTTGAATTTCACGCCTAAATATACAAAAAATATCGGGTAAATTACTCAAATGTACATACAGACTGATACAGACAGACGGTACCAATTTATATATTATTATAATTTTAATGAATAAGTATAACAGGATTTGTAGGTATTATTCTTTCCAGAATGATAACTCAATAACAGATTCATAACTTTTAAATTTTGCATTTTTTATTTATTCTAAGGCATTGACGTATATTCTACTTAGTACATATAGATCGCTGTTTTAAGGTGATCAAGTTTTTTTTCCTATTTCTACATTGGCTTTCTCATTCAAAAAATATATTGCAGTTTTCCACCCACTTTTCACTGAATTTATTACAGTCCCACAATGTGATAGGGGGCGAGCCTATCGCCATACCGGGCACGATTCCAAAATCTCGACTGATACTGAGTATTTCAAAATAGAAAAACTCAATATTACTTTACTGGACCTAGGGATCGAAACTGCAGCATAGCAGTTGTAACACATGCGTAATTACAACTGCACCACCGAGACATTCAAGTTTGTTAAGAATAACAAAATACATAATATTCTTGAAGCACAATTATGACTTTCAAAGCAAACCATTTTAAATAGCATTAACAGTAAATAAAAGATAGCAAATATTACAAATATAAAGTATGTATTAAAAATAAACAATATCACATTCTGTTAATTAAAAATATTAATCATGATAACACTTGCAAGTATATAAACATAATTCTTATAATTATAATATTTAATAGCGCTGCAGTGGTTTAATATCTAGTAGTTTTTTACAATATTCATCTGCCATAGGCAGAAAGTCATCTTTCCTGGCTATTACACACTCAAGCAGTGCAATACAGTCATTTTCTGCTCTGTGTGCATCAAGAAATTTTTTGTTCAGAAGTCTTTCATATAATCCTGATAATGTGAATTCTCCTTTCTTTTGTCCTCCATTATTTACTTTTACTTTCGAATTAGTTCCATGGGGCTGCACACTATTTTCAGTTTCTAACGTCTTAGATGTATCCTTGTCAAATAATTTTTTTATAAGTTCTGCCTTTTGCTTCTCAGTCTTTACATTTTCTTGTAATATTTTCTCAAATCTCAAATCTGAATCTGAATCTTCATCATCAGTTATATTCAAAGCTTCTATATCTTCGGTTTTTAAGGAAATGTTGCACAATTTCTTGACTGGAGAACATAACTTGTCCAGAGCATCCCAGTCTTCAGGTGTCACATTAAGTTCAGGCCATATATCCTGTCCCAAATCATCCTGCACAGATTTTATGGTGGGTGATTTTAAAATCTTGCGAAAGATTGCAAGAGAGTCTACACAGTAAATATCATCAGGCAAACTGAGTCTGGCATCCAAACATTCAGCCAAAAATATTTTGTAATCAAAAGTATTGCCATTGTGAGCCACAAGACAAACAGGTTTTGACAAATCCTTCAGAAATTGTGTCATAGAGCCAGATATTTGATTGAAAGTAGGTGCATGCTGCAGGAACTCGTTTGTTAGCCCAGTCATGGCTGATACTTCTGGGTGTATCTTCCTTTGTGGGTGTAACAACAATGTCAATTTACTCACAGGTGGTATGTAGCCTGTAGATTTGTGTAAATCTTCTCGAGCCGTTGCTACGAAACATAATTCCGTGATTTTCGTTCTGTTTCTCTCTTGCCATGGCAAACCGGTCGTCTCTATATCGAAGAACACGTAAGTTGATATGTGCACCATAATTGCATGCTTTTTATTCCATATTTAAATCTATAAATATAAATACTATAAGTATTCTATTACCTAATACTAAGAGAATCCGTATAATGATGACTCAAAGCACTCTGTGTAGCTATTATAGCTTATTAACAAAGAATATTTTATTAAAATAAACACGATTACGAAAACTGTGTATTTTGTTTGTGCAATGTGCATTTTTTTTATTCCCTCTATAAGAGAGAAGGCAAAGGTTCTCCACCATTCAGCCATGTCTGTCGTTATTTTTTCCAAATCTGGGCTAGAATTAAATTCTTCTTCTCTGGTTTTAACTTATACAAAAGGCCGAAGCCATGTCTGTAGTCTTCATCCATTCAAAAGGGGCAAGCAATGTCCGATATTTTTCCGATTCTAAAGGCCGAAGCCATGTCGGAAATAAATAAAATTCAAAAGGCCAAAGCCATGTCTGAAATACTCACAATTCAAAAGGCCGAAGCCATGTCTGTAACAGTCACAATTTAAAGGCCTTATGCCTTTAAATTGTGACCATGTCTGAAATAATTTTTTCACTTATTCATCACAATAAAACATCGCATCACATTCCCGCCATTTTTTCCCACAATAGTAAAAACTAAAAATCGCAATTCGCAATGTGCATTAATGGGAATTGGTATTTTAGAATTATTATTACTTTATTTAACGGCCTTGGAAACTAATGCCAGACGCGCTCTAAAAAATAGTATGAGAAAATAAATCTAAAACCGAACATAAATCGGTATATTTTAGCAAGATTTTAGCTTAATATAAGCTGTAATAAATACTCTTTGTTATATACATTCTTATCTGATTACATATAAAATACTTAAATGGCAGTTGTCATTTTATAGGCACTGCACTAAATAAATAAATAAGTCTGCCATTGGCAGAGAATAAGGAATAAATTGAAATATTTTTACTCAATATGCCCGTTACTGTTGTGATCAACGGGATTCCTCAATATGTATGTATATTTGTTATTATATTAGATGATATCGACAGTTATAAATACCTATGTTTCAATTATGTTTTTATATGAGTGCCTAGTTAGCAGTGATAGCATAGTTGGCTGCGGTACGGACTGTCAAGACGAAAGTCGTATGTTCGAAACCAGCCCAAATAAGATACACCCCTGACTTTTCTAAAGTTACATGTTTATTCATTGTTAATTATCGCTTGCTTCAACGGTGAGGGAAAATATCGTGAGGAAACCTGCATACCTGAAAGTTCTCAGACGAATTTCAAAAGGTGTGTGGTGGTCACCAACCTGCATTAGGCCAGCGTGGTGGACTAAGGCCTAACCCCAATTAGTGGAGGAGCTTCGCGCCCAGAAGTGGGATAATGTTTAACAGGGCTAGTATTTTTTTTATATGAGTGCCTAGTATAATTCGCTACCCATAATCATGCACTTGGTCGGACCGATAGTCATATCACACATTCCTTATCCTCGCTGAAAACAATGTCTACAGCTATGCTATTTTGCGCTTAATGCATTATTAATTCTATGACGGTAAGGTGCATGTAAGATAATAATATTCTGTATGAACATCTAATAATATACACCTAGTGCCCGCAGATTTTTCAACCCATTTAATCAAGGAAAATTCGGTATGATACCCTATAGGTAAATAGGTCTTAGTTTGTTTGATCGTCACGTCGCATAAGATTAATTCCTGCTAACCCATGCGACGCTATTCAATGTTTTATTCTTGAACCTAAATCGAGAGACTAGAGAGTGGGTATACATTGTTGGCATTGCTCTGTTACGTGCCATAGTAGAGCTTTTCTAAGTAATCTGTGCATAGTAGCTAGCATGCTAGCTTAATTTTCATCAAGTTATTCTCATCTCATTAAGTTCATCTCCTAATGTAGGTATGTCTGAAATCCACAGAAAACCTATTTGGACGTCGCTTTCAATTTGAAAAAGATATTTGAAGTGGTTTTTGAAGGGTTTAGTTCATTTCAAGTTCGTGATTTACGAAAAATTGAACAAAATTCGCGCAGATGGCAGTTTGCGTTAGATTTTAACTCATTTTACGAGGCAACAAATGCACAAAAAATATTACATTGCTATAACACACTCTGTGCGGAAATTACTGACGATCCACGACTAATGAGGAAAGATACATTAATTGTACCAGCTGTTGTATCAGGAAGCAGCAACTCGGATAAAGATAACGCAGGTCTCGGTCTTTTGTCGAGGCTTACTGACGATGAATTTAATAGAAAATATGCTACAATGGATGTAATTATATTATTATACATTTTTAATTTTAGTTTAAACGTTATTTCAAATAAATAGCGGCACCTTTATAATAAAGAACAGTATAAATAGCTCCAGATTCCTGCATGAAAAATTTAAAAATTTAGGTACATTTAATTCCAAAAATTAGATTATTTTTTAAACGTATTAGAATATAAAAGGTATAGGAATATATTGGTATCGAAAACCAGACTCTAAAATCTTCAGGTTAGGCTTGACCTGACCTCTATTCTGCTAACACTATAGAAAAACTAAATAGCTACCTTACAATACTGTTCCTTGAATGTATTGATAAAATTTAATTTTTAATATCAGAAGGACTTGGACTCCACGGAAAGACTTCACTGTTCGAGAAGTCTAAGAAGGCCCGGGTCAAATTATCGGAGTATATGTAGATCGAAGTATACAAGTAGGTCTCATAGGACCACATCGAGCAAGCAAGATGTACCAAAAAATGGTGTAACACAGAGAACATTTTTGCATTCAAAGAACTCGGATGATAATAAACTAAAGACAAAAACTCAAAAGTCTACAGATCATAACATAACCTTGAAAATAAACGATGCCACAAAACATCTCGTAAAAGAAATAGATTCTATACTGGACCAAACTTGCTATAAAAAGAATATAAATGTTCTAGAAAAGGGTGTAAATTTTAATATTGTAAGTAAATTGAAAGCCCGAATAAAAGAACGCATAGAGAATTTGAACTTAACAACAGATTTGAGTTGTGGCGATATAGTTGCACGTTACAAACATCGCTTTAGCAGGGATGATGATAGAAGATTCATTGATGATTTTTTAGATGAATATCTTGTTGCGAATCCGCAGATTCAAAATAAAAGTGTTTTCGAATCAATTGGCAAAATAGGTGAGGCCGCATTCCATTAATTCTTCTCCGTAAGTCCGATCGTAAAACGACAATTACATTAGACGTTCTTGTTGCTTTCAGATTATTTTGCCACTGTTAATGATGCCGACGATGATAAAATGTGGCGTGCAGTCGAAGAGGTCTTGCAGGACGTGGAAATTGATATGGTTAAGTTCTTTACGCATTAACTAATTATTGCTCATAATATCCCGGGATCGCCCTGGGAACGGAGTAAATAGTCACTTTCACTGTCACGATAACGGTTACGATTAACTCTAATCTAACAGAGTTGCCAACCGTCCTGTTTTCCCAGGACATGTCCTGGTTTTTAGAGTGTCCTGGGGTCTCCTGGATAGTTTTTAAGCAGCGTCCTGGGTTTTTAAAGGACAATGGGCGAATTTGTAGGAGCTCCGTCCTCACCCACGAACAGACACCATATATATACATAATTGTTAATTGACATATAAAAACCCTTACTACATCGGTAAAATTATAAATATCTATTGTGAATCCATAAAAAATAAAAGAAAATAAAAATATTCCTACTAAATACTGTTACTTTTTTGTATTTTTCACTTTCTATTATTAGCTTTTCGCGCGCTATTACACAATATAACTGAGTAACGTTTCAGTTAATTTTTATACAATCATTCTTCCAGGATCTGATTACTAAGTAATTAGATCTTGGAAACTACAACAGTTAAGAAAGTCCTGTTTGGATATTTGAACTAAGAACCTTCGGCATTTTTATCGTATGAAATATGATGCTGACCTGATGAGCGTTTCAGGAAATTATCTGGATCTCGGAAAATATAATAGCTGGAGACGTCCTGTTGGCGTATATATTGGGTACTTTGTAAAATCGCAAAAGTTAAAATTTGTCACTGACGCGATGATAGCAATAGGAAAGAATAACCAGACCTCGTGAACTATATTAGTTAGAAACGTCCCAATTGAGCATATTGACTTAGAAACCTAGGCAATTACCAAAAAAAGAAAACATATACATGGGGCAACATTGCCCTCAGACTAACATCAACATTGCAATAGAGGACCACGATGTTTATCGATTTATCTTAGATATTACTCACAGAAAACCAAGGTAAAGTGACAGTTTACTGTCGCGTTTCATATGGTAAGTGAGATATCCGGATGCCCGGATTCCCCCTTCCCTTCCCTAATCCCTATTCCTGTCCTTTAAGGCCGACAGCGCATACATGATACTTTCGGTGTTAAGGATGTTAATGGGCGGTGGAGATCACTTAACATCAGGTGGTCCACTAGCTCGTTTGTCGGACATAGTCCTATAAAAAAATATATATTATTACCTATTCGGAATTGCATGGTTTATTGTGTGTAAGTGTGTATACATTATTGTAGTGTAAAATGTGTTGTGTTAGCATATCCTTGAATTTGAAGAAAAGCATTAACCCTCTGCCATATTTTATGGAAGCTGCTGTAACATTATTAAATTCTACCTTGAATTTAAAAATCATTTCTATGTATACTGGTTCTAGACTATATGTTGGGTCTAAGCGTCAGTTCGGATGGCTATAGCGCATATTCCGCTCAATGCATAAGTTTGCTCCGCCTAGAGTGATCAGTGTCAGGGTAGAGACTATCCCGCCCACACACCCGCCATTGTAACTCCTGTTTAGCCAGGATCAATCATCAAATCAATAGCACACATTTTTTCGACACCGAGTAATGAAACTCAGCGAGTCTCTGGGAATGCTTAATTACTGTCTTTTATCCCGCAACGAAATCAATCGAATAGAAATATAGGGAGGAGTCGGAAATATAAATTGACCACTTCCCTCCATAGCAAAGCGGGAGACAAATACTGAACTAAAGAGGTATTAACCTCCAATAAAGGTCATTTACGTCTGGAGAAGCCAGACGTAAAGCTCCACGGAAGTTACTTAACGGGTCCTATCATGCGAGCTGTTACGCTTGATTCCAATAATAGGTATGGCAAAAACGCCGGAAAGCATGGAAATTCCTCCTAGTCTCCACAAGGTCCATATAGTATACAACTCCAGATGTTATCTGCATACTGTCAAGCATAATGTTGCATAGTGACAGGGTAGGTATCACGTTAATCTATCTATGAAACAGACGTACTGCAAATTGATAAATTACTGGCAGCAGGTTAAACTTATAAGTTTACTCAAAGCGACTGCTGTAGACTTACAAGAAAACCCCTAATACCTGCAAGAAGGCTTACTGTAAAATAAATGTTCTGCAAGTCATCAGTCTTGGTCGTATTTTATAGGACCATCCGTTATACTTAACAGAGTCTAGCTAAAACCGTTTTTTGAAATCTGCCGTCCGCCGTTGTCCTCGCCGAGACATAAAATGAATTACTGAGGTCTACACTTCAGGAGAGAGCTATTCTCATCGATGTATAAAGTATGACATTAGAGCGGTCTTCCAATGTTCGCAAAGCTAGCTATTTTTTTTAACAAAAAAACAAAGCTTTATTGGTACTTGTCCGGATGATGTTTATAAAAAGGGCCTAGAAGTGACCACTCAGCGCTCAGATTACGTCAAGTGTTTACGACACCCACATGAATAAGATTCTCGGTAGAGAGTAGGTACTACCTATATTCCTTCATGTCATGTAAACCTAAAGAATTTGAAATTTATTTATATTTTTATTGACAGCTATCGTCGGATGACGAGGACAAGAGGAAAACAAAAGTTGAAAACAAGACATCAAAATTAAATAAACTAGACGAACCAAGAATTACAGAATTGATTGATATGACACATGAGCCGTTGGTAGATCCCGAAAATAATTTACAAGTTGAGATCATTATTGTAATGAAAAACAAAAAATAATAACATAATTGTTAAACTACGTACTTGTTTCACTCTCTCCAATAAACGATAGGGTCAGGTCCCACAAATTTAAATGAAAAGAGCTTTCTTATAGTTATGGTTATCGTTGCATTGCTCGATAGGGTAAACTTGGCCGTCAGCCTTTGTCAGTAAATGCCGGAATACCACAACGTTCTGTGATTTCGCCCACCTTGTTTCTTCTGCATATCAATGATATGTTGTCGCTTGGCAACATTCATTGCTATACAGACGACAACACGGTTCATGGGCGTTATAGCAGCAAGCCTCCTGGTTGCCAGGCGGATACTGAGAGGAGACGCGAGGATCTTGTCATTGAGCTCAACCAGACCTTGGATCTCATCTCATCATGGAGTAACAGGAATTGGGTTGAGTTTAATGCCAAGAAAACCCAGGTGTGCGCGTTCTCGTGCAAGAAGTCTCCGTTTTCTCCCATCCCCGTTCTTCAGGGTGTTCCACTCGCTATGCGGAATGACCTTAGTGTCCTAGGTATACCGATATCCGCTACGATCTTAATCCAAGGAGTCACCTCGAGGGCGTAATATCCGCCACTTCACGCAGGGTCGGAATCCTGAACAGGGTGCGGCGGTTTTTTACGCCCGGTCAGCTCTACCGCTTACCTATATAAAGCGGGACGGTTCCGCAAGGTACCTTCTCGATGACTTGGATGGGTTGCAGTGGCGGGCCATCCGCATTGTGAATGATGCAGACGTGAGTAACAGCCTGGAGCCGCTACAGCTGCGTAGGGATATTTCCTCGCTTAGCGTGTTCTACCGTCTGTAGCATGGCGAATGCTCTGAAGAATTGTTAGATCTTATCCCATCCTCTCCCTTCCATACCAGAACCACGCGTACTGGCTTGCGGAGCCACAGCTTCGAGGTGTCTACTACCCCGGCCCGAACCAAGAGGTTCGCAAATTCGTATTTTGCCGCACCTTCAAGCAGTGGTACAGTTTGACAGCTACCGTGTTCCCTCCCTCCTATTTTTTTATTTATTTATTAAATGTAAGTTTACAGTCTTAAACCAAAACACTTACATTATAATAATAATATGATCCTGGGTCCTTTAGGCGTAATGTGAAGAAGCTAAACAGCAGGCCGGCTTGATTGTATTGAGTAGCGGGGGATAGACTGTCTCTCGCTACTTGATATTCTATCTGGACGGCACTGCGCTTACCATCAGGTGCAGTGTGGTCACTTTGTCGCGCCAGAATTTAAAAAAAATCCTACCTAGGGATTCCTTCAAAAAGATTAAATTAATTATTAATTAGATTTTGAAAAGTCATATTTATTTTTTTCTATCGGTATTCAGTAGTATGTTCTGTATTTTGACAAATGTGGCAGCCCTACGTCATAGGTTTCCATACAAACAATAATAGAAATAGAAATTAGAAAATGTGAAGTATGAAGCAGATATTTGGTTTTTTTTTTACTTGAATTAAATTTATATTTACGATTTTTGTACTGCTTACATCCTTAAAACAAAAATGTGTGGTTTGAGCTTAGATTTTTGGTTGCCTACTCTAAGGGTTTGAGTGAGCACATAAAAAAGTTCTTTGTTTAAAAACGGTTTTATCTTTTTACAAATTGCAGGATTGGTTTTACAATTGTTCAGATATTCTATTCTCCAGGCCTACGATTGACGAGGCTATATGGACTTGAACCCTTTGCCTTCCCATTAAAATGGAAAAAATTGAAAATAGCGTAGCGTCTGTATTAGTGATGCACATTGAAAAAAAACATCGATTTAATGCATCGCATAGTGGCATTGATGTTATATTTTTTTTTTTTTTTTTGACAAAGACAAAGCTAACGTGCGGCGAGCAGTTGTCTTTTTCTAATTGTGATTGGTCTACGTCACAGATTTGCAGGAGCGAAAAGAAATAGGTATTGGCCGCACAGTCGCTTTGTCTCTTCCTACAAAATGCTAAATTTTGTGAGTAACATTGTTTAGTCCATTATCCATGTTTATGCATAAAATATGCAAAACTAGGCAACGCTGAACGAGAGATCGGCAATTTGCATCATCGAGTAACTCAATTCAAAACAAAAATAGTTCGATAGATATTCAACGTAGGTTTCAATTACAACTATTTTGCAGGTGGATACCATCACCACTTTGATCCAAGAGAAAAGACAAAGTCCTCATCGCTATCTATGGAAAACGAATTTTATCCTCCAAGGATCTCTAGGCTTTGTCGGTTCGATGCATCGAATAAAAAAATCTATTTTTACACGATGTAGAATGAACGATATATCAATACTACTATACATTGAGTGTTTTTAAACATACGAAGTATATCGTCCATCACTAGTTGGCATAAAATTGTTACAATTCACAAATTTGCTTTCGTTTGGTTACAATTTGGATCACTATTAACTGTATACATTTAATATATAAAAATGTCGGCAATAATAGCACAAATGGATGGATTACCAGCCAGTGTAAGTCAGAATGCCACCTTTATCGTAAAATACAGTTGGTAAATTAGTTTTTCTTGAATAACCAATGCACAATGTTTCTTCATTAAATCCAATGTACTATTATAGTGGGATGCATGTATTCAACTGTATATTCTTTATCGTAGTTTCGTACTGTTTTATACACTATGTAGATAATTTAGATATAGTAAGAAGTGAATTAAAAATTTATCCAAACATCACAATCCTAAGTAAATTAATCAAAATGTATGTAACTCCTTAATTATTTGAGTATTTACAACTTCAAGGATGATCTACAACCAATATGATGTGTTTTGTGCTCTGGATAAATGTTCTCTAAAGATAACACATGGATAATCAATACACAGTCTACAATTTAATGAATATTTTATTTTCATTCTACTGGTATAGACTCAAATCTCATCATGGGTCTGTAATCTGTTTATAATTTTGTATTATTTATTTTAGTTAGCAAGGATAATGGAAAACTCATTGTTTTTAATATATTATTTAACAGAAGTAATTCAACCACCTTAATTGAATTTAGTGTTTTGGAATAAGTTCCTATAATGAGGTTTATAGTAATGAGTACACAGTATAGTATGTTATTATCATAGAGAATTGGACACAGCAATATCCTCACAAAATAGACCGCTTTGTAGAAAGAGACAAAGCAACTGTGTGGCCAATACCAATTTAGACAGCCTCCGTGGCGCAGTTGGCGAATAGCCGGCTGTGAAACGAGAGGCAGTGGGTTCGATTCCTACACCGGGACAAATGTTTGTGTGACAGACAGATATTTGTGTCCGGGGTCTGAGTGTTGAGACCGAAAGTCTCTCGTAGTCCCTGATACCCACAACACAAGACTCGTAACTTAATGTGGGGTCGGGGCTATGTGTGTGACTGTTGGGTGTTATTTTTATTTAAAAAAAACTACTCTTCGCTCCTGCAAGTCTGTGATGTAGACCAATAAAAATTAGAAAAAGACAACTGCTGGCTGCACATTCCCTTTATCTCTCTCACATTTTTCTGCCCATATTCAGTTAAAAGCTAGAAAGAGAGCACTCAGTCCATTCTCCATGTTTTTGGTTAAAATTTAATTAAAAACAACCTATGTAACGCTTTTTTTACATTTCAGACTGATTCACATGCTGTGATACTTGCTGTAAGAAAGGTTTTACAAAAACTCAAAATAAGATTTTGGGTGCATGATTTCATATTTTCAGAAGAAACAAACACGAATAAATGTAAAATCAAATTTTTTGCAAAACAAGAAGCAACCAGAGCAATAGAGAAAATTATGAGTAAACCACAGACAATAATAGGTGTTCCGTGTGATTTGAAAGTATCAATTATCTCTGAAAATGCTGCTGATGACAGTAAAAAGGCGGGACAAACACGCAACAGAGACAGATCACGGAGTCCAGTGAGCAAAGAGGAAGCTAATATTAATGTAAGAATTATTTTGTTTTTATTTATTAACCACTAATAGCTCTGGCTCCAGCCGGGTTATTGTAATTTTTGAAAAGGTATAATATCCACGGAGACGTCTTAAGATATTACATCATTCTATATTAAGCTATCCCATAGGAACCGTCCCGTACCTGGGATAAAAAGTAGCCTAAGTTGCTATCTGACCCCTAAAATAAAAAACATGTTGATTCCTTGTTCTGTGAATAACAAAAGCAAATGTAAATTTTTTATTTTAAATTTCCTTCTGCACACGAGCGGCTAGAAATGAAACGGTATCAAATCTCCTTACATTTCATGCCAGCTTGGTACTTAAAGTGAATAATGACAGTGACGTAGGATGACGTACCCAAGAAGTATCTAGGATCAAACAAACCTTGCATTTTTATTGCCTAGAAGTCATTAGAAATGAAACGGTATCAAATCTCCTTACATTTCATGTCAGCCTGGTACTTAGGACAACTTCAGACTTTTGTGTCACGCGCATCTTAAAATTTCACCTGCATCATTTTTTCATAACACGCCTAAAAAAGTATAACTTCAATAAATACACCCAACAGTCACACACATTGTTCTGACCCGACACTGGGTTTAACTGGTATCATGGGTATCAAGAACTATGAGGGACTATGTTCCCACAACACCCAGACCCGAAACAAATATCAGTCTGTCACATAAACATTTGTCTTGGTGCGGGAATATTAATTTCCATGCTATGTGCAACTGATTTATTTGATTTGGGTGCAAGAATGATTACGTGTTAAGTATTAACTCTGATGAAGCCTTTGTAAGTAAAAATAGGTAGTGAATGAATTCTATATAATTATTATAAATGAATATAGCATGCCAAAAAATGAGAAACTATTTCAGAAAGAGCTGGAGCAACTGAAGAAAGAAAAGGAAGAATTGGAGAAAAGGAAGTCTGAATTGCTCAAGAAAAAAATGGATATTGACCAGGTTCGTATTGCATAGATATTGTTCACATGTTGAAGACAGTTCAGAATCATACAATAATTCCTCCTATGCGGCTCGCAACGCTAGTTCGGAATACACGCCACGCATGAGACGGCCGCATACAAGGTGCGCAATTAAAAATACGCCACGCGTGTGCACTGCATTAAAAGCGTTAAGTGAAAGTGGTCGTACCTCTTGTATTAATTGAATTTATTAACCGATAAACTAGAAATATAAATTATATTGATAAAAATTACTTACACTTTTAGAGAAATCACAAGTTATACATGTATATGTATATTTGATATGTAACCCAATAATAATGTTTTTTTTAAATGCCTATAATTTTAAAAACATGCGACTTAGATTTTTTATTATATTTTTCTGATAACCGGTAATGACTTGCCTTTTCACCCGGTTCCGGCTTGACGTCGACTTTTGGGATACCCTGAATAATCATTGCAGTTGATGGGGGGTGAAAGCTATTAAAATCACAGCATTAAAAACATTCGGACTGTCTCGGTGGCGCAGTTGTAATTGCGCATGCGTTTACGACTGCTATGCTGAGGTCTCGGGTTCGATCCCCGGGTCGGGTAAAGTGATGTTGGGTTTTTCTATCCAGAAATTCCCAGCATTAGCCCGGAGTCTGGAATCTGTGCCCGTATGGCGATAGGCTCGCCCCCTATCACATCATGGGACCGAAATTTGGCGAAAAGTGGGTGTACTAGTTACACCTCTGCCCACCCCTTCGGGGATTACAGGTGTGAGTGTATATATATATATATATATATTTAAAACATTGTTAAATTAAACATTTATAGCTAGGATAATACGGTCTTATATTATGTTTTAAAATTTCTAGAAAGACGGAAAAACAGATGATAAAGACTCTCAGAAAGAAATTATCAAACCTACCAAAATGCAGCACACAATTCTACCAAAATATACGGCTGCAGAGCTCGCAATAATGGAGGAAATGAAACATTTAACAAAGCCGCACGCGCAAACTCGTTATTACCAAAACTTTATGCAACGTCTCCATGTTGAACTGAGGATAAGGCTGGCAACACTTATAGAATCACACAGCAAATTGCACAAACTATCACCTCCTGATGAAATAGTGAAGGCTTATAGAGCTAAACACCCAAAAAGTCAAGATGAGACTATCACAGATATGATGGAATCACAAGTAAAAATGTCTTTCTGGGCATATAAGGTGAAGAACAAAGATGGTACAAACAGTGAACACTACGAATATGATGAGAGTGAGGAAGAAGATACTGCAGTTGATGAAGGTAATTATTAATACATAGCCTTTTTATTATAAAGGTGATGAACATTGTAAATTGAGAACTGGTCTGGGAAACATATTTTTTCAGACTGCAGTTCAAATCTTTGCTTAGTATATTAACTGCAAATTTAAACATGTCATGATATGTATGACTAACACGCACAATGGCTCGACATTCAACTGGCTAAGAGAAAGGAGCCCACAACCAATACCATTGTATGACTACGAAATACTTTTTTTGCTATTATATTACTACCAGCTTTAGCATGTTCTTTATTTCTTAGCAAACGCCTAAATATGAATTTTTAGATCCCTATCTTGAGAAATTATGGATGACTCATACGGATTTTGTACTCCTATTTCACCCCTTTTAAGATTATTTTTTGAGACTAAAGATAGCCTATGTCCTTTTCCAGGATGTAATCTATGTCCTTGCCAAATTGCATTACAATCCCTTCGTCCCTCAATCAAATAACCGTTTACCGTTTTAAGGTTACCAACAGAGTAACTTTCTCATTTATATTAGTATGGATTATGCTAAAAATCTAACCTTCTATCCTTGCTCATACAATATAGCGAGAACTCTCCGCATTTCGCATTAAGCTCTTCGCATGGTGTTATTAATTTTATGAAATATAATACAAAAGCAATTTAGGTTGTAAATGAAGTTACTCTTACACCATTTGTACACAACAAAATCCGTAAGCAAAACTCGAAAATGAGTACAGGGTTGGCGGATAATAAACTAAGAACTAATCTTTTATAGATTTTATTAACAATGAGGAATCCATCAATGAAGATGATAATAAAATGGAAACCGACGAGGATGATGTTTTGTGTATAACAAAAGATACTGTAACACCAACTACAGAAGATGGTATTAAGACAGAAGATTGTATTATAACAGAAGATGGTAACATAACAGGAGATGGCAACGTAACAGAAGATGGTAACAAGGCAGTAGATGGTAACATAACAGAAGATGGTAACAAGACAGAAGATGGTAACAAGACAGAAGATGGTAACAAGACAGAAGTAGGTAACAAGACAGAAGTAGGTAACAAGACAGAAGAGGGTAACAATACAGAAGATGGTAACAAAACGGAAGACGGTAACCAGACAGAAGATTTGTTCGAAGGAGGTACTGATTGGAATGAAGAATTAGATAAGGTATCAACATATATTTTGTAAATAGTAAACAAATACAGACGGAAATAATATGCTGGTAAAATTCCTATATTTAGTGGTTAGCATGTTAGTTGCCAATTAAGAAAAATATTATTGAATACATGCGTAATACCAATTATTATTATTGTTCAAGTGTACCTTAACACAGAATACTTTAATATGTTCAATGAGATCTTAAACAAATCCACTTTGATTGAAATTTTACATACATCATGCACGTCTGAAGTAATTATTACGATGGTAGATACAACGTGCATGGGCAGAGGTATAACCAATACACCCACTTTTCGGCAAACTCATTACGGTCCCATAATGTGATAGGGTGTGAGCTTATCGCCGCTTACCGAGCGAGCTTACTGCTTACTGGGTGCAATTCCAGACTCCGGGCTGATACTGAATATTTCTATATAGCAAAACCTTATCTTATTAACCAGTATCACTTTACCCGACCTGGGTATCGAACCTGAGATCTCAGCAAGCAGTCGTAACGTTATAACTATCTTATGGCCAATTTTATAGTCTAACAGTGTTTTTCAATCTTATGGAAAACGCGACCCCTTTACAGGTTGAAAAATTTTGGCGACCCCCTTGGGCCATAGACACAAAAACTTGGTAATTCAAAAGACTTCCAGTAAATAGTAATTCATACATTTTAAATGATTATATAGAAACTTGCCTTTTTCCTTATGCCGGTGACTGCCCTAAGGGTCGCGAACCACAGATTGAAAAACACTGGTCTATAATATATAACCAATATGTAGGTATGTTTAAAATTATATGTGTATTAACGGTAGGTAGCGGCTTTGCTGTGCCCTAGCATTGCAGAAGTCTATGTGTGTATCGATCTAGCGGGGCCCCTCGAGCTAGACCGACAAAACAAGTGGAAATGCTTTGCTTGTTCAATGTACCTCACGAATTTATTAACAAGATTCAATGTACCTCAACTATTTTGATAGAAATTACAATAAATCGCCTCATCCATCCAGCGAGGCCCTCGGTTGTATTACGCTCGGAATACATAAAAATAATACTGATCGTATCTTGAACCAATGTACCTTTCAATTCATGTATTAACTCCAAGGTATCTTTAACAGAACAGGAGAAATTCAGCAAGAAAAATTTGTCTGCCCAGCAGGGCCCTTTGTAATTTGAATTCATACATGCAAAAAAAGTACACCATTTTTATGTATTACCAATGTGCCTATGAAATTACTTACAAGTCTTTATAATAACTAGCTATACCCGTAGATTTTTTTAACTTAATTTTTTTTTATAATAAAATGTAGAAAAATCGCGAAAAATTTGGTAATAGTGAAGAACTCTAAGGTACAATGGTAAAACTTAACAGTGGTGTGCTTTTTTGCATGTATGAATTCAAATTACAAAGGGCCCTGCTGGGCAGAATATTTCTTCTTGCTGAATTTCTCCTGTTCTGTTAAAGATACCTTGGAGTTAATACATGAATTGAAAGGTACATTTGTTCAAAATACGATCAGTATTATTTTTAAGTATTCCGAGCGTAAAACAACCGAGGGCCCCGCTGGATGGATGAGGCGATTTATTGTAATTTCTATTAAAATAGTTGAGGTACATTGAACAAGCAAAGCATTGCCACTTGTTTTGTCGGTCTAGCTCGAGGGGCTCCGCTAGATCGATACACACGAAGTCTATGGGCGGCGGTGACTACTTACCATCAGGTGGCCTGTCTGCTGGTCTGCCTATCGAGGCACTAAATAAAAAAATATATATTCCTAAACTAATGCCATTTTAAGTAGGTATACTGAATTATGATTTTGACATCTGTTACAGTAGGTAGTAGGAGACTAAGACAAAAGGCCGCGAGTTTAATTTCCACATTAGAGGCTTAATATTTGTGTTAAGCAAATATTTGTAATAATTAATATAAATGTGTCTCGAGTCTTGTATGCACTGATACTATGACATAAAGACGTATATTTTGGAATCAAGACTTAATGTTTTTTTTATCCTGGCACGGCAAAGTGACCACACTGATGGTAAGCGCAGTGTCGTCCAATTAGAGTATCGTGTAGCAAGAGATAATTTATCCCCCGCTATTCAACACAATCATGCCGCTGCTTCTTCACACTACGCCATGGGCAAGAATGTGGAGAAGCGGTCGAGAGTCTAGTGTCGGAGTACTCAGAAAGCCGTAACACGACCAAACATCGTACTCCAACTCTAAACCCCCGAAAAAATGTATTTACATATTAATTTTTTCCAGGTGCCAGCAGTCACATTGACGTAGAACAATCAAAACATATAGCTATTTCAGAAATGCAATAAACTAGCTGTGTGGAATAAATAAGTGAATTTTACAGATAACTATGTTATATTAACTCTAAGGTAATTTTAATAAATAAGTAAAAATATCGGTTTTTATTTTTATTCCATTACCCAACATTACTTGCTAAAAAACTATATCATGCATACTCCTAGTACATATTTACTTTTATATCTATTTAAATATACCAAATTTACTTAAAAATAGCTCAAGTGACACAATGGTACAAGAGCAATAAGAGTTCATTGATAAATGCTAATTGATAAAACTGATTTACAACTAATAATCTTCTAAATCTTCCTCAAATACTTCTGAATTATCTTCAACACCATATTCCGCATAATCTTCTTCATTATAATCGTCATAATCAGCCTCTACTGCTATTACATCCTGACTCCCATCAACATCTGTATTTTCAGTTGATTCAGGTTCTTTGTTTTTAGTAGCACCAGTAGTCTCATTTTGAGTAGAAGAATTCGCAGCATTCGCCTTGATTTTAACTGGCGTTACAATTTCGTTCTTAATTGCACCCGATACTGCCACACCAGGCTTGTTTTTTGGTGTTACCACTTCATTTTTAATTGCTGTTACCTTATTTTCAGTGTTTGCTCCCCCAATTGTTTTTTTAACTGGAGTTACAATTTCTTGTTTGATTTCTTTCCCAGCAGCATTTATGTCTTCTTGTTCCACTGATTCTGTTTTTTCCACTAAATCCAATTTCTCAACAGGTCTTTGAGTGAATTGGGATTTTCCTTTCTGTTGTTTCCTTTTGTGCTTAACTTTCTCCAGAGGTGGAGTCAGGTACATTGGTTTGAATAGTACTTTTACATTGTCTGTAATTTTACATAAGAATTAAAATAATTTTCTTCAACAAACAACAATGTAAAACAATTATGGTTGTGTTATAAACCACACACATTTACAATTTTGGAAATAATATAATTGGAGGTTAGGGAGTAATCTGGTTTAAAAGAGCCTTGTCTGAAAAAAAGACTAAATATTGTATAACTTTACCAAATCATTTAAAGCTTGTTTCCTCTTTGTATGTTTAACCCTTTACAGCGCTGAATTGCAGTTCTGCATCATACCATTCGAACTCGTACAGAAGTTCAAACAAATGGCTTTATGCCTTATAACGCAACGATGCATTCCTGCATCAAACCATTATAATGAAATAATAACGCATTTTTGAACTAGATGGCGTTTTGTGTATGTGTTGACGAGTTGAAGTGAGGAACCCGTCGAAATCGGTTTGTGTAGTCTACGCGCGTTTTCAATTGTGTTTTTTTATTAGAAATACTGAAAGTTTTGTTCTAAAGTTATTGTGAAGTACAGGTAAGATATTATTTTTTATGGATTTGATGTAGTTAAAATCTTTTTTTATTTATATACAGAGATAGAATGTAATTTTGTTATGATGCAGTAATGCATCATTGCGCTAAAGTGTATTTTTTTAATACATTGTTTCATACATGTATCATTCATCTTCCAGGCTCAACATGAGTTCGAGAATTCCACGTTTTTAGAGAATTTTAGCTTTAGGCACCGTCCGAAGAAACCGAATTCCTAAATATAAACTTCCTGAAGAAAAGCAACTAAAAAAACAACCCAGAGGGACATCGGTCGAACAAGTCGGTAGTTATAACGGAGTTGACATATCCATAGTGGCCTGGAAAGACAATAAAGTTGTCAACATCTTGAAAATCCCACATCTGTCGTGACTAGATTTGACAAGTCTCGAAAGGAACGCATTCCTGTGGAACGGCATTTCGTCGTGGCGGAATATAATGACACATGGGCGGTGATGACCTCAAGGACTGCGTAATGGGCCACTATAAAATTAGGCTTCGCTGCAAACGTTGGTATATACGCCTCTTTTACCATTTTATAGATATGACCATGTGCAATGCTTGGCTATTTGCATAGAAAAATTCATGCGGAGACGAAAAGCACTGATAGGGGCCTAAATTCTGCCGCATTCCGATTGGATATAGCTGAAACTCTCGTCAAATATAAGACGACAAACCGGTTAAAGCGCACTAGTGACGTAGATGCACTTATGCAAGATAAAAAAAAGAAGGGGCCATGTCAGTACATACCTCCAAAAGATGTGAGATTAGACCAATGTGGGCACTGAACTGCATGGACTGATTATTTTTAAGACTCTGATGCAAACTTCCAGGATGTACTGGTGCAGCCCAAACAAAGTGTGAAAAGTGTGGCGTGTCTTTGTGCTTTAACAAAAGTAACAACTGTTTTAAATTTTTTTACACTACATAATTTTTTACACCTTTTGACACCGTGATGCACTTCTGCATCAACATGTTTTTTTTTCCAAAATTATATAATTTTTTCATATATATTTTTTTTATTATTTTTCCCATAACTTGTACACCTTTTCTAAAACATTGCCCACAATAACGTTTTAAAAGACATTCTTGCGCCGTAAAGGGTTAATATTCATCATTGTAAGAAATATCAAATCAGGCCTGTATTAAATACTGTCCCACTTTTTTTTATCTTGGCACGTCATAGTGACCACACTGCACATGATGGTAAGCGCAGTGCCGTCAAGTTAGAGTATCAAGTAGCGAGAAACCATCTTTCCTTCGCTACTCAACACAATCATGCCAGCCTGCTGTGTAGCTTCTTCACACTACGCCATGATCAAGGAGGTGAAGAAGCGGTCGAGGGTCACTAGACCCTGATGACCCTGACACTAGTCAGAGTACTTAGAAAGCCGCAACATGGCCAAACACTGTACCCCAACTCTAGACCCCGACAAAAACTGTATGTACACTAGCTGACCCCGGAACGCCATACACCTACGTGTGCACCTATGACGGGTTTTACACCCTGTGTACGGTGGTCGCTATCCGGGCGGATATGAATAACCTGCTACCACTGCTGAATATGGGCTTCTTTAAGGTAGGGGTTAAATTTAGTGCTAACATATATTTCAAATGCTGACAGCCTCTGTGGAGCAGTTGGCGAGTAGCCGGCTGTGAAACTAGAGGTTGTGGGTTCGATTCCCACACCGGGACAAATGTTTGTGTGACAGACAGATATTTGTGTCCGGGGTCTGGGTGTTGTGAGACCGTGCAGAGACGCAGTCGCAGGACGTAGTCCCTGATAGCCACAACACAAGACTCGTATCTTAGTGTGGGGTCGGGGCTATGTGTGTGACTGTTGGCTGTTATTTAATTATTTATAAATCCAAAATACTCACCAATGACAACATCTTTCAATGCACATAAGTTATCAAAGCTCTCGTAAGAGTTGCAATTGGCTATGTACATGGGCTTGCGGTCAGATTTCTTGAGGCTGATCACGCCACGGGTCTTCAGAAACTCTTCTAGTGGAGCTTTCTTGGGTGGTTTGGGTGCTCCCAAAATACGGACCAACGGCACTGTACCCATATTTAATATGCGTTTGGCCACATTTAATGCTAACATCTGAAAAATATAGATAATAAAATATAGATGCCAGTGACATTGGTGGATGTTATGGTTTCAAATCTATTCCCTCCCTTTTGCTCTCTTATTATTTTAACGCCCGAATACTCAAACGCAACTCAAGCACTTAAGATCGTATTAAACATTTGAATCCCTCTTATTTGTCATAATTGTATGGCGTAATACAAAATAAGTAGCCTTTAGACGGTTGGTCAGCTGAGTAGCGTTTGAGTATTTGGGCTTAGGACAACTAAATTCGGAAGTCAAAATAAAAACATACAAACATAAAAATTATAGGCATAGGTAACTAGTAACGTCTTAAGGTGACATGGGTGGTGCAGAGGCGTTCCACTGTGTGTAACAGTTGAACTTTAAATTCCTCTTTTGTAATGAAGTTCTACTATAACAGGTAATCTAACAAACAGACGACAGACCTACTACTTCTTTCATCATTATGTTTAATCAAAAACTCATTCTAGGTTTGAAAATTGTAAAAAATATACAAAATTTATCTGTAATAAGTAAAAGTTTTTTAATTCATAAAAAGTACACTGACTTCAATAAAAAACAAATTATGCGTTACTATAAAATTTAAGGGTTGCCCTTGACTTTTCTGAGATCCCATCATCAGATCCTGACTTGGTGCCAATGGGACCACCTGGGAAGTATACCCTTTTAAACAAAAAAAGAATTTCTCGAATCGGTCCAGGCGTCTTCGAGTAATCGGGTAACATACATAAAAAAAAGATTCCGAAAAATTGTTAACCTCCTCCTTTTTTGAAGTCGGTTAAAAAGAATCGTGTTTCTCTATAATGAATATTATTGTAATGATAAACTAGATTAACAAAAATTACATGGTGATGTAGAAAACTGTACCTTTTTGACTTCATCCATAATGGCTGGGTCAGAGATGCGCTCACAGAACATCGTCTCTCCATCATGCTTGGGGTCTACAGACTCTGCCAAGATCTGAAATATTCATTTTTTTTAATGCTAAATTTTTTATCAATGTTGTGTCATTGCTTAATTGTATTTTCTGATGTTCGATTGCCGAGTCTGGCGAACTGTTTAAATATAATTTATTTCTGTTGCGACTGCCTCGGGTGGCGCAGTTGTAATTGGGCATGCTTTACTACTGTTGTGCTGAGGTCTCGGGTTCGATCCCCGGGTCGGGTAGAAGTGATATTGGGTTTTTCTATCTAGAAATTCCCCAGTATCAGCCCGAAGTCTGGAATTCCCCGGTATGGCGATAGGCTCGCCCCCTATCACATTGTGTTTTATTAGTTACACCTCTGCCTAGCCCTTCGGGGATAACAGGAGTGAATGTATGTGTGTGTGTGTGTGATAATTTCTTTCTCTGTATATATTTATCACAAAAAAATACGTGATTATTATATGAGATTATAGATACACTTACAATTTGTTTGATTGGGTCGAGTTCGTCGTCCATTGCCTTCTTCATAGCAGGATTTAATTCAGGATCAATTTGTTGCATTAATTCCTTTTTAAATTGCTGTTTATGTACTGTAAAAAAATATATGAAGGATGAATTTTAATTATTATTTTCTATCGATAAACATGTATCAAACACACTATTAATGATTTTATAAAATTTATGTACGCTTTAAAAAACATCTATACTTAGCACTTACGTTTGTACGCCGCCTTATCTGAAACAAAGTTAAGAAAATTTATAGACCATATGAAGCGATATTATATGACAGACAGTCCCAGACATTGTTAAAGTTGGAAAGTTGTTATGGGACCATAGTCCCTCATAGTTGTTGATATCCACGATACAGATTTGACCTAGTGTGGGGTCGGATCTGTGTATGACTGTTTGGTTATTATAGTATTGCAAAACAAAGATCTGTATTAAAACTCCACTTGTTCTGATAGAATTTGGCCATCATATTGCACCTCAACCGAGGGCAGAAACTAGTTTTAATCCCTTGGTATCCACAGTGTCTCTAAAATGAGCTAGCGATCTTGATAAGTTTTAATTATATTATCTTGAAAACTTACCTCCTTGTGGGTACTTGGGTAATTTTGCAATCACTTGATCCACCGGTGCTGGGGCCAATTTCACAATAGTTTTGGCTGGTTGCTTCCCCTTCGGTTGAGCAGGTTCCGGATTAGCTTCGTCTATATAATAAGATATACAATAAACGTCTAAAACTCATAAATTTAAATAAACGAAACATTGTTAAAAATGTACAATCAATTTTACAATATGCAGGCTGGCATGATTATGTCCAGTAGATATTATTATAGTTTCTCGCTACTTCAAACTAATTGGACGACACTGCGCTTACCATCAGGTGTAATATGGTCACTTTACCATACCAGGAAAAAATTAATCGAATAGATATGTTAAAATAAATATTTCTTATTTGGTTTATGAGAAATAATATTAAACCATACAGTGTTTCTCCGAGGAACGAAAGCATAATAGATAAATTATAAGATTTAAAAAAAGTACACTTAAGTAACCAATCATAAGTATTAAAAATCCTTATTGAATTAATAAATATTATAATCTATAAAATACATTAACCTGTTGTTAAGAAATATGCTAAATCTGTTCAGCTGGACAATATGGTGTATTATGTAAGAACAATCTGTTTTATCATAAACCACATTAAAAAGCAAAGATTATTTTTATTAATTTTATAATAGACTAGAGTAGGTATATCCTAATTACCACTATAGTGGTAGCACCCACCAAACTGGTAGTTTTAAGTTGGTATCCAATGATACCAATACAAAAATAGAATCATGAATATTCAGACTACAACTTTTATTAAGTCACTCGACTAGCTTGTAGTTTATCTGAACTTAATATGTCTAACATCGATGTTATAACCCCATATATATTAGTTAAATTCTTAAATTAATCTAACAATATAAGCATTCAAGAATTTCGGTTCTTGAATTGACTTAATCGAAAATTTAATATCTTGTGGATAATTTAATACATATACACTCACGACTGCACCCCATGGGGGTAGGCACAGATTATTAAGTGCCACAAACTATGATCCTGACATATCTTTTACATCCATACGTCTTTTCATTTATTTGTAGGCGGTAGGGAATTGTCGATACCTACCGCCATTCATATTTCCCATCTCTTACTATAATGGTTGCCAAATACACAAATTCTTTCATTTGTTCCACTCTCTCACCTTCTATAGTTATGCTACATTTAGTAGCATCTTCATCTCTTTCTGAAGGAAACACTTCAGACGGAACTCACCCATTCTCAGAATGCACTATATCTCTTTTTAAACTATCAAAAGCTATTCATACAGAAATAGAGAAGTAGAAGCCATGAAGATGCATCACACGTCTAATACCTATAGAAAGATTAAATGTGTTCCATCAGCCAGTGTACATTGTCGGGGGTCTAGGTTTGGGGTACGATGTTTGTCCGTTTTGCGGCCTTCTGAGTACTCTGACAATAGACCCTCGACCGCTTCTTCACCTTCTTGCCCATGGCGTAGTGTGAAGAAGCAGGCCAGCATGATTGTGTTGAGTAGCGGGGGATAGATCGTCTCTCGCTACTCGATACTCTAATTGGACCGCACTGCGCTTACCATCAGGTGCAGTGCGGTCACTTTGCCGTGCCAGAATAAAAAAAACTTAACGGATGTAGATATCATCCACTTACTAAATACTAATAAACAGCAACTCTTAAATCACTCAAAAAGTGCGAAGTCTCTGCCCCTTCGAAACAAATTTTTGTGCTAGCCGAAACAATATCCCAAATATTATATTTGGATTCTGTTACAGCTACAAAATGTTTTCAATGTGTATTTACCTTCTGCCTTCTCTTCCGGCGGGTTACGCTCCAGGTCGTGTAAGATATGTCTGACGACCCGATTGTAAAGAAATTGATCTTCGTCGGTTTTAAACCTACGCCTGTAAAGCACTAGCTGGTCGGAAATTTTCACCTCCAGTCTGTTATTAAGAATGATCAGCAACCGATTGCGCACCGCAGTTTTCATCTTTTGGAATACCAGGTTTTGTGGTACGCCGGATTTGGTTTTGACCTTCATCAACATATCCTTAACGATCTCGGCGGCAGCTTGACTGCGCCAGACGACGTCGCGCTCGACCATTTTTTGCATACTCAACTTAACCTTTTTGGCTGGTTTTTTGTCCTTGGTGTAGGACGGAGCAGGCTTGTAATTGGGCTCACTGTATTCCGCCCTGAAGCGTTTCGGAGGCGGAGAGCGTCCGTCGCGTGATCTCAGAGAGTAGCGTGAAGAACCCTTCCTAAACCCGGGAGGTGAGTCATGTCTGTGTTTGGATGCGTGGGAACTTTCGTACGGCCGCCTCTGGTACGCATTAGTACCAGAGTCGACCGGACGCCGCGAGTCCGGCCTAGTTTCCGGCCGCCTCGAGTATCGGTCTTGTCCGCGATCATGCGATCTATCGAACGAGTCGTACTCGGCGCTTCGTCTGTACTGTGGGCTGTCGTCTGCCCATGGTCTGATTCGTTTAGACGTGTCGCGCGTCCCCACCGATTGGTATACTTCCTGAGTATTATCCCACTTGGTACGGCGTGAGCTGGACGTCTGTCGGCTCTCATACCGTTCCCTGTCGTTACCCGAGTAACCTCTACCGCTGTAGTCACTAGTTTCGTTAGCCCAAACAGACATAGGTTTATCTGGGACGTTTCTGCGGCTCCCTGTATCAGGGAATCCGTAATTTTTCGATGGCTCCGTGTCCTTGCGATCAGGATATTGGGTAGCACTTTGCTGCCCGCTATTGCTATTACCGTAGTCATTGTTCTGTGGAAAGAAATCACTGTTGATCGACTGCTGTGGTAAAATGCGGTCATAGGACTACTAAAGAGTTCTATAGATCGATTTTACAATGAATATCTAATTTTATGTAAGAACATAATACAATTGAAGTCTGTATATGAATACATTCAGATAGGAAACGAGATAATACTGTTACATACACCCACGCCTGTAAACCCCGACGGGGTAGGCAAAGGTGTAACCAGTACACCCACTTTTCGCCGAATTTATTACAGTCCCAAAATGTGATAGGCGAGCCTAAAATTCCAAACTCCGGGCTGATATTGAGGATTTCTAAATAGAAAAACCCAATATCACTTTACCTGACCTGGGGATCGAACCCGAGACCTCAGCACAGCAGTCGTAACGCATGTGCAACTACAACTTCTCCACCGAGGCAGTCATACATATAATTATAAGATACCCAAAAATCACATAGAGCTAACCTCACATATTATCACATCATATCATATATCGATGTCGATCACATATATCGACACATCGATAAGAACTCGAGAAGAAATTATCGATAAGAACTACTTGGGACTAAGGTCCCACAACACCCAGTCCCGAAATAAATACTTGTGGGTCACACAAATATTTGTCTTCCTAAGGGAATCGAACCAGCCGATTCTCTCACAGCCTGCTATTCGCCCGCTGTGCCATTGAGGATGTCGTTTATGATTAATTACTCCTATGCATATTTAGCCTATTTGAATCTGGAATACCCATGTTGTTCAAAGAGGGGTGTCTGCATGCCACCCTTCTTCTTTGCGCAAGGTTAAGAACATGTGAGAAGATGACAATCAAGCTAAATGTATCCATGATTGTCACTATGTTTACCAGTAAATAATATTCTAATGACCAATCTATACATGTAATGTAGTGACTTGTACTATATACTTGTTTGCAACAATGCAACATGTGGTCATATAATTTGTTTTGCAACAATGTGCAAAGATCCCAGATTACTACTAAAGTATCAATATGGTATTTCACCTCCAAGATATAGTAGATTAATACAGGGTTTTTTTACCACTGCGAAAATTTTAGTATATTTTGAAGCCATATTGCACTTAATTAACACAATATGTTAATGTTATTAAAACGATTTGCTAATTTTTGACTTGCAAAAAAACACTTAGATATTGAATATGAAAAGATATCTGATGTATAGTAATTTTTTTGTCACCTTATCAGCATTATTACAAAACACAAAACAATACTAATAAAATAAAATTTTTGTAAGTACTTATAAGGAGGGCAATACTATTAAATATCACCATTTAAAGCAACAGTATGTTAGATAAATACACCGATTATATAATTATTTAAATTATAATAATTTCTAACAATGTAATGTAATACAAAAACAGCTTGTGCTCTGTTCAATAACCGGACTTTGAACAGAGCAGTTTAGTAAGCAGTAGAGCAGTTTAATATTGACTAATATTTGATGTGTTACCGAAAATATGAAAAAGGAAGCCACATATTATTAATAATTATGGTATGAGCAAAAGTCAGTAAAAACATCTCACTATCTCCCTCATACACATGCTCTGAAATAGCAATTCCAAATGGTAATGTCATAAATCATGTCATGCATCGTTTTTTATTCATTTGACACTTCCCCCTTCCAAAAAAATTTAATGGCTTCAAACATACTATTATTTTGAAGATTTAAAAAAACTTTCTTTAATTTGTTTTATATAACATTACTTATTGATTAAAATAGCAAAAAAAAACACTTCAGACTGCTCCATTCTTTGTCATGAGTAGTGTTCCACCAAAGCCCCTCAATGTTTTTTTTAGAAACAATTGACTTTGGAAGATTAACGTTTTACTTTCTAATAACAAGCAACCTTAGAAGATTAGTGGCATAAATCTGTCTCAAGTCGCAGACACTGTTATTCAATTAAATATTTTGTCATATGCATATGAGCAAAACACCTAATACTATGAAGAGACCACAAAGTTCCTTGGCATAATGCTAAGATAAAACTGTAAAGCTTGTATAAACATGTTGCTTTTATGTAAGTATACTATATTAATTTTACTAAAATCACAATTTTTTTTCTTGATTTATGTGACTGGTCATAAGAGCTATTTATTTGATAAATTTTAGATTGACACATATAATAAACATACTTTTTTTGAGAATTTTTGGTATAAGCAACTATGTGTAAAATATTTTTCATACCTGAGGACACATGTAAAACGGCCCGGAGTATCCTGGTGTTGAGCTGGGATAACCCATCAGTGGAGGAGGGACCATCATTGGAGAATTTTGCCCCACCATTGGGGTATTTTGCCCCATTAATGGGGCAATTTGCCCCTTTTGTCCCATGATTGAAGAATTTAATCCCATCATGGAAGAATTTTGATCCATTATTCCAGGATTTTGACCCATCATACCGTTATTCGCCCTCATATACAAAGAATTTTGTTCCATCATAGAGCTATTTTGCCCCATGGGTGCGTTTAGCCCCATCATCATATTATTCTGACCCATGATGCTGTTTTGCCCCAAGTTCAAAGCATTTGTCGCCAGTAAAGATGGTGGATTATTTGAATAGTTTGGTTGGTTCCATCTACTCGCAGTTTTATTGGAGTTATAAGGTTTTTCCTGGAAGTAAGATTGAATAAGACATGATTTTGTGTAATCATATAAGTATTTTCCAATTGAACTTGCACACAATGAAACATACTGGTCTTTTTTAATACCCTCTTAGGTTCTTTTATATGATAAATATGCTGATCAGTTTAAAATGAGCAGAAATGCAAGCACTGAAGACAATTATCATAATTAAAAATTCTAAATATATTATTCCGATGTCTTGGTGTTTTGAACATCCTAATTGGCTTACAAAGTTAATTATTCTTCTCTTGTTTCAATGGTCTTTGCGGAGGAACGATTCAACAATTTTACCAATGTCACATAATGAAATAAAAAATGTTAGGTCTGAGGTAAATTCAACAAAGTATGGGCACTAAGAAGTAGACAGTAAAAGAGGTAGTAAAGAGGAACTTGTTGTAATTCATGTAGGATGTTTTTTTTAAATATTGCAGGAAACTGTTATTTGAAAACTGAGATGATTTGAAGAAACTCAATAAGAAAATCAATAAGTTAATTTATTATATATTAAAATGAGATGAAAAATAAATCAGTGCAGTAAATTTACTTTTAAATGCATGAATAACAATCTTCAGTCAACATTCAGTCATTGTTACATTAATATGAGAACAAACAATTAATGAAAAATATTTTTCACTCAATAGCCATAATATATTTTTAATAAGGATTGTGTTATATACTCATACATTAAAGTTTAAATAAATTTATAAAAATATAAAGATGCTTATCACATTTTTTTATATCTACTTGATGATTTTACATGTCTATACCATACTTTAAAATGTAATACATTAACTAGTACAAAACTGGGTCAAGTTTTATTATATTGCAGTAAATACACTTACTTTATTGTGTCGCATATCTTCAACTTGCAGCTTATTACCTGCTAGGATGAACCCGTTTAGTTTTCTCCCTATTAGAACCGCATCAGCTTCGTCGGCTACTCCAACTGTTACCTTTTTACTTATGCCTTCGCTCATTAAATTGTCTAGTATCACGTTATTCAAAGCGCAATGCGTTTGAATAAGATTCTTCACATCACCGTACCTTGTCTAAACAATAGAATTTAATCAATGACACCGTAAACCGATCGTTGATATTAAAGCACAGCATTTTATATATATAGTTAGAATACTTACACTAGATGGTAAGTTATGGATGACTAACAACATTTTGATATATTTTCTCTAGATATGTGATCACTAGTAGTTTTACTAACAACCTCAAACAAAAATATTAAATCGTCATTGACAATCCAAGCCAACCATGGCATCCAAAAATAGGCCATAGACCAAAGAGCACCATTTTTTCATTCTCCCTTTTTTACATAAAATAGAAGGCAAAGGTTCTCAACCATGCCGCCTTATCTGTCATAATTTTTTCTAAATCTGGGCTAAAATTGAAAGTCTTCTTCTTCTCTGATTAGGCCATAGAGACCAGAAAACAGAAGTCAGGTGTAAGAAGAGGACATTGAGACTAGAGTATAAGGAGTTCAAACTTGTATGGTTTACACTTTACAAGGTGAAAAAGTGTCTAGCTGTTAGGAGCAAATTACAAATCAAAAACCGACCACAATAGTGCTAGCGTACTTAGCAACTGGTGTGACCCTAGTTGGTCGCTTGATATGAATGTAGCAGTTGTAGCGGAGTGAAGTATGCTGAGTCACTAATCTTCTCTAATAACTTTTGGCACTATCTTTGAAATTACTCCACTGGCGTAGTGCTTTCCGTATATAGTATAATACTCTTTGCGTAGTGCCATCCTAATTTGCTACTTTTCGACATAGATTTAGTATATATATAGATGAGGCATAGGCGTACACCCGAAAGGGACAGGTGAACTCTATGGGGCTACCAACTAACATTATTTTACCCAGTTCATGAAATCTCAGGTGTGCGTGTTTCATGTTAAGATCAAATTTAAAATGTTATGAGACATAGACATAATATTATAATTTCTTGAAAAGGAAACTCACAGTTGCTTAATAGGCACAATAACTTTACTAACAGTGAAAAATTAATTTTGTATATAGGTAATGTAATATTTTTTAATACCTACTGTCTTTTTTATTTACGTAAGATTTTCCAGCATAGTATGTCTTGACATTTAAATAGTTTTTACAAATACTTTTGATGAGCTTAAGTAGTGGTTATCAAAGGAAATGAAAAATCGCGAGGAACTCCTGCAAATAATTGACGACCAACATATTCATGCATTCTTGTAGGAGACGATTAGCGAGTTGTAGAGTTTATAGACTACTCACCCCATCCGCCAACACCAAATTTGCACAAGAGCGCATGTTTATAAGAGTGTAGCCAAATATTGTGATATAATAAAAGTTATTTAATTCATAAAAAGTACACAGACTTCAATAAAAACATATTATGCATCAATCAATATAAAATTTGAGGGTTGCCCTCGATTTTTCTGAGATCCCATCATCAGATCCTGACTTAGTGGGACCAATGGGACCACCTGAGAACTATACCCTTTTAACAAAAAAATAATTTCGCGAATTGGTCCAGGCGTCTTCGAGTAATCTGGGAACATACATAAAAAAAAAGATTCCGACGAATTGTGAACCTCCTCCTTTTTTTGAAGTCGGTTAAAAATGATTTTAAAGTCGCCTTGAGTCAATATCGATGCATAAACATCACATTCACCTTAACCATGGCACTTATGGATTAAAAACAACATGCTGATATCTACAATTAGTATAGTTGCAAAATGTAAGAGTCCATTGTCCAGACCATCCATTGGACCACACTAATATTTCGTCTGGCCTTACGATGTGAGAGAATAGAATAGATTATAAATCTATTATTGTGAAGACATTGATCCGATTCCCTAATCATTACAAGTGGCTTATCTTCTTTATATATATAATTCTACTGTACGTGTGTATGTCACTGAACCCCTCCTAAACGGCTGGACCGATTTGAATGAATTTTTTGTATGCGTTTGGGTGGCGCCCTGGATGGTTTAGATTCCAAAATCAGCCCGGCAGATGGCGCTTCAGTTGGTGTGGCGCTGCTTTTACGGGCAGGACGACGTCTGCACTGTCCGGTAGTAGAGATGTAAATTTTTAAGGTGCTGTACCATAGTTTTGCTGGTGGTAGGATATTCATATTCGCCCAGATAGCGACCACCATACACAGGGTGTTAAACCCGCCATAGTGGCACACGCAAGTGTGTCGCGTTCCGGGATCAGCCAGTGTACATCGGGTTTTTGTCGGGGGTCTAGAGTTAGGGTACGGGTAGGGTATGTTTGGCTATTTTGCGGCTTTCTGAGTACTCTGACACTAGACCCTCGACCGCTTCTTCACCTTCTTGCCCATGGCGTAGTGTGAAGAAGTAGGCCAACATGATTGTGTTAAGTAGCAGGGGATAGATTGTCTCTCGCTACTATATACTCTATTTGGACGGCACCATCAGGTGCAGTGCTGTCACCAGGATAAAAAAAAGTTTTAATCTGTAATGACTGTAGCTGTAATAACTTATAACTATACAAGTACACGCATAACTAGTCCCTCCTTTGCCGTGCCAGAATAAAAGTGCCGTGTCACTTTACGTTGGTTTTCTGTGAGACAGTGGTACTAACCCGGGCGAGCCGGCCCATTCATGCTGTAGACAAATATGTCTACAGCGTAGCTCTACCACTTCTATGCCATAAAATGTACTTACTTTACGCACTTGCCATGATAAAATATCTGATAGTCATCTGGACATATTTTACTGCGGAACACTGATTTGTTTGGAACTGGGTTCGTTAGTGCGCTCGTCAGAAACAGACACATCCAAAACAATACGAAGTATAACTTGAAACCCATTTTTATATAAGTGAGGTAAGGCAGCTTCTCGCGCTATAGTGTAGACAGTCTGGAGCAGAATGTGCGGAGATTGTTTTCACGAGGCTTATAAATACCAGCCGGCTAATTTTATTGTTTTTAAGAGATACGAATATGAGATAAGTAATATTTATTTCGCAGAAAGATTGAATTCCGCGAGTGATAAATTTATAATTTATTTCCGCCTTCTTGCTATAAGAAAATACTAAAAAAATGACATTCCTATTTTATTAAACTTCTTAAAAAATAATCTTCTTATTTGTTCTCCTTCTTAATCTCTTTTATTGGCCTTATGTTACAAATAGTGCTCTAAATAACATAAATAAGACTTAACCCTTAGATGGTAATTAAAATTATTGTGGTTAAAGATCTTTATTTCTCACTAGCTTTTTCCCGCGGCTCCGCCCGCGTGGAAGTTATTTTTGGGAGAAAAGGTATATGTCGGATTATAATGAATACGGAGATTGAATTGACCTTACAAATAATTTTATCTTTTGTAAATTGTGGGTATCGTCAGTTGTTTTACTATTTTGAAGGTAGGTTCCAGTTGTTTATTTGATGATCTCATTCGTAGTGGGGCACAACGAAAATCACAATATAAAAGAGTGCCTCGTCATCTCGCGGAGCATTCAGGAATAATTATTAGACGAGTCAATATCCTATCTCGAATAGTTTAGTAATTTAGAGGTCGTAATGCCCAAGTGCTGTTTAACTGATCGTTGCCTACAATTAAAGTGATGATTCAACGCCATGTGCGTCTCAGTGCAAAGTGTAATTGTAAACCATGGTTTTTCTTACCAGTTCTTTTTCCGTGGATTATTGTATTTCGAACTGGCAGTAGCTTAATAAACTGAAGTGTTCAACTCGTGTTATTTCTACGAATCTATCATACCATGTGCATCCTGTCTATATCTGGAGATCGGAGAGGGCTGTATAAGCCCTCTTCCAGCCTCTTCATATGGTGACCTGTGACTTCATGACCTTTCACCTGGACATAAGAAGTGGGATCTACCCGTGGATTTAATGTGAAAGGACAATGGGCGAATTTGTATGAGCCCTGTCCCCACCCACCAACAGACACCATACATATACATTATTATTAAGTGTACTATAAAAACTCTTACCACATCATTTAAATTTAATAAATCAATGGAGATTCCTTACAGAATAAAAAAACATAAATTAAAAATGTTCTTAGTAAACACTGCTATTTTATGGCATTTTTTTACTATTTTGACATACTTTTAATAAATATATAAAGAAATATGGTCGCGTAACATTTTGTTACATTTGGTAGGCAATTTCACCAGGAACTGTTCGCCAAGTAACTAAACCTTAGGAACTACCAATAGCTAAAACAGCCTGTTTGGATATTTGAGCTTAGAATCTTTGGCATATTTATAGTACAAAATCTGATGCTGATCTGATGATGGTAGGGAAAGGAAAGATAAACTGGATCTTGGAAAATGTAATAGTTGGAGACGTCTTGTTTGCTCGTATATGTTTAGTACTCTGTGTAATTGCAGAAGTTAAAATCTCTCCACAACAGATGATAGCAATAGCAAAAATATTATCGGAGCTCGTGAACTACATTAGTTAAAAACGTCCCGTTTGGACATAAACGTTTAAAAACCTAGGCAATAACAGAAACACCCTACATACGTGGTGCAACACGACCGCCAATTATAGCATTAATGGCATGAATACTTTTTAGTACTTTGTTTTTACAAATATCAAAAGAGATTTAAAATAAAGATTGTCTTATGAAAAACTATTCATTTATGGTTGTTCCTATTTTTTTTATATTTTTAACATAATGATATCAGACGAATTAAAACATAATACTATTTTATTATAATATTTACTAACGACCCCCCGGGTTTGCACGATTGTTGTCAACCTTTGGAGGCAGATACATGTCAATGTGAACTCTTTCTAGATCATTTTAAAATCATAGTGCATTATTTTGATTTAGCCCTTATGGTTTAGCCGGAGTAAGTTTTTTTTTTGGCGCGGCAATGTGACCTCACTGCAGCTGATGGTAAGCGCAGTGCCGTCCAGATAGAGTATCAAGTAGCGAGAGACAGTAATGTAATCACCCGAAAATATAATTAGACGATACGATTATCAAACGTTGACTTTACTGTACATTCTACAAATATAATATGTAAGTATTAGGTATACATTTAAACATTCGGGAAAAATATACAAATGATAATTATCATGTCGAGGCTGTCGAGAGGGCTTATACATCCCTCTCCGATCTTCAGATATAGTATCACAATGCAATCGTGTGATAGTTCAGTAGAAATAACTTCAGAGTTTATTAAACTACTGCCAGTTCCGAATGCAGTTATCCTATGGAGAAGAACTGGCCAGAAACTCCATGGTCGCGTTTTCGTGCAAGAAATCCCCGTTTTCTCCCATCCCCGTTCTTCAGGGTGTTCTACTCGCAATGCGGAATGACCTTAGTGTCCTAGGTATGGATATCCGCTGCGATCTTAATCCAAGGAGTCACATCGAGGGCGTAATATCCGCCACCTCCCGCAGGGTCGGAATCCTGAACAGAGTGCGGCGGTTTTTCACGCCCGGTCAGCTCTACCGCTTATATAAAGCGCAGGTTCGGCTGGGAATGGAATACTGCTCGCACCTCTGGGACGGTTCCGCAAAATACCTTCTTGATGCCTTGGGTGGGTGGCAGCGGCGTGCCATCCGCATTGTGAATGATGCAGACGTGAGTAACAGTCTGGAGTCGCTACAGCTGCGTAGGGATATTTCCTCGCTTAGCGTGTTCTACCGTCTGTATCATCGCGAATGCTCTGAAGAATTGTTTGATCTTATCCCATCCTCTCCCTTCCATACCAGAACCACGTGTACTGGATTGAAAGAAAGAAAAGATTTTTTTATTGTCGGAACGTTAAAACACATTAAAAAAATGCAAAAATTACAATAATAATAATTGATCCGACAATCCCTATTCAGCTGCATGCTGCAGTACAGGCTAACCCATACAGCAGCGCTGGTTTTCGATAGAACCCAACCAGTGACGTACACATGTTATACAAAATAAAAGCAAAATAAAAACTCTTTAAAACTAGCCAGTATTAAATATAACCTAGTAACAAAAATAAACCTGAATTAATAATATTCCGTAATATTGCGGAGCCACAGCTTCGTGGTATCTACTACCCCGGCCCGAACCAAGAGGTTCGCAAACTCGTATTTTTGCTACCGTGTTCCCTCCTTCCTATGATTTTGGGTCCTTTAGGCGTAGTGTGAAGAAGCTAAACAGCAGGCTGGCATGATTATGTTGAGTAACGATGGATAGACTGCCTGTTGCTACTCTATCTGGAGGTGAAGTGTGGTCACTTTGCCACGCCAGCATAAAAAAAAGTTGACGAAGCATTCGTTAGGTCCCCCGTAGTCTCGTTGAGAACGCGAGTCGCTACCGCAAAACTGCAACCTTGTCGGTTTTATGTAAGACAGCGGTAATATACCAGTTGAGGTTGGCCATTCAAGCTGTAGAAAAAAATGTTTATAATGTAGCTCTACCACCTATACACAGTCAGGTCATAAGTATTGTCACACAGTAAAAACTTTTATTTTAGAATGCTGGCCACAAAAAAGTTTATTGAATTCGAATTTCAAATTGTTCATGAAAATAAAAATGTATACTTTTTAGAATTTTACTCATTTTTAAATATGGAGTGGACGCTTAAAGAAGACCGTGTTGCAGTAATTGTGTTGCATCGTTGCGGTTACGCGCCAATTCAAATTTTTGATATAATGAATAATTTGAATATAACCAAAAGATTCGTTTATCGTACCATCAAACGATACAATGAAGACTCTAGTGTAGATGACAGGTCAAGAAGTGGTCGCCCTCGGTCTGTTAGGACTCCAGCAGTGATAAAAGCTGTGAAGGCGCGAATTCAAAGAAATCCCAAACGTAAGCAGAAACTGTTGGCCCTTCAGATATGGTTAAGCAGAACCACGGTGAAAAGGGTGTTAAATGAAGACTTAGGGCTTCGGGCATATCGAAGAAAAACAGGACATCGTTTGAATGCTCGTCTAATGGACCTGAGACTGAAGAGATGCCGCGCTTTGTTGAAGCGGTACGCGGGAAAAAAATATCGTGAAATTCTTTTTTCAGATGAAAAAATTTTTACCGTAGAAGAGAGCTACAACAAACAAAATGATAAGGTGTACGCACACAGTAGTGAAGAAGCGAGCATCCGTATTCCGCGTGTCCAACGAGGTCATTTTCCATCCTCGCTCATGGTGTGGTTGGGAGTTTCTTATTGGGGCTTAACAGAGGTACATTTTTGTGAGAAAGGTGTAAAAACGAATGCAGTTGTGTATCAAAATACAGTCCTGACGAACCTTGTGGAACTTGTTTCTCATACCATGTTCAATAACAGGCACTGGGTATTCCAACAAGATTCGGCGCCAGCTCATAGAGCGAAGAGCACACAAGACTGGCTGGCCGCGCGTGAAATCGACTTCATCCGGCACGAAGACTGGCCCTCCTCCAGTCCAGATTTGAATCCGTTAGATTACAAGATATGGGAACACTTGGAGGAAAAGGCGTGCTCAAAGCCTCATCCCAATTTGGAGTCACTCAAGACATCCTTGATTAAGGCAGCCGCCGATATTGACATGGACCTCGTTCGTGCTGCGATAGACAACTGGCCGCGCAGATTGAAGGCCTGTATTCAAAATCACGGAGGTCATTTTGAATAAACTTTAGTGTCATAAGAATCTATGTTTTGTTAAGTTCATTTTGGTATATAAATGGTTACATAATGAATAAACTTGTTTCAATTATTTTATATTAAACATGTGACAGAATTTATGACCTGACTAGGTATACTATGTTATAGCACGGCGTAATATAGTAAAATCAGCAAAAATTAAATTTTCTATATGAAACAAAAATGTGAATTAAAAAAAAAACTCAATACTTTTCGTTGTTGTCGTCATACCAAAAAATCATCACCTTGCTAAGATTAATCGATTGAGACCAATTTCAAACCTGTTGAGGGGTGGGGACACTTGACCCATTGTCCTTTGGTGAGTCGCTTTCAGTTTTTAAATTTAAAGGCCGATTTTTAATTTTGATCGTTCTGCTAAACTTGCGATTTATTAAGTTTGAAATATGAGGAAAAATTTGTTTTCTACCTCATTGATTTTTGTTTTTGGATTTAAAACTGATTGTAATTAACGACTATTAAGTTATAGTATGGTTTGTTTCCAACCTCATTGATTATTTCTTTATTTTAATTTGTACTGTTACAACCGATGGAAATTTCATCGAGTTTTTTGGCTCTGCAAAGTGACCACACTGCACCTGATGTTAAGTGCAGTGCCGTCCAGTTATAGTATCAAGTAGTGAGAGACAATTTATCCCTCGCTACTCAACACAATAATGTCTGCCTGCTGTGTAGCTTCTTCACACTACGCCTAAATGACCCAGGATCATAGGAAGGAGGGAATACTGTAGCTGGCAAACTGTTCCACAGCTTGATGGTGCGGCAAAAATACGAGTTTGCGAACCTCTTGGTTCGGGCCGGGGTAGTAGACACCACAAAGCTGTGGCTCCGCAATCCAGTACGCGTGGTTCTGGTATGAAAGGGAGAGGATGGGATAAGATCAAACAATTCTTCAGAGCATTCGCCATGATACAGACAGTATAACACGCTAAGCGAGGAAATATCCCTACGCATCTGTAACGGCTCTAGGCTGTTACTCACGTCTTGCACTGAGATTTTGCTTAACTGCTAATTACGCAGTGATATTATAATTGGACGTCCACGGTCCTCTGTGGCGTAGTTATGTACGCGGTACGACTGCCGTGCGGGGTCTCTGGTTCGATCCCCGGGTTTGGTTGGAGATATTGGGATTATCCGCCGTGAGCATGGAATTGTGCCCGGTATGGTATAGGCTCACCCCTATCACACATATGATAATAAGCTGCGCGAATTATGGGTGTACTGGTTACACCTCTGCCTACACCTTCAGGGATTACAGTTGTGAGTGTGTATGTATGTGAAAATACGTAACAGTTGACGCGTGTGATGATTTAATTTTATTTATTTATTTATTTTATTTATTATTTATTTGGAAAACCAACAGCTGATTCAACACTTTCACAGATACATAATATTAGACAGAAAGCTAATGACAGGTCTTCGCTGGTAGAAATATTATAGAATTAATGTGTGAACACAAAAAAAAACAAATTTACACCGCGTGCGACAATATAGCAGACAAATAAACATACCAAAAAAATTAAAATAAAAACCAAATACTTAATAATCTACCTACTGCGATGCCAAAGCCACGACTGGCGCGCCGAAGAAATGCTCGCTCAAACAACGCCTTGCTTTAGGAACACTAGTCACAAAAACGTCAATATCATGTACCTTACTAACGTCATTAACTATTCTACTTGCTCGCACCATATACGTGTTTTGCCTATAGTTAGTTGAGGCTTGGGGAATCAGAAGAGGAGGGTTAAACCTAGGTGATTTGTGTGGGATACGGAAATTTAATTTACTTAGTAGATCAGGACACTGAACATCATGGGAAAGTAGTTTAAGAATAAATAAGTAATCAGCAATGTCACGTCGATTTTTTAAGGGTAAAATGTGAAATTTTCTACAGAGGTCATAGTAATTATTCGAGTGATAAGGTATTTTCATCCGATAACATAAGTATCTCATGAACTTTTTCTGAATTGCCTCGATACGATCAATGTATTTGTTATAACAAGGGCTCCATATTTGTGATGCATACTCGAGGTTACTCCTTACAAATGTGCAATAAAGAATTTTTATTGTTTTGGCTTCAGTGAAGTTCTTCGACATCCGCATGATGAACCCGAGGGACCTTGAAGCCTTGTTGACTATTTCATTGACGTGAACGTCAAACAGCAATTTGGAGTCATGATATACTCCTAAATCCCGAATACTATCACTTTTAGGAAGCAATTGACCCTGTAGTGTATAAGTCGTAGGTATTGTTATATATTTTCGGGTATAAGTGATAACCAGGCATTTCGATGGATTCAGATCAAGCTTGTTAATTCTACAATAGTCTTCCAGACGACACAGATCAGCCTGAAGGGCAACCATATCTTGAAAAGAGGATATAGTGGAAAAGATTTTCATGTCGTCCGCAAAACAAAGCAATTTAGATGAAGATAGGCAGGTGTCAATATCGTTAATGTAAATGATAAAAAGAATGGGGCCGATTAAGGACCCTTGCGGAACTCCACTTGGCACTCGTACCCAACTAGATATGTAATTGTTTAGAACTACAGCCTGTGACCTATTTTCTATATAAGATGAGAACCATCGAAGCAGGTCTCCGCGGATCCCTGCCTGACTAAGTTTATGTAATAGGATGTTATGGTCAATTCGGTCGAACGCCTTGCTGTAGTCAGTGTACACAACATCAACCTGTTTACCATTATCCATAGCTTCGCTTATATAATCATTCAAGATAATCAGATTAGACACAGTCGACCTACCTCTTAAGAACCCATGTTGGAAGGAGCTGAATGTAATTTTTAATGCAGAATATACTTGATTGTAGACAATATTCTCAAAGATTTTAGCAATTATGCACAGTTTTGAAATAGGCCTATAGTTGGTAACTTCAGTCTTAGACCCCTTTTTGTGCACTGGAGTAATATACGCAGATTTCCATATCTGGGGTACAGTATTAGATAATAGTGACTTCTTAAACAAAATAGCAATAGGAAAAGCAATAGATGATGCGCAATTGACGAGGAAAATAGGGGAAATATGGTCAGGACCAGCACCTTTGGTAATATCCAATTTTTTGAGCATGAGTTCAACAGTGGTAGGGTCAACAGTAATACTATAGATATCTGAAACAGCATCAACGGGTGGTTCAAGAACAGCAGGAACATTTTGGCGATCATTGTCAGTACTGGTGGAAGAATTGAGAAAGGTAGATAAAAAATAGGATGAAAACGCATTACATATAGATTCACCACATACAAGACTTTCATTATTATAGTTCATTGTACTTGGCATAGAGTTTGACTTAGACCGTCTTTTAACAAATGACCAAAAATGCTTAGGATTATTTCTAATAGATTCCTCAGTTGACCGCAGATAATTATGATAGCATGATGCTTCAAGCTTTTTCACCCTCTCACGAAGCAGTTTAAACGTTGATTCATCAGATTTATTGCCATACTTACGAAATTTCATTAAAAACTTATATTTTTCCTTTATAACTTTTACTAAAGATGAATTATACCAAACTGGATAAAAACTATTGTAGGTATTTTTTATGGGTATATATTTATTATGTAGGTCAGCAATTGACTGATTAAAAAAACTTACCGATTCGTCAACAGAACGACATGAAAATTCGTTAGCCCAGTATACGTTACATATAGCTTTATTAATAGAATCAAAGTTTCCTTTATTGTAAAGGTATTTTATGCGCGGAGCACTGTGTAACACAGGAATATCAAAGAAGTTAGTGCACAACAATAGCGCAGGGTGATACGAATCAATTGGTACTAGAGGGTCAAGACACTCCGACACTGAGGTTACCTGGTCAGCAATTACAAGGTCAAGGATTTTACCATACTTATTTACGATACTGTTATATTGCTTAACGTCTAGTACATTCAACTCATCAACAAACGTCGTTTCCTCACAACTTACAACATTCGCGGGACACAATGCAGATCCACCCGTAGGTACCCACAAGATACCGCTCATATTGAAGTCACCAACTACAAGAAAATAATCAGATGGGTTGTTTATAACTACGTGATTGAGTTTAGACAGAAAATTTGTTATTTGCGAGTAAAATGACAGGCCTCTGTTTTGCTGACACAAATAAATAACGCAGATATATAAATTAACGAACGCTCTTGTGTAGTTTTGTTTTAGGCGTGCGCATATCCAAAGATCTTCGGCAGTTGAATTAAAAACTGGTTGCAAGGAGACCGGCAGGTCTTTGCGCGTTGCAATTAGAACTCCGCCGCCTCTACTCTGACCGGTCAAGCAATAATCACGATCGAAATATTGAGATTACGACTATCATATTTATAACTTGTGGAAGCCATCATAACAAGCCACACCATAGCAAATGCATATGTAACATAATATATACTATGCATGGAAAGCGAGTAAAAATAATGGTACAAATAGGCGAATTAAAATAAATATGTTTAAAACAAAAATTGCAAGGGTAGGATCGAGCGGTTAGTAAGGAATAGCTTACGGCGAATAATACGTGAGCAAGCATATGAGTTAATAGGCTGTATGCGCGGTGTATGAGCGCAAGTGAGATAGGCGTATGTGACTCAATAGTAGCGATAAGCGGAGCAGCGTGGCAGTAAATCGGTCGCTTAGTTAGCAAAGCAGTGAAGCGCAACATTTCGCACCAAATTACACTAACATTCACTGCGTAAAACGAAGAACTTTCACAAGACAATATAATATGGTAGCATAGAAAACATTTTAAACAATTTTGTTTAAATCGTTCTCCTGCTTGATCATGATCACCCTGGAGCCATCATCGCGGCGAACGTGGATTTTTCCATGCTTGACCCAGACATAAGTATAATTCTTGTCTTTCGCAAGTGCCTTGGCTGACGTAAGTAGCTTCTTATGCTCCATACTCAGGTGATCGTTGACAAAAATTCTATTAGAAGATTCTTGGAAACCGATGCCACTCGCCGACAATTTTTTATCCATACGCGCAGCCGCAATAAAATCTTCTTTTATGTATCGGTTAATGAAGCTAACGATGATCAACTTGTCATTCGTGTTATGCATAGGTACTCTGGAAATGTAGTTTATCTGGGCTTTGGGGAGGGCATAATTTACCTTGTGGCTGATCTTTTCCACGATGTCAAAGAGGTTTTCATCCTTCCTTACCGGTACCCCCTTGATTTCAATATTGTTGAGTCTGGTTCTTTGATCTTGGGCCGACAGCTCCGACTTGGCCCTGGATAGGTCACTTTGCAAACAGCTGACAGTGGCTTGCAGTTTTTCGAGATTCGAAACTTTAGTCTCCACACCCGTAAGTCTGCTGCTAAGCTCCTCCAACTTCCCACACGTGTAGACACAAGTATCTTTAAGATCGGTTAGCTCCTGTTTAATCGAGCTCATATCGTCTTTGAGTCCCGTTAGGCATGATAGCTGGAGCTTCATGTCCACGAGTTCCTTCATAATAGATTCAAGTGAGGCGGGCACTGCTGGTGGGGGTGGTGCTGCTGGAGCAGTTGTAGCTGATGATGAGGTCCGACAAGATGGACATTTCCAGTGCGCTCTTTTCTCAGCACCATACTTCCTCCAGGTGGTTTCTGAGACATTCGCACATCCGAAGTCTAGGTGCTTCCTGCAGCCTGAGCATTGAGCTCCGTCATTAAATTCGAGGTTGCAAAGTACACACTTCATCGTGATAGGTTCAGATGTACAACCTGATGAGCTATGTACAGGTAGCTATAGAAAATGAACCTTGAATTTGATGTGGTTCAATTCTAGCTTGTATGAGGGTTGAAAAACATTTACTCTTATAACTAGTGTTAAATAAAAAACTATAATCAAAGGTACCTACCCCTCAAACCTAGGTTTTAACGTGTTATGAAAAAACTGCATTGAATGAATAATTCAGTAATTTAATGGTTACTACAATATTGATTTATGAATTGTTTTACGGGTCTAGTTTTTATAAAAGTTTCACAACTAATAATCGATAATCAAGTTAGTCAAGTATAACCATTTAAATTTTTAATTTTAATATTGGTATTGGTGGTTTTAATTTCTACCCGGTAATAAATTAATTTTATATTAACAGTTACGCTAAACTGTGCAATTAATTGAGGTAAAAATGAGTGTTTGTGTCTTTGTCAATGGTTCATAACATTGTTGATGGCTTACGTTCGTAGCCTGGTTATGGTCTTCTCAAGATCTCTTGGGTGACTACGGATGAGCGGTCCGCGCTTAAGGTATCCGATAGTCTTAGTGATGATTAAGTTAATTATCCGTAATTAAACTAATTATATTCTGGTAGTAATATTAAAGAAAATTTATTTGTATATGCTTTGTTGCATATAAATTAATAAACTTTTTATCTATCTATCTATAAGATATTTAGCTAGCTGTGTCTTAAATGGGTGTACGTTTTTTTTAAAGGTACATATTTTATTATAAAGCTGTGCTCCCGCAAACGTAAGCGTCTTTTTCCCATAGTTTGTTCTGATTTTTGGCAGAACCAAAAAACTAGCACGTAGAGTGCTACTTTGGATGATTTGTTGAATTGAAATACCTACGTATTTCTTTATTTCCTACCAAAAGCCTAAATATGAATTTCCAGATCCCTAGATCAAGGAATTTTGAGGTGGGCTCAGATAATAAAACTATTAAACTTTGATGTGAGGGTAGTATCTTTTTATTGGAAATGTCGAGGGTCTCTTACAAAATAAGCACGGATAGATTTATAATTTATACTCGGTGGATTTGCTATAAATAGGAGCGTCTCTGCGTTCTCGAGTCAGTCTCGCTCGGTTTGGATCAGTGTGCAGTTGTCCTCAGTTCAGTGTGTGTGTTTAGTTGTGTTACTAGCAGTAGGTAGTAGACAGCGGTCAAGGAGAAACAAATGTAAGTCAGTTACAATGTATGTATTTATTTTCGAGTTAGTGCAGAATCTATTAACTTGGGGTGCGGAGTCAGGAAACCTCCTCGTGGTGCACCCTGGGCAACGGCGGTCACGTTGACCGACGGCCAATATCCTGACGGGAGGTGTTTGTCAGTCGTCGCCTGTTGTGGCGGCTGTCATTGTTTTTGGAGATGGCACCTTTTGGTTACCCTCGGGTTCTGTCCTGGGGGTGTCGGCGGGCTCGGTGTGCGCTCACCCCGCCGCCGAGCGGGCAGTAGGGGGGAAGTTCTCTCTTGCTGTCACCGTCGTATATCGTAATCCGGTCATATGGAGGTCTGTGGTCACGTCTCGCGCTCCGATCGGACCGAGGGTCTTGGCTTCACCGCCTGGACTGCGAGGGAGAAAACCTCTATAAAAAGTTACCCCGAATCCCAAGCGGCGGCGCACCGTGAGGGGATGCATGGCCGATGGGTAGTTCGGTCGCTAGTGCGAACCACGCCGGAGGGGTACATGCCTGTGCCTCGTCCGTGTACTTAAAGGCTTACCCAGCTACAGGGGGCTCTGGCTGGGTGGACGGTTTATTTCCCCCATACTCGTGGGATCTATAATGGAATCATTTAACAAAAAACCACTTATAATTATTGAGAAGTTGCCTTCTTCGGTTCTGGTTTCTGGACCCGGAGGGGCGGAGGTCGGAGGGCGCAAGCCCGACGACGTGGAGGTAGTGGAGATGGTAGGTGAGACGCCTACAGAGACGGCAGTCATGGAGATATCTGTGGCAACTCCGGCCCGTATAACTGAGGCCAGGAGTAGTCGCGCCTCGTCGAGCGCGAAAAGAGGTCGTATGTGGCAGGGGAGTGAGACGGACTCTGTCCGCTCGCGGTCGGCTCACTCAAGCGAGTCGGAAAGTGGCTTGGATGCCCATGTCCACTCTTCTGCCATAGGATTTGCCCGCCCGACTTCTTCGGGCAAATATGTGGGCTTGAGAAAGACCCAAAGGGAGCTGGCTGCCCAAAGGAAGGAAGCTGCCCGCCTGAAGGCGGAGGAGGAGATGGAGGAGAGGCTCCGCTCTTTTTTGAAGAAAACGCCTCCTCCACCTGCAAAGGTCTCCAGATTGGAGGGGCCAGAGAAGGACAAGGCCGTACTTCTGCAAGATCTGAAGGAGTGCTGTAACCTGATCAAAGAGGTCTCTGTAAAGTCTGGCCATTTGAAGGGGACTTTTCAAAAGTCTTTGAATGTTGCGATGGACACAATACAGAGATTCGTGGCACAGCCCGAATCGTCTGTTATTGCTCGCCTCACAGAAGAGGCTAACAAGTGGAAGGAGCTGTGTGCGCGCCATGAGGCGGACAAAAAGATCCAGGCGGAGGAAAACGCCTCCCTTCGCCTCCGTCTGGACAAACTGGAAGCGGACAAAGGCGCGCAGCTCACAGAAGAGGCGATGGAGCGACTCGAGACCCGTATCACGGCGAGGATCGAGTCAAAAATTATGGGGCCGTCTCAGAGGCCACCATTGGCACACGAGCGGATGGCTGACCGCGAATCAACTGCGGTCGACGACAAGGCCAAAGGTAAGGGGAAAGGGAAGGGGAAGGGAAAAAGCTCGGGGGTTCTGCCTCCCGCTAGCTCAGTCGCTCTCCCAACTGGTCCCTCAATTGCCTCGTTGCCCGCCGTCGCTGGACCTTCAGGACTGCAGGAGAAGGAAAAAGGGAAGAAGCCTACTCCTGTTCCTGCAGTCAATAAAACGGCCCACGAGGCCGCCAAAGTATCCGCCGCCACCTCTTCAAGCAAAAAGAAGAAAGGCGGTAAAAAGAAGAATGTTGCTCAGGCCCCGCCTATCGAGCCACGTCCGCTGCCGCCAGCCCCGGTGTCACTTGACATGCCGTGGAACGTGGTAGCGGCGAAAAAGAAGAAGGCGTCGTCCAGCGCGGCACCGGCTGTAACACAACAGCAGCAGCCGCGCAGGACCGAGCCTAAGCTCCGGCCGCCGCGTTCCGCGGCCGTTATTATTACTTTGACGCCGGCTGCAGTGGAGAAGGGCCTTACCTACGCCCAAGTCCTAACGGAGGCGCAGCATAAGGTGGACCTCACCGGCCTTAACATACAAAGGCTGAGACCCAAATTTGCGGCCACGGGTGCCCCTATGTATGAGGTGCCCGGGGCCAATAGCGAAGAGAGGGCTGACTCCTTGGCTGCGAGGCTCAGGGAAAGTTTCATGGACTCGGAATACGTCAAGGTATCCCGGCCCACAAAGTCAGCGGAATTGCGATTATCGGGGCTGGATTGTACGGCCACCCTCGAAACAGTCGCAACAGCCCTTTCAAAGGCCGGTGAGTGTGGCATTGATTTTATTAAGGTCGGAGAAATTCGCTCCGACCGCTCGGGGCTTGGGACCGTGTGGGCAAAAATGCCTATTAAGGCCGCTCAAAAGGTTAGAGGTGCTGGGCGAGTTTTGATTGGTTGGGTCGCGGCGCGGGTGACTGTACTCGAACCGCGTCCGCTTCGCTGTTACCGCTGCCTCGAGTCGGGACATGTACGTGAGCGGTGCGACTGCGAGGTGGACCGTAGCAGCCTCTGCTACCGCTGCGGTCAGCCGGGGCACAAAGCCCGGCAATGTGAGAGCGCGCCAAATTGCTTCGTTTGCGCCGCGGCCAGCAAACCAGCGGGACACCAAGTTGGGGGGAAATCTTGTCCCGCCACTTCCCGAAAGTCTCGTCGTCCACCCAGGAGATTCACACTGGCTGCCGCTGTGGCTATGGCCCAGCCGCAACCAGAGAGCCCATCGCAGGCCGAGGTGGTAGCTATGGAGATCGCCCAATAATGGCATTTAAGTTCCTCCAGGCGAACATCAACCACTGTGCCCGTGCTCAGGATCTTTTAACCCAGAGCATGGCGCAGTGGTCGGTGCAAGTGGCCGTGGTCGCCGAGCCATATTTCATCCCCCCGCGTGATAACTGGGCGGGGGACGTCAACAGCTCGGTGGCCATCATCACCCAGGGTGCCGCTGGCTCCCCGCCCTTCGAAAAAGTAGCGAAGGGTCGGGGATGCGTCGCGGCTCTGTTGGGAGATATTTGGGTAGTTGGAGTTTATTTCTCTCCCAACAGACCCCTCGCTGATTTTGAATCTTTTCTCGTTCAGTTGGGGGCCCTGGTGGCGCAAGGCCAACCTCACCCAGCAATTGTCGCCGGCGACTTCAACGCCAAGTCCCTGGTATGGGGCTCGTCGGCGACCGATGTTCGTGGTGAGGTCCTGGAGGATTGGGCGATCTCGGCCGGTCTGGCCGTCTTGAATAGGGGGTCGGTGGACACGTGCGTGCGGCACAACGGCGGCTCAATTGTTGATCTTACATTTGCGAGTCCGGCCGTCGCACGCCGTGTCCGGGGCTGGAAAGTTTTGGTGGGCGTGGAGACGTTGTCGGACCATCGTTACATTAGGTTCGACGTCTCCGCGTCCGCCGTTTCTCAGCCCGGTGGTAGACCGAGTGCCCCGCATCAGGACGGCCCGCGGTGGGCACTGAAGCGCCTCGATAATGAGGCCCTGGAACTTGCCGCTCTGGTTATGTCGTGGCTCCCTGTACCGGATGGGCCGGTGCAGGTCGAGTTGGAGGCGGAATGGTTCGGGGTATCGGTGACGGACATTTGTGACGCCGCCATGCCCCGAGTCCGACGTCTCCCGCCCCGACGCCGGGTGTACTGGTGGTCGCAGGATTTAGCATCGTTGCGCATTGCGTGTGTTTCGGCGCGCCGCCGGTACGCCAGGCGTCGTCGCCGGCGTATTCGGGACGAAGAGCACGCAAACCAGGAGCGGCAGCTCTACGGCCTCTATAAGGAGGCGAAGAGAGCGCTGCAGGTGGCCATTAAGAGAGCCAAGGTCGCGGCGAGGAAGGATTTTATTTCGACTCTCGACAGCGACCCGTGGGGGCGCCCTTATCGTTTGGTGATGAACAAGCTTCGCCCAGCGGCGCCCCCGCTGTCGCAGAGTCTCCGGCCAGAACTTCTGGCCGAAGTCATCGCGGCCTTGTTTCCGGCCACCGTGGAGTCCACTCCTCCACCGATGGCGCCCCGCGAGTCGGCGCCATCGTCGAGTTCGGCAAGGGATATCCCAGAGGTTTCGCCCGCTGAGTTGCGGGCGGCAGTGTCGCGGTTGCGGGGCAAGAACACCGCCCCGGGTCTCGATGGCATCCCCGCCAAGATCTGGGTGTTAGCTATCGAGCACTTGGGGCCAAGGCTCCGCAACCTTTTCTCCGCCTGTTTGGAGCAGGGCGTCTTCCCGACGCGCTGGAAAACCGGGAAGCTCGTCCTGCTGAAGAAGGATGGAAGGCCCGCAGAGTCGCCGTCGGCCTACCGGCCCATCGTGCTGCTCGACGAGGTCGCCAAACTCTTCGAGCGAATTATTCATGCTCGCCTCGTCGAGCACCTCGAGCGGGTCGGTCCGGACTTGGCGGATTGCCAGTTCGGGTTCCGGAAGGGCCGATCCACCATCCACGCGATTCTGCGGGTAAAGGAACAGGCGGAAGAAGCGGTGGCCCGGGGCAAAGTTGTTATTGCTGTCTCGCTAGACATTGCGAATGCATTCAATTCGCTGCCCTGGGCCTGTATTCACGAGGCACTGCGGTACCACGCGGTGCCACCTTATCTTCGGCGTCTGGTGCACGCGTACTTATCCGAGAGGTACGTGGTGTATCCGGGCGCCAATGGGTGGCACCGGAGAGCGATGGTATGCGGTGTTCCACAGGGCTCAGTTCTGGGTCCTCTCCTGTGGAACATCGGATATGATTGGGTGCTCCGTGGTGCCAACCTCTGGGGCGTCGGCGTCACATGTTACGCCGACGACACGCTGGTTACTGCGTCTGCTAGGACCTTCCAGGATGCCGCAATTAAAGCGGCGGTGGGTACCGGCCACGTCGTAAGTCGTATTCAACGACTGGGTCTGAAGGTGGCCCTTGAAAAGACCGAGGCCCTTTGTTTCCACGGGCCTCGGAAGGGGCCACCGGCCGGTGCCCACATCGTGGTGAATGGGGTGCGGATTCCCATCGGCAAAACAATGAAGTATTTGGGTTTGGTTCTTGATAGCCGGTGGGAATTTCGCGCCCACTTTGAGAAGTTGGGAGTAAAATTGACTCGGGCAGCAGGTGCACTAGGAACCCTGCTGCCCAATCTGGAAGGTCCTGGCATCCCTTGCCGAAGGCTGTACGCCGGAGTCGTGCGGTCCATGGCCCTGTACGGAAGTCCCGTCTGGGCCGAGTCCCTGAGCGACCGGTGCGTCGCTCTGCTGCGCAAGCCACAGCGTGCAGTGGCGCAGCGCGCGATCAGGGGCTACCGCACGGTCTCTTTCGAGGCGGCTTGTGTTTTGGCCGGTTTCATACCGTGGGACCTGGACGCAAGGGCCCTCTCCGCCTCATTTCATTGGCGGGAGGAGGCGTTCAGGCGCGGGGAGAGACCGGCCCTGAGAGAGGTGGAGGCCATCCGTGGCTCCCTCCGCAGAGCCGCCGTGGAGGAGTGGAGTCTCAGGCTGGAGAACCCGTCATCGGGTCATCGGGTCGTAGCGGCAGTGCGTCCTGTCTTCCGTCAGTGGTTGGACAGGCGCCACGGCGCGGCGACATTCCGGCTGACACAGGTGCTCACAGGCCATGGATGTTTTGGCGAGTACCTGTGTCGCATAGCCGGTGCAGAAGGGTCGGCCGTGTGTCACCATTGTGACAACTGTCCGCGTGACACGGCCCAACACACTGTAGAGGAGTGCCCAGCCTGGGACGAAGAGCGCAGCGCTCTCGCAGCAGTCGTCGGAGTAGACCTCTCGCTGCCGGCTTTGGTGTCAGCCATAGTCGACAGTCGGAGGTCCTGGCGTGCGGTGGCCCTCTTCTGTGAGGCGGTTATCTCACAGAAGGAGAGTGCCGAGAGGGATCGTGAACAACAAGGCGATCCCTCCCGCCGTCAGTCGAGACGGAGGAGGCGCCGGGTTGACGACTGACCGGCGTCTCCCGCCCTGTGGTTTGGGGGCGTTTGGAGAATCCCACCACGGTATCCCCTGCCTGTCGTAAGAGGCGACTAATAGGGGCATCGGGGGTCGCGGGCGCGCAGCGGGGGGCTGTCGTAGCGCCCTTTCCGGTGTGTCGAAATTTTGTTTGTACATAGTTTTATTTTGTATATACTTCGTCGGCACACCGGGCGACCCCGGGATGACGGCAGCACGGGTGGTTGGCCTCGTTGCTGCCGTGGACGCCGAGGGCGTCCTTCGGTGCGCGGGGGCTTCTGAGCCCCCCCCACTTGGAGACGGGCCGCAAGGCGGCACCGCGCAGGGGCGGTTTCGGTCGAAAATGGGGCGCTTCTCGCCCCGTGAGCCCGGGACCGTCTCTTATGCGCCGAAGAGGGCCACCGCGGGGTTTTTAGTTGGTATTGCCGGTGTAGGGAATTTGTTAGGGACTCGGCCCAGCGGTCGTCCGGATGTCAACATCTCTCCCGGACGGCTTAACGCTGGGTCGTAAGGCCGGCGAGCCCAACATAACCGTCCCGCCATCCCCCCGGCGGGGCGGTAGTGATAAATCGCTTTTCCCCGCGAAACCAAAAAAAAAAAAAAAAAAAAAGAATCTATTAACTTTCCTTTAAACAGTAAAGCAGTTAGGTTCTTGCTATTGCATGGAGCTATTAGGTTTAGATGCAAAGATCAAATCGTACTGATGTACAGTTACTAGACCCAAGTGACACCAATGGTCAGAGGTGTCTTCAGTTAGTTATCTGACCAATTGCAAAACTAGGCCAGATGGTAAATAGGAGGCCGAGTGCCTTATGCGAGGGATTTCTTCCCAGACACTTCACTAATTACCTTCATAGTTAAATTCCGTAAACGCAACAGTCATATTTCATCTGTAATATTATCAATCCTGATTATTTCGCTACATAATTAAGTTATTAGCGAGTAATTGGCGACAATGCCTAATGTTTTTTTTTACTTCATATTTTTTAATAACACCCAACAGTTACACACATAGCCTGTCCCCACACTAAGATAAGTCTTGTGTTGTGGGTACCAGGGACTACGAGAGGCTTTCGGTCTCACAACACCCAGACCCCAGACACAAATATCTGTCTGTCACACAAACATTAAAAAAAATTACAAAATGTTATTTGTGTCTTAATATAATATAATATATTTCACATTTTCGATTTTTTGTTTACTTTACAGATATACTTATTTTATTGTTTGTATGGAAATATTCCTATAATGTACCCTACATTGTACGCCACACGTGTTCAGGATATTTTACTGAATTAATAACTTTTTTACCTGTTCATAGGACCTTAAATGAATATTAATAGACAGATAATATTTTTTGGTAAATGCCATCTAGCACCAATTTACTGATGTTTTTGTAGGAACGCTGAAATCCTAGTTATAAACGAAACTAGCCTGAATGTATTATCTGAATAAATTGTTTCATGTATAAAAACATATTTCGCTCTCCTATATCTAAATATAAAATATATCGAATAATAACGAAGGAACTATTTACAATTACACATTAGACTGCTTACTTTACTTTGGAGAGCTGAGGTTGCATAAATGAGACAAGAATTTGATTAAACAGTACGTATACTAGATAGTTATTTCTTTATGCAATGTAAGTGGATAAATATTGAAATTTTGAAATAACAATGTTATTATAAATGAAAAGATAGCATAAAAGTATCCATTTTTAACAGACTTCAAAAAAGGAGGAGGTTAACAATTCGTCGGAATCTTTTTTTTTTATGTATGTTACCCGATTACTCGAAGACGCCTGGACCGATTCGAGAAATTCTTTTTTTGTTCAAAAGGGTATACTTCCCATGTGGTCCCATTGGCACCAAGTCAGGATCTGATGATGGGATCACAGAAAAATTAAGGGAAACCCACAAATTTTATAGTGTTGCATAATTTGTTTTTTATTGAAGTCGGTGTACTTTTTATGAATAATTGAGTACAATATTAGTGCAAATTAATGCGGTTTTATTCCTTTTTCAGAAAACATTTTCCGGGATTATCAGTAGCCTATGCCATTCTCAGACCCTCAACTAACACTATGCAAAAAATAATGACTATTAAAAAAGCTGTTTTCTAGTGGTAGCTTGTATTGTTACTAACGCGAATAAATATTGTTAGGGTAGATTCCTTTCATTAGATATAACGACGGTATATCGAAAGTATTTTAGAAAATAACTATGGGTAGACGTATTAAGTTTATAGATTGAGCGGGGTGACGGTTTGCAATGTAATAAAAGACCGCTCGCAGAGTACCAGTCTTCAGTTCGTGTTCAATTCTGTGCATTATAGTTTGACAAGTGGAGTCGTACAGTCAGTGGTGATAGTCTGTTTAGTTCACGTCGGCCTATACCTGTAGTTGTAGTTCAGATTAGAGCGTCATGCTGTTCGAACTCATAGATATTTGTTACAAAGCCGTGTTTAGTACATCCTGACATGGGGTAGGTAACGTTAAGCACTAAATTGTGCAACAGTGATCATTAAATAAATCATTGATTAGTAATCTTCGTTTACGTGCCTTTTAAAGAATTGGGATTGGCTCCCTAGCCTAGCCTGGTAGACGCCGTGAACTAAGCGGATTACGTGATGATTTACGTGTTATGTACATGCCATGCTGAATAGTGTCCAGTCGTGCACAGACTCAGGTTTGCTACAGGTGAGCGGTATGTTTTTATTATTTTTAATGTTAACAAATAAGTACTCAGATTTCTTGCACCAAAGTACAAATCAATTCGTGTTCAAGAATTGACCTAAGTATATAACAACGTGACAGTACTTTGAGAAAACCTGAGTAGAGTATCGTATGTTACCGCCTAATTGATTTAAAAACTACAGATTGGACTATGCAGTTTTGCGAACAGTATTTTTTGAAACTTAATTGTTGCGTAATACTGTTACCCTCATTTTGCGTTACTTTTATCAATTCATCTGATTGTCTCTGTACAGAATAGAGCCAATACCTACTTGGTGATAAGTCGATTTAAAATGTTTGTGATTGTTATTTAGACAAAACCCTTATTTTGTCGAGATGAGTCGAAACAGATGTTTTAAATATACACTTCGGTATTAAATAACAGATTTTATGTGTTAATTAATGCGAACTAGTGGATACAATTTTGATCTTGATCATTGGAACGCATAAAACATGGATTGTATCCTGTCCACTTATACGTGTACAGTGCATAATCGCGGGTGTCTTGGAAGCTCTGTTGGCAGGATCACTTTAGTTGCTGCTGAATATTTGGTGGCGCTAATAGTTGAAGCTCTTGGCCAGCGATTATGATGAGACAACTCAAGCAGCCGCCGAGCACATGGTGCTCTGGCGCGGCGTATGGACGCCGGATGCTTGTTCAGCCTTCTTTGCGACTGATAAGCTGTGTCATGTGAACATATACCTTACTGAGAACCTAACGATAACTGCTTATGAATGGTTTCGTTTGCAATGGGTAACGTGGTTTGTAATTGCCGTTTTCTATTATGTTGTGTGGCGAATTTTAGAAGTCCGGAATTCTATGATTCGCAATACATTCCTTTTTAATGTTGAAGTACATTATAACGAGTTATGTTGCTCACCTGAAACCGCTATTTACTCTTTTACCCTCATGACATCGGAATATAAGTAAGTAATGAGTTAAATTACTTTTGTAAAATTATTTTGTCATTTTTGAGGTCTGTGTTGGTTGTAACTGAGTGCACGCTTGTGCTTCTGACACAGTTGCTTCACTTTTCTTTTGCTGTTAATGTTTTGTGCAGTACCTTGGGCTGTCATGCGCGCTTGCATTCGTGAGGCTGCCTGCACCATTGACCTTGATAACATCAGCTTGCCCTTAGGGCGGCTAACTAATGGCGTGTATAGTTTTGTTAACAGATGCGCGTACGATATGCTCACTGCGGCGCGTTCATCACGCTAATACTGTACAACGATGCGCGTGCGTTATGCACGCTGCGCTATCAGCGCGTCACGCTTGCCGTGTGTGCATATATATGTAGCAGACTGAGGGATTCTTGTCGTGTGTGGTGTTCTTGGAACATGACCGATGTAATCCCGATGGTGGCATTTGAGGCATGAAGGCGTTACAACGCGCCACTGCAAGAAATCTGCGCGTCGTTGCACGTGTCGTGCGCCGCTGCGTATGCTAGACCTTGTTGTGGATGTCTAGCCTTACTTATGCTAGACCTTGTGGACATGAAATTCAGTGATGCCTCCGACCACGTTATTCATATGAACATTTTTATGTACTGGACGTTGTGCGTAATGTCTAGCTTTGTGTATTTGACTTTGTGGGGGATGCTGGGATTGCGTGGAGAAGAAACTCAATGACCAGATCGATAAAGTAGCAGTATATTGATCGGACCAGGTTACAATACTTTTGACGTCAAAAATATACTATATGACGCCTTGCAGTCCCGTTGTTCTTTCTTCAGGAGTCCAGGGTTCCCGTTCTTCAGTCTTCCCGTTCTTGAGGCTTCCCGTTCTTCCAATATTCCCGTTTTTCTTGCTTGACTTTTCTTCTTGTTGCTGGAGCGATCTCGGAGCGAACTGATTTGCGGTGGCCCGGGGCGTTTCTTTTATTTCGTTTCCGGGCGTCTCGGGCGCGCTCGCGCAGCTCGGGGTCAGCCATGGGACGAGTGCGCGCTCAGCCAATCAGAGCGCGCGCCGGACGCCGCGGATGTCGCCGGGGAGCCTTGATGCAGAGGTGTGCGGGCGGCGAGGTGACGGTCGCGATGATTTGGCCAATCCGCGCTCAGCCGCAAATGTCGCACCTTGATGTTCGCTAATAATTTACACAAAATACGATAATAATAATAACTAATTATAACTATTTACATTATATACAAGATACATGGCTTGATCCTGTACATTCTCCCGCCGTGCATCGTCACTCTTTGGGTGTTGACGATGCATTTTAATTGGGTGCAGGATCAGCCTTCTCCATTGGGAGAAGTATAAGTTTCTTCGTTGGGCGCCGCAAGATACCTCCTCTGGTGACGACGTCGACCGCTCGTACGATGCCGTCGGGTCCGGGATGAGTGGCGTGGATGCGTCCTCGTATCCACATGTTGCGTGGCAGATTCCCAGTAATTATTATACCATAACGCTTTATTTTTATATAATTAATTATTATTTCATTGTTATATTATTTATTATATATATGCTATGTATTGCTATTTGCGTGTTGCATATATATGTATGTATGTGTATGTATGTTTATGTATATATATATATATATATATATATATATCATTGTTATTGTGTTTCACACCCCTCATTTTTACGGACCCTTTTCATTTGTCTCCATATTATTAAGGTTGTCTGGCAGAGATCGCTTTTAGCGATAAGACCGCCTATTGTAACTTACTCTAGTTTTAAGGTTTCTTGTTGTTATATTATCATGTTGGTGTGCAATAAAGAGTTATCTATCTATCTATCTATTCCCGTCTATGATCTGCACCAAATCTCCGACTTGTATCTCGGGGCCTTTTCCGTGTGGGTCTCTTCTATTCCTGAGTTCCGGTAGGTACTCCTTCAGCCATCGCGACCAGAACATGTCGGCGAGACGTTGTGAAGCGCGCCAGCTGCTCCGCAGGTTCAAGTCCCGGTCGTTGAACGTTCCTGGGGCTGTGTTTCCGCCTGGTCCGCCCAGGAGGAAATGGTTCGGGGTGAGCGCCTCCGGATCCTCGGGGTCCACTGACACGTGAGTCAGTGGTCTGCTATTCACCGTATGTTCCGCTTCGGCGAGGAGTGTATGTAGAACCTCTTCCGCGGGATGCCTCTCGTGTAGTACCGTCGCGAGAGCAGTCTTGACGGAGCGCACCATCCGCTCCCATGCGCCTCCCATGAACGGCGCACCCGGTGGGATGAACCGCCAATCTATGATTTTCCTGGATGCTTCCTTTTCTGTGGCTGTAAAGAGGGCATGTCTGAGTTCCTTTTCAGCTCCGTGAAAGTTAGTTCCGTTGTCGGACCAAATCTGCTTCGGTACCCCTCTGCGTGCGATCATCCTTCGGAGCGCCATAACCGCTGAGTCGGTGCTAAGTGACTGCACTAGCTCTAAATGTATGGCGCGTGTGGTGAGACAGGTAAACAACGCCACGTACCTTTTTTGATGCGTTCGACCTACTGTGATGCTGAGAGGGCCGAAGTAGTCTAGACCTGTGTACGTGAATGGCCTCTGGTGATGTGCTAGGCGGCCATGCGGTAGGTCTCCAGTCATGGGTTGCGGTGGAGATGCTGTCCTCATGCGGCACCGTACGCATTGTCGTATGATGTTCTTGACTGTAGGTCGTAGACGAAGTATCCAATGTCGTTGTCGACATTCGTTGGTCGTTGCTTCGGCTCCTGCATGATGTAGTCGACGGTGCTCATGTTCAATCCACCGCCTAGTCGCTCGGTGGTCGCCGTCTATCACCAGGGGGTTCTTCAGCTCATCAGAGCCCTCCAACGCTGCTCCTATTCTGCTTTTTAATCTCAGCTGTTGGTCGGATAGTTCCACGCTCAACTTGTAGAGACGACTATCGCGGGGGACCTGATTTCCTTTTTTAAGTTCTTCTACCTCCTTTTGGAAGGAGTCTTCCTGTGAGGCCTGCCAGATCAGGGCTTCAGCACGTCGTTGTAGCTCTGCGGGAAGATAAAGGTAGCGGTCGTCGTTAGTAAAAACTTTGACAGTTTTCAACGGTTGTGTCGTGTTCTTGGCGTATTGCCAGTTCGGGTCGCGGGTTCGATTCCGCGCAGTCCTCTTGTGGTTGACTCGCTGTTTAATGGCCTGTTTGAATACCTCAATGGCGTGTAGTATCCTCGCTGTTGCTCGCAAATATCTCGACCATTTCGAGAATCGGTTGACGTCCGGTAATGCCGTGTTGAGGCTTCGCGGTCGTTGACCCCCGATGACCGCGTATGTCCGCTCTTCTCCGGTCGGTGTTGCCGCGCTCCTGTTATCCGCTGGCCACGACTCCGGACTTTTCTGTAAAAAGTCGGGACCGTTGAACCAACGATGGCCTTGGTGGAAGTCGTCCGGTACGTCTCGGGTGGCGTCGTCAGCCACGTTTGACTTGGTCGGTACCCATCGCCATTCGCTGCTCTTGCTATGTTCCTCGATGGCGGCCACACGATGAGCGACGTACGCTTTGTAAGATCTAGACCCTGTCCTGATCCATGTCAGGGTCGTACGGCTGTCCGTCCAGTAAACGGTTGCGTCGGGCTTCCTCTCGTGGGCGTCCTTCACAGCTGTTGCCATGCGAGATCCGAGTACCGCAGCTTGTAGTTCCATTCGCGGTATTGATGTTACCTTCAGTGGTGCGACCTTGGCCTTGGCGGTGACGAGAGTTACGCTGACCCGTCCTTGATCATCCACGGCGCGCCAGTACAGCGCCGTCGCGTATGCGGATTCACTGGCATCCGTGAAGACGTGTAGTTGGAGAGACACTGCTGCGCTGTAACTTGGGTAGCTTCTTGGTATAGATACGGCGCTTAGGCTTCGTAATTCCACTAACCATTTAGTCCAGTCGGCTGCCAAGTCGTTGTCAATGTTCTCGTCCCACGCAGTTCCTCTTCGCCAGACTTCCTGTAAAATCTGTTTGGCCCTGATAGTGATCGGTGATACCAGGCCAAGTGGGTCGAAGAGCGACATTACTATCTTCAATGCTTGCCGCTTGGTGGGTGTCGCGTTGTTCAGGATTGCCGATGGAATGCGAGCTAGGTCCAAATTGAAGGCGAGTCTGTCGTTTTTCGGTTGCCATATGAGCCCGAGTACCCTCTCGGTTTTCTCGGCTCCTTTTAAGTCGACAGTAGGTTCGGGTTCGGTGACCTCGTCGAGAGTCTGTAGTAACTCCGCCGAGTTCGAGGTCCATTTTTTCAATTCGAACTTAGCCTCTCGATGAATGTCGCGCACTTGCCGCGTGACTTTTGCCGCCTGTTCGAGGGATTCGAAGCTGTCTAAATAGTCATCCATGTAGTGCTTGTTTCTTATGGCTTCGACTGCCTCCGGGTGTTCGTGTCGGTGCTTTTCCGCGTTGAGGTTCATCACGAAGATCGCCGTGGCTGGCGAGCTTGATGCTCCGAAGATCAGCGACTTCATGCGGTACTGCTGAGGTGGGTGATCGTCTCTCCTGTCCCCTCGCCATAGGTACCTTAGTGCGTCCCTGTCTTGTTCTTGAAGTTCTACTTGCATGAACATTTCTGTGATGTCAGCTGTCACGGCGATCGGGTGTTGTCGGAACTTCATGATGACCCCCGGAAGGGGTTGAAGAAGGTCCGGTCCAGTCAGAAGCTGGTCATTCAGCGACGTTCCCCTTGTCTTCGCGGCGGCGTCGTGGACAACTCTGAGTTTGTCCGGCTTCATTGGATTGAAAACCGCGAAGTGTGGTAGGTACCAGGTCCTCTTGTTTGAAGTCGGAGGTGCGGGTTCGGCGTAACCCTTCGTCACCAAGGCTTCCATTTGTTCGTTATATTTCTGCTTCAACTGAGGATTCTGGTCCAACTTCCGTTCTATTGTGTGAAGTCTTCTTAAAGTGTTGTCGTAATTGTTCGGCATGACAACATCTTCCGACTTCCAAAGCAGGGCTGTTTGATATCTGCCCTCTGGGGTCTTTTTTGTGCGCTTCTCAAGGATCCTTAAAGCCTTTTCACCCGGGTCGCTGGCGGGTCGTCTGGGGTCGATGTAGAGGTTGTCCATCGTGATGAACTCTCTTATCATCTCCTCCAGATGGTCATCTGTCGTGATATGCTTCACGAAATTGACCCTGTGACCCAGCGTACGAGTGTGACCCCCGTGAACTACCCAACCAAGCGGCGTCAATGACGCAACAGGTTGGTTTCTCCTGCCCGTACGTACGTCCGTAGCGAGGAGGAGGTGCCAATTATCTTGGCCTATTAATATCTTCGGTGCCGCCTCGCTCGGTTGTATTTCTGCCAGGATACTCTTCAGGTGTTCACACTCTTCAATGGCTTCTTTCGGGACGCGTTGGGCTGCTAGCTTGAGGTCGTTGACGGTGCGTGCCTGGATCCGATCTTGATGTCGATTAGCCCCTCTAATCTGGAAGTTAACTCGGCGTGACTGTAGGTCGCTTCCGGATTCCCCGTTGTACGTGATGATGTGGAGAGGTTCGTCTGGACCGTCGGCTCCTATTTTCTTCGCCAACTCTTCGTCGATGAGAGTGACGGTCGATCCGTCGTCCAGAAGAGCTAAGGTATCCGCAGCTCCCGCCGGTCCAGAAATGTGTACCGGTACGATCTTGAGGAATGAGACCTTGGGCGTCCACGCTGAGTTGACATGTTCATTTTCCTTTGGTTCGGGGTTCTCTTCCTTCTTGATTTGTTTCTTAACCGAGTGAAGGAGTTTGTGGTGAAGATGAATGCATCCGTCGGTTTCGCACTTCTTAGGCTTGCAGCTATGTTGTTTCGATCTGAAACGCAGGCATCTGAAACATAAGCGGTGTTTCTTTGCGATATCCCATCTCGCGTCCGTACTCGCATCCTTGAAACGCGTACATTCTACGATGCTGTGACCCTGTTGACTACAGAGGCCACAGTTTGACTTGTAATTTTCGCTGACGGTGTGTACTCGTTGTCGGCGTTGGCCCTCCGTGTTCGTTTTGCTGAGACTTCGTTCGGTAATAGGTTCGGGTTGGGCGAACGGACTACACATTTCCGCTTCCCGCTGTATGAACCGACCGAATTTCAGCAGATCTGGTTCTTCCTTTGGCTGTGTGGCTGCGAATTCGTACCACTGCCTCTTGAGGGTTGGCGTCAGCTTCTCTGTCATGTTCTTAGTTACTTCGGGGTTGTATAGGTAGAAGATGCAGTTGAGTGCCTGTAAAGTGCCTATTGTATTTTCTACCTTTGTGGCGAAGGTGCAGAGTTCCCGCGGCGATTCGGTGAGACGCGGTAAGGTTCTGAGGCGGTCAATCTCCGCCATGGCTATGGAGTCGGGACGTCCAAACCGCATCTCTAGTGTCTTCATGACATTGTTCGGGTCCGCGTTCGTGATCAGCAATCCTTGCACTGCTTCCTTCGCTGTCCCTCGAAGGCTTCTGCGTAAGCGGGACATGTTTTCTATGCTAGTGAAGTGGTGCGCTGTCTCGAGGTAGGCGGCGCGATATGTCAGCCAATCTTGATGAGCCCCGTTGAAGCTGGGAAGTTCTGTATACTTCAATGGTTGACGATGTTGCGCAGCTTGGACTGCACTGGTGATGGCTGACGCGAGTTCTAGCAGATCCGTCCGCGATTGCCGGACGGTGACGGCTCCATCTTCAGTCGGATGGTTTACCTGTTGTGGTTGCGCTGCCCCAAAGTTCGGTTGCCAGGATGCGGCGGTGATCACTGGCGGAGGTGGCGGTGCAAACCCGATGTTCGATTGCCAGGACACGGCGGTGGTCACTGGCGGAGGCGGCTGCGCAGTCCCAAGGTTCGGTCGCCATGATGCGGTTGTGATCACTGGCGTAGGCGGCTGCGCAGGTCCGAGGTTCGATTGCCAGGACACGGCGGTGGTCACTGGCGGAGGCGGCTGCGCAGTCCCGAGGTTCGGTCGCCAGGATGCGGCTGTGATCACTGGCGTAGGCGGCTGCGCAGGTCCGAGGTTCGATTCCCAGGCTGTAATGTTTCCTGGTGGTTCAGCTCCCGTAGTGTGTACTGGAAGTGCGGTGGGCGGTCCCTCTGTTGACGTTGCTGGCTGTGGATGAGGATGAGAATGAGACGTTGACGGTTCGATTGCAGAGAGACGCAATAATGGCGGGGGTGCGGCAGTGACTCCCGCCGGTGCAGACGCCGGTGTGTCCCAGGATGCGGCAGTGATCGCTGGGGCAGCAGGTTCGGCCGGCGGCTGTGTAACTATATGCGCCTCTGTTGCTTGGTGAGGCTGGCTGTCTATGGCGAGTAACCGGCTGTTCTCTAGCCAGCTGTGTACGCGCTGTTCCTGTTCAGCCTCGGTGACAACAGAGCTCATGTCGTCTTCATCCGATTCCGCTTCTATTTCGGCAATGCGGGCGGCGGCTAGCTCGATCTGCAACTGGACGAGTTCGGCCTTAGCTTGTGCCAAGCGGCGTGTTCTTGAGGGATTCTTGCTCCTTGTTGAACGGGCTTGACTTCGGCTTGGTGATTTGCGGTGTTCTGCGACGATGCTTTTTTGATCTTCCGGCGCAGGTCTTGAGACGGGTGGTGTTCTTAATACCGCCGTTGAGCGTTCCGTGGCGGTCGCGGTGGCGGTAGCGGTACCGGAGGTGTCCGTGGTACCGGTGGCCTCAGTCGTAGTGCCGGACGTACCAGTAACCTCGGTCGTGGTACCGGAAGTACCCGTGACCTCAGTCGTGGTGTCCGTCGTCACCGTCGCCGAAGCAGTTCTGCGCCCTACCGATCTAGTCACTGGCATCTTTCTCCACGTAGATCCGGCTCGAAGGACCAAGACGATGTGGGGGATGCTGGGATTGCGTGGAGAAGAAACTCAATGACCAGATCGATAAAGTAGCAGTATATTGATCGGACCAGGTTACAATACTTTTGACGTCAAAAATATACTATATGACGCCTTGCAGTCCCGTTGTTCTTTCTTCAGGAGTCCAGGGTTCCCGTTCTTCAGTCTTCCCGTTCTTGAGGCTTCCCGTTCTTCCAATATTCCCGTTTTTCTTGCTTGACTTTTCTTCTTGTTGCTGGAGCGATCTCGGAGCGAACTGATTTGCGGTGGCCCGGGGCGTTTCTTTTATTTCGTTTCCGGGCGTCTCGGGCGCGCTCGCGCAGCTCGGGGTCAGCCATGGGACGAGTGCGCGCTCAGCCAATCAGAGCGCGCGCCGGACGCCGCGGATGTCGCCGGGGAGCCTTGATGCAGAGGTGTGCGGGCGGCGAGGTGACGGTCGCGATGATTTGGCCAATCCGCGCTCAGCCGCAAATGTCGCACCTTGATGTTCGCTAATAATTTACACAAAATACGATAATAATAATAACTAATTATAACTATTTACATTATATACAAGATACATGGCTTGATCCTGTACAGACTTTATGCGTAATGTCTAGCCTAATGTGTACTGGACTTTATGCGTTATGTCTAGCCTAACGTGTACTGAACTTTATGCGTGATGTCTATAGCCTTATGTGGACCTTGTGGGTAATATCTGGCCTTTTTGTACCGGACCTTGTATATGTTATGGCAATGCATAAAACGTCGTGTTCTTAACTTCCAATAGATTGGTTTGGCTCTTTAGAACTCCAGATTTTTATTAGTCAGGATTGGTCGAGACAGACACGTGAAGTTTTAAGATTGGTCTACCGGATATCGATGGGGTCCATGGTGTGATCAGATAATATAATTGTTAAAGATGGGCACTGAGGTGCGTAACTGTGATCATTAAATTGTCCAATACAGTGGCGATCATCGTTTATATGCCGTTTAACGTATCTACCTTAATTAGCACTTTGAATTGTTTCTAATACTGTTGTAAACAGATTTTATGTGTTAATGCGAACTAGTGGATACAATTTTGATCTTAATCATTGGAACGCATAAAACATTATGGATTGTATCCTGTTTACTTATACGTGTACAGTGAATAATCGCAGGTGTCTTAGAAGCTCTGTTGGCAGGATCACTCTAGTTGCTGCTGAATATTTGGTGGCGCTAATAGTCCAAGCTCTTAGCCAGCGATTACAAGACAATGATGAGACAACTCAAGCAGCCGCCGAGCACATGGTGCTCTGGCGCGGCGTATGGACGCCGGATGCTTGTTCAGCCTTTGCGACTGGTAAGTTGTCATTTGAACATTATACCTTACTAAGTACCTAACGATAACTGCTTGAGTGTTTTGTAATTGCCGTTTTCTATTATGTTGTGTGGCGAATTTTAGAAGTCCGGAATTCTATGATTCGCAATACATTCCTTTTTAATGTTGAAGTACATTATAACGAGTTATGTTGCTCACCTGAAACCGCTATTTACTCTTTTACCCTCATGACATCGGAATATAAGTAACTAATGAGTTAAATTACTTTTGTAAAATTATTTTCTGATTTTTGAGGTCTCTCTTTCTCTCTCTATTTATCTGTCTCTATTATTTTGATACTCACCTATTCTATGCCTACTCCCTTCTTTGGGGAGTCCTACTATTCCCTCGTTGGGGAGTCCTATTATGCCATATATACTATATAATATTATATTTTATTTATATTTTACAAAGTTCCTTAATATCTATTTACATGTCGAAGTTACTACTATAATCTTAGGTCTATATTGTTCTTAATATAATCTTATATTATATTACTAGCCTAGCTTATTCTATTCCTATTTATTACTCTTATAGATAGCTACTTTTTACAATATGATACGTATCTCTATATTCTATATTTCCTATTAAGAACTCGATCTCTAACATCGTTCTGTCTTGCAGAGAGACTGGGCACTCCGTGAGCGCATGTATGACGCTTTCGCTCACCTCAGGGTCGCAGACGCACGACAGGCTCGCCTTACACTTGAAACGATGCAAAAATTCGGAGAACCCGCCGTGCCCCGTCAACACATGGGTGAGTACCGGATCAATTCCTATTTTTCTCATATCCTGGTATGCCTCCACAGCGTCCGGGAAAATATGTCCAATGAGATTATTACTATAAGCTTTTTCTCTTGTCATCGTAAACGCTGGGTCATGGGCCTCAGCATGAACTTCATCGTTTACCCTTGCGGCTGTCTGTCGGCTTTGGAGTTGTGCCGTCCTTGCTTCGTTCTCATATTCTTCTTTGTTGCAGGTACTCCGCGACGACCTTGGCTCAAGATGGGCGCGACAAATCGGATCGTCCTCTTCCTGCTGATGGTTTGACGTTTGTGATTGTAGGGCTCTTGTGTGTACCTTAATTTTTTTCTATTAAATGCCCCTCGTTGTTTCCTTCCTTTCCAGACAGACAGACAGACAGACAGACAGACAGACAGACAGACAGACAGACAGACAGACAGACAGACAGACAGACAGACAGACAGACAGACAGACAGACAGACAGACAGACAGACAGACAGACAGACAGACAGACAGACAGACAGACAGACAGACAGACAGACAGACAGACAGACAGACAGACAGACAGACAGACAGACAGACAGACAGACAGACAGACAGACAGACAGACAGACAGACAGACAGACAGACAGACAGACAGACAGACAGACAGACAGACAGACAGACAGACAGACAGACAGACAGACAGACAGACAGACAGACAGACAGACAGACAGACAGACAGACAGACAGACAGACAGACAGACAGACAGACAGACAGACAGACAGACAGACAGACAGACAGACAGACAGACAGACAGACAGACAGACAGACAGACAGACAGACAGACAGACAGACAGACAGACAGACAGACAGACAGACAGACAGACAGACAGACAGACAGACAGACAGACAGACAGACAGACAGACAGACAGACAGACAGACAGACAGACAGACAGACAGACAGACAGACAGACAGACAGACAGACAGACAGACAGACAGACAGACAGACAGACAGACAGACAGACAGACAGACAGACAGACAGACAGACAGACAGACAGACAGACAGACAGACAGACAGACAGACAGACAGACAGACAGACAGACAGACAGACAGACAGACAGACAGACAGACAGACAGACAGACAGACAGACAGACAGACAGACAGACAGACAGACAGACAGACAGACAGACAGACAGACAGACAGACAGACAGACAGACAGACAGACAGACAGACAGACAGACAGACAGACAGACAGACAGACAGACAGACAGACAGACAGACAGACAGACAGACAGACAGACAGACAGACAGACAGACAGACAGACAGACAGACAGACAGACAGACAGACAGACAGACAGACAGACAGACAGACAGACAGACAGACAGACAGACAGACAGACAGACAGACAGACAGACAGACAGACAGACAGACAGACAGACAGACAGACAGACAGACAGACAGACAGACAGACAGACAGACAGACAGACAGACAGACAGACAGACAGACAGACAGACAGACAGACAGACAGACAGACAGACAGACAGACAGACAGACAGACAGACAGACAGACAGACAGACAGACAGACAGACAGACAGACAGACAGACAGACAGACAGACAGACAGACAGACAGACAGACAGACAGACAGACAGACAGACAGACAGACAGACAGACAGACAGACAGACAGACAGACAGACAGACAGACAGACAGACAGACAGACAGACAGACAGACAGACAGACAGACAGACAGACAGACAGACAGACAGACAGACAGACAGACAGACAGACAGACAGACAGACAGACAGACAGACAGACAGACAGACAGACAGACAGACAGACAGACAGACAGACAGACAGACAGACAGACAGACAGACAGACAGACAGACAGACAGACAGACAGACAGACAGACAGACAGACAGACAGACAGACAGACAGACAGACAGACAGACAGACAGACAGACAGACAGACAGACAGACAGACAGACAGACAGACAGACAGACAGACAGACAGACAGACAGACAGACAGACAGACAGACAGACAGACAGACAGACAGACAGACAGACAGACAGACAGACAGACAGACAGACAGACAGACAGACAGACAGACAGACAGACAGACAGACAGACAGACAGACAGACAGACAGACAGACAGACAGACAGACAGACAGACAGACAGACAGACAGACAGACAGACAGACAGACAGACAGACAGACAGACAGACAGACAGACAGACAGACAGACAGACAGACAGACAGACAGACAGACAGACAGACAGACAGACAGACAGACAGACAGACAGACAGACAGACAGACAGACAGACAGACAGACAGACAGACAGACAGACAGACAGACAGACAGACAGACAGACAGACAGACAGACAGACAGACAGACAGACAGACAGACAGACAGACAGACAGACAGACAGACAGACAGACAGACAGACAGACAGACAGACAGACAGACAGACAGACAGACAGACAGACAGACAGACAGACAGACAGACAGACAGACAGACAGACAGACAGACAGACAGACAGACAGACAGACAGACAGACAGACAGACAGACAGACAGACAGACAGACAGACAGACAGACAGACAGACAGACAGACAGACAGACAGACAGACAGACAGACAGACAGACAGACAGACAGACAGACAGACAGACAGACAGACAGACAGACAGACAGACAGACAGACAGACAGACAGACAGACAGACAGACAGACAGACAGACAGACAGACAGACAGACAGACAGACAGACAGACAGACAGACAGACAGACAGACAGACAGACAGACAGACAGACAGACAGACAGACAGACAGACAGACAGACAGACAGACAGACAGACAGACAGACAGACAGACAGACAGACAGACAGACAGACAGACAGACAGACAGACAGACAGACAGACAGACAGACAGACAGACAGACAGACAGACAGACAGACAGACAGACAGACAGACAGACAGACAGACAGACAGACAGACAGACAGACAGACAGACAGACAGACAGACAGACAGACAGACAGACAGACAGACAGACAGACAGACAGACAGACAGACAGACAGACAGACAGACAGACAGACAGACAGACAGACAGACAGACAGACAGACAGACAGACAGACAGACAGACAGACAGACAGACAGACAGACAGACAGACAGACAGACAGACAGACAGACAGACAGACAGACAGACAGACAGACAGACAGACAGACAGACAGACAGACAGACAGACAGACAGACAGACAGACAGACAGACAGACAGACAGACAGACAGACAGACAGACAGACAGACAGACAGACAGACAGACAGACAGACAGACAGACAGACAGACAGACAGACAGACAGACAGACAGACAGACAGACAGACAGACAGACAGACAGACAGACAGACAGACAGACAGACAGACAGACAGACAGACAGACAGACAGACAGACAGACAGACAGACAGACAGACAGACAGACAGACAGACAGACAGACAGACAGACAGACAGACAGACAGACAGACAGACAGACAGACAGACAGACAGACAGACAGACAGACAGACAGACAGACAGACAGACAGACAGACAGACAGACAGACAGACAGAC